>BLSH010108124.1:755233-781698 GCA_018402905.1 Glandirana rugosa
ATATATATATTTAATCTGGACAGTACACTTGTGTTCATTGCTGAGAGTAATTAAAACCATTTATTCACATGACAGGTCTAATTTATATATATATATATATATATATATATATATTCTGCTGCAACAGCTCGATCCACCCTGACAGTATGCTAAACTGTTCCAACTTCTGTCATTGTGAACAATAATATAAATAAATCTGTGTGAAATGAAAGAATTATTAATACCTTACACTTATCAGAATACAAATGTTTTTCATAAAAGTGATCCTTTAAAAAAAAAAATCCACATTTCTTGCAAGCAAGATACTGAAAAAAGCAGCTAAAATCGTATTTTCCATATATACTGCTTTTGTTGGCCCCAAAGTTTGCACAGGCTATTCAATTTTAAAGAAAGTCCAGAAGGATACACATTTTGCTTGTTCCCATGGAGCTAAAACACACTAAGAGCAATTCTGCGATCACACTTTAGAGAATATGTCAGTACAAAGACAAGAAGTTAAATTTTACAATGACACAATGGATGCTATCATTTTGGAAAAGCAGCTGAAATGAGATTATCAAACATTATTGAGTACTTTCCTTGGCCTCCAATATTTGTACAGGCTATTGAAGTTTAAAGTGTCCAGTGGAGGTGTACACATTTTGCTTGTTTCCATGGAACGAAGGCACGTGGAGGACAGTTCTGTGACTGTTGTGTAGACAATACTTCAGTAGAAAGACAACATGCAAAATGTCTTTGGACATGATGGATGCTGTCATTTAAATGTCCTGACATAAAATATCAAATATATCGCAAGATGCCATGGGTTTCCCAGTACTAGAACCTTGGCTATGCATGCTGGGTCCTCCTGAGTCTTTAGAATTAAGCTACATATGCATGGCCGTCTAGCCCCAGGGCAAATGATAGTGGCAGGAATCTGCCAACTGTTTCTACCAACTTAAGTGGCTAGCTGCAGCTACCAAGGCCTGTACAATTCAATGACAGGCAAGTGGCAGCCACAGCAATCTGGTGCTGTCCTCGCAGCCAGCGATTACCTGCGGTGAAAGCTGCTAGAGGCACTATGTGTGCATTCAGCAAAGATCACTGCAGCTAATTGCTGGCTCTCCAGACAGCCATGGATAACTGGTGACCAGTGGTGTATTTTGGTTTTGTGCTGCCCTAGGCAAGACTGAAATCGGGCGCCCCATCTAAATTTGTCCCACCCCTTCCTTGTCAAGTGGCTATTCGGGGTCTCTGATGGCTGTGCGGGGCCTCTGGTGACTGTGTGGGGTCCCTGGTGGCTGTGTGAGGCCTTTGGAGGTTGTGCGGGGTCCATTGTGGCTGTGTGGGGCCTCTGGTGGTTGTGCGGGGCCTCTAGTGGTTATGTGGGGTCCCTGATGGCTGTGTGGGGTCACTAAACGCTGTGTGGGGTCCCTGATGGCTGTGCAGGGTCCCAGGTGGTTGTGCGGGATCCCTGGTGGCTGTGTGGGGCCTCTGTTGGCTGTGCAGGGTCCCTGTTCACTGTACAGGGCTTCTGGTGGTTGAGTGGGGTCCCTGATGGCTGTGTGCGGTCCCTGATGGCTGTGTGGGGCCTCTGTTGGCTGTGTGGGGCCTCTGTTGGCTGTGTGGGGCCTCTGTTGGCTGTGCAGGGTCCGTGGTGGCTATGTGGGGTCTCTGATGGCTGCGTGGGGTCCCTAAAGGCTGTGCAGGGTCCCAGGTGGTTGTGTGGGGTCTCCGATAAGTGTGTGGGGCCTCTGGTGGTTGTGCAGGGTCCCTAGTGGCTGTGCGGGGCCCCTGGTGGCTGTGTGGGGTTCCTGGTGGCTGTGTGGGTGGGGTAGCTGACACACTCTGTGTGGGGCAGGCACAGATGAGTTAACCCTTCAAGTGAGGGAAAGTGAAGTGGAGAGCCCGGTCTGAGGAGGAGGGTGACAATGATGTTAGATGTCTGCAAACTCTGTGTTGACTAATTTCTACAGATCACTCACCCCTCCTCCTAGGACATTGTAGTCCGCTGACACACATACGAGTCCTGGATGACAGCAGGAATATGAGAGTGGAGGGAGGGCAGAGTGTGCACTCTTCTCTCCCCTGGAGGAGCTTTGGCAGAGTTTGAAAATGTTTTCTTGGTTTGGTGCTGGCAGCAGTCAGGCTCCTGCTTCCATCCCCCATGTTTGCTGTCCTGTCACATTGCCTACATCATCCGATTGGAGCAGCGCTCATAGAGCGGCTGATGGAGAGGCGGCGGCAGGGCTGGGAACTGTGTGCTCCCGGAGAGTGCTGACACCCCGCCGCACACAGGAGTCCAGCTGGAGCATCGGATCGAGACTAATTGCTAGCCCCCACATCGCCAGTCGGAGCTGCGGGATGTTTGTGTGCTGGGGAGAGGACAGTGTCGCTTCTGCCCGGAGCGACGCCACCCCCCTGATAACTGCCACCTAAGGCAAATGCCTTGTTTGCCTCGTGGTAGATGCATCCCTGATTGTGACCACTGGCAACCTCTGTTTTAAGGGTACAGGGCTTGGTGGCTGCAGCTAGCCACTCACAGGTGGCAGAAACAGCTGCAAGAATCAGCAGATTCCGGTCGCTGTCATTTGTACTGGAGCTAGTTGCCTGTGCAAATGTAGTCTTAAATGTTTATCTGCACATCTATTAGCATGAGGTATTGTTTATGGTCTAGAACAGGGTTTCTCAACCAGGATTCCGTGGAACCCTAGGGTTCCTCCAGAGGTTGCTAGGGGTTCCTTGAGCAATGGTCAATTTCTACCTCTCAGATAAATTCCCAATGACATCATTGATCTTTTTAGCTATCTGTAAGGGGGCAATTCTTCTCAATGACCACAAGTGTAAGGAGCATTCTTCCCATTGACCATCACACTAATGTATCATGAGCTGTAGATTTTTACGATTTAGCAGGGGTTTCTCAAGACCGGAGAATTTTTTTCAAGGGTTCCTTGGTGTTGAAAAGGTTGAGTAAGGCTGGTCTAGATGCTGATAAGGTGTGGATCTAAGCTGGGGTGCCTGCTTTACAACAATGGAAGGTGGAGGTTAATAAAACTCTCCCATATAAGAAAATGATCTGTGGCCACAGAGGTTGCTCAAAAAAAATTCAGAAATTGTAGGGTGTGTGGCTGTTATAATCTTCTACTTGCTGTCCATTAAATGCAGCTCCTTCTTGATTAGTGATCGATTACGGTATGTCTAAGGGTTTCTACTAAGTTCCAAATAGCCAATTTGAGACAGCATACAACCTTCTCGTTTTCATAGTTTACCAATCAAATATACTCTAAATATACTGTAGTTATATAGGCTTTGCTATATTATTTTGAGCAATTACACGTGTGTGTGCATGTTTTTGTCACCATTGATGCTAGTACTTTATGCTATTTTGGATTAAAAATCAAACATATCAGAAAACAAGAGATACTTGCCTCATCTCTTTGTGCGCTCCAGGGATTTGATCAAGAGCCATTCGATAATATTTTATTGCTTTGGAATAGTTCTTTTGTCTCAGATAAATGTTGGCCATATTGACCTTCAACCGGCCTGTTAAGAAAAAAAAAGTTTCAATAAATGATCAGTGGGAAGCGCAAGTTTTTCTTTACTGTCCAATCAACCATTAGTATAGAGTGGATGCACAAAGTAAGAGAGACCCCTGGTGTATTCCAAGAGGAATTTAAGCACCAATGAAGACATTGGGACAGTTGCTCTGTTTGGGATTGGGAATGGCAAACAGTTTGGAGTAAAATCCTCGAAAGCATTCTGCCACAGAAACTGATATAATGATATCTTGGTCCAGAGGACCCAAGAAGATTTGATGGAGATCTGCTAATTTGGGTAGTGAAACAGGAAGGTTGGAGTTGAGAACCCAGGCAACAAATCTCCAGTTTCGCTGCTGTTCCACCTCTTGCATCGGAGATGCAAGCTGTCCAAGTGTTAACAAACATGGCCCCACTAAGGAGAGCACCTTCATGAAGAGGAAGACTTGCCTGAGGATTCGGCATGGTTTGAGCCTGACAGCTTGTGGAAGGACTGGGAGCAAAGCTTGGGGAGTTTCAACATAGGGGGCGTGAGAGCAGAGAAGTTAAATAGACAATTCTTAACAGATAAGACGGAGAAGATTTTGCAGTCTGCTCCTTAGGCTTCTTCTACTGAGGAAGATGGGTGTTCTCTTGCCACCAGCAGCATCCTTGATAATGGTATCAAGAGTATATCTGAAAAGATATTGTTCCTAGAAAGGCAAGCAGATTAGATGCTTCTTGAATCCAGGTCTCTCAGTCCAGCACTTTAAACAAAGTGTCCTTTGCATGTGTGCTGACAGGAGACCAGTGAGAGGGAGAAGCCAAGGAGCTTCCAGGCAGAACATCACAACTGAAGTTTAAAGCCCCAGCAACTTGCTCTGTGCATTCTATAAATAAAGGACCAACTGCAGCAGTGGTAAGATCTCTTTTAAGGTATTTTGACCAGTCAGCCATAGTAGGGCCCTTAAAAGTCACAGCCATAATAGGATGAAGCGCAGGACCCACAAATGAGAACAGCGTTCCAAAATGGACTACCAAATGGTCATCAGTTGGATCCTTAAAAGACAGGTACATCTTGCATCAGTATGGGAGTTGCTTTGTTAAGGTGGGAAACTTCCGGATCCACAGTGAGGGGTAGATTGCTTTTGTTCAAGATCCTCCCCAAATGGGTACAAGGCTAAGAAGTGCTTGGGGGAGCAAACAGTTTGTCAGGGTGTTTCTAATTTCCGCAGTGGAAGAGTTAAAACAGCAAGTGCAAAGGGAAAGTGTTGGGGGCTCTAAATGATCCACAATGACCCACAACTGGGAACAGCCCCTGCATATCATATCTAACATATCTAGAACTGAGACAGTTTCTTAATTTGGGAGTAAAAACAGTGAATTGTGGCTACTCCGGAACAAGTTCATCAAAGACTGGAGTGACTCAAAATCAGACTAGTTTCAACAGCTGATGGCTTAGAAGCTGCCAAGACCACATGTAAATCAGATGCCAGAGAAGATGCAGAAGCGCGTTTGTGAGTCAGCAAATCACAGGGCAATTTGGTCTTGCCTAACTGCAGTAAAAACCTCACCCAAAAGGGCAGAGGAACTCTCCACGATCGACAGAGCTAAAGAGGACTCTAATGACAGATTAGAATCTAGGAGCAGAGGGTAAGAGGATTTCAGGCTACAGGCATTGAATGCACACTACGAGGAGCCATGAAGCCATTAGAGCACCCATTACAGCTAGACTGACACCCCGCCAGCCATCTTACCCCCTCCCCCACTTCTAAAATCAGACATGTTGCAGCCATGTGAGGGCAAGCCAATGTAAAGCTCAGGATAACAAGTAAGGCCTCAGGTACTTAGAAAACCCAGACAGCTGGTAGCTACCAGTCACTGTACGTGGGCAGCAAGAACAGAATAAAGGCTAAAGTTCCACATGGGCGAGCCATAAGCAGCAGTGGGGAAATGCTTCCATGAGTGGGGTATATGCATTAAAGCGGTGGTCTTCCTTCTTGGTTTATGGGCTCTGGCCATTAGTGATGATGTCACTCCCACACATGCACACGGGAGCCGCAGCCGCTGGACATTGCTCTGAAGGGACAGCATGCCGCCCTTTCAGAGCGCAATGCGCATGTGCTGGTGACGTCACTGGCTGCAAAAGTAGTGAATATCTCCTAAATGGTGCAGTGTTTACTACCGCTTTAATAGCAGTAACCCCTCCTGCTGAAAAACAGCCGGGAATTGACAAGATGCCCAGAGACCTTTCTAACTGAGGTAGCTCCCAGTTCTTGGCCTGACTGGCTTACTTATAAAGTGAATTTTCAGATATAGGGAAAGCACTGAAGCAATGACAGCAGCTGTGGACCTGGAAAGTGCTGAGTGGATGACTTTTACCAGAGTCCAGTCAAAAAACGTGAACCTGAAGGTCACTTCCAGGCTATCCCTGCATTGGTCCATTCCTAAAGGATCTGAACTCCAAAAGATGGGCTAAGGACAGCAACACTTGCAAGCTTCAATGGAACAGACAAGCTCCAGCAATAATATAGAATCTTGATTCTAGAAGAAATTTTGAAGTAAGAAAAAAACGTGCTAGCAAAAATAAGTTGGTCTTGCACTCAACAGAGCTGAAGTGAAGAGCTCCATCTTCCTTGACACTAGCAAAAAATCAAGACATGCTGGGAGTAGGAGGGGGAGTAGAAGGGGTTATCCAGGGCCAGCCTACAGTTTGTTTACCACTAATACTCCTTTAGGTGGCAGTAACACAAAGTTGAAGTGCTTCCTGTGTCCTTCAGTGGCTGAGAAAGAATGTGGTTTAGTGAACTTGTCTGTGCTGTATGGCAGAGATTTGTAAATGTCAGAACTTGAAAAGTACAGAAGTACAAATGGTTTGGCAGCTAAAAAGTTCCTGTATATGCATTTTCATCTGTATTTAGTTGTTCAGCTTTAAGTTAATAACCTCCTGCAGACCAGCCACTGTAAATATAAGGCCTGTCCACTCCCTCCCCTCTGTCCTCCAGGAACAGAGGTCCTGGACTCAGTGCATCACAGGTAAACTTTACAGAGTCGCTCTGTACCAAGTTATCGTTGTGACCAATCACAGCCCCACAGAATGTAAACACAGGCTGCAGTTAGCAGCCATGTAATACTCACTGAATAGCGATCAGGGAGCACTGTTTGCTTGGTGTGTGAAAGCTTCCTAACCACCAGCCAGCATCAGTTAAATCCAGTATAGTGACAACAATATTAAATTATTCCCCCCTACTGTCATTCATCCCTCTCCTGTATATGTCTGCCCCTTGCTGTCTCTGATCTGACCTGTATATTAACACCTCACCTACCTTAGCATCTGTGCACTAACCCCCTCAAATTTTCCCTCATTTCCCAAACATTGTAGTAAAAAAAAAATCACTTTGGGGTGTCTATTTTCCAAAAGGGGGTCTTTTTACTGTCCTGGCATTTGCTATGTTTTAAAACAGAGAGTAAGGATACCATTTTTTTAAAAAAAAAATGTGGCTTTTCTCCTTTATATAGTAAAAAAATAAACCCCCCAAGGATTTTTAAACACCACTTAAAGACATCCCTATCATTCTCAAAAAATGTTATAAAATTCATTGGGTAAAGTGTTCCAAGACAAATAATTGTCAGTCAAATCGTCACAGTGCTGACAACTGAAACATGGCCTGGATAGGATGGGGGTGAAACATGCCGGTACTGAGGAGGTTAAACCAACACGACATTATACGGACTCTTCTAGACTGCCTGAAGACAGAACACAGGAAAACAGAACTAGCAATGTTTAGGTTTTGTATCACATACTTAGATCAGTTTCACAACCACATTTTCAATTATAATGAAAACATTCCTAAACGTTACCAGTTTTGTTTTCCATCCTGTGTGTCTCCACATTCCTGGGGCTGAAAGTCCCACCAATCCAAATTACACACAGTGCTATCGTTGTCTTCTCCTGACACGAAGAACTGCCCAAGTATTTCACCCTTCATGCAGGAAATCCAAAGTAAACCCAAACTACAGGAAAACAACTTTACTTTCAAGGACATGAGCAAAACCTGTTTATAATGACCTAAAGGAGATTCTTTATGAATATTTTAGTTTTAGCAATTAGCAAGGCATTATAGAGAACTCAGACAGTTCATAAAAGTCCCTGCCCACAAAAGTAATTTGCAATGTGTTGCACCTACTATAGTTATACTGATATGCATTCTTTAGACTAGCGGTGACAGAAGTAAAATGAACTCAGAATAGATCAACATAAGGAAACTAGACCAACCCTAGGAAACTCACAGAAAGAGGGAAAACATATAAACTCTATGTTCCTGGTAGGAATTGAACCAAGACAAGGGTCCTGATCCCTAAGTGCTTCTAAGGACATTAGAGAATGTTGTGCAAGTGATACTGTGCTAAGGCGAAAAATATTAATGTGAAACACAAGGCGAGCGGCTATAGCTCAATCAAACTAATTGATTATTTCTGGACATTAGACAATGTTAAACAGCTGTTTAGAGTAGGATTGGGGAACTTTTGATGAATTGTTTAAAGGCCCCTTCATAACTCTAGCTGACACTCCTTGGCCAGGACAAAGTTGATTGGCCAGGACTGATTTCCCCAGCTGATCATTTATTTCCCCAAAAATACAATGGCTCCTGCATCCCTCTTCCCCTTCTCCAGCATAAGTATAGGCATGTTTATTTATTAAAGGCAAATAGACTGTGCACTGCGCAAAATGCAGTTGCACTCTGCAAGTGCAGTTGCTTCAGAGTTTAGTAAATGAGGTAACATTTCACTTTGCAAAGAAAACCCAATCACATGCAAGGAAAATTAAAAAAAAACATTTTTGCTTGCACATGATTGGATGATGGAAGTCAGCAGAGCTTCTGCTCATTTTCTAAGCTCTGGCGCAATTGCTCTTAGAGAATGCAACTGCACATTGCAAAGTGTACAGTCTATTTGCCTTTAATAAATCAAGCCCATTGAGTCTGGTTTTTAGATGTGTTTAATCCCAGCCACTGTCTAATGTCTGCAGGAAGCTTACACTGCATGTAAAGCCTAACAATAAGCTTCTCTTATCCTTTTGGACTATTAAACATACCATTGAAAGCATTTTGTTATATCTGTTTAACAATACAAAGCACCCTACCTTCCTATACATAAGTGCTGCCCAGTCCTCTCTGTCAACTACAGAATACCTCTTCTCTATGTTTTAGAGCTGACGAGAGGGGAAGGTGCACTTCATGTCCTGGGGTGACAATGCTGTACCTGTATACATACAGTACAATACGTGAGCATTGTCATCCTAGGACAGGATATGTCTTGCTGGCAGGATCACCAGGTAACAATAAAGGAGGAAAAAGCAACACAAAACAAAATGAATGCAGCCATCGCATCTAAGGACAAATAAGCTGCAATATATTAAATGTTTGTTCTGAGATTTAGATACAATCGATGTCTTGGAGCTGATGATTCAGAGCACTTTGTTTAGTATTATACACCTATAAACATCAGTGTTAGCTCTGTCCCAATGTAGTTTACAGATGTAGATGAATGTAAGTTCCTACAAAAAGTAAGTTCACTGTTGGTTTGCACTGCGGAAAATAGCTACAGGTTGTATACATGTGTCAATGGTGAGCAGGGGGGTGGCTGTTGGATTGAAATGTCATGTCTAGTTTCTATCTACAGCTACAGTCAGATAGCCTACTATAAGCTGATGCTTTATGAGACATGATTCATACTTCCTCACAGTGCAATAAAACACAGGGAATACCTACTTACGTACATATTTTCCTGAGATCCACTTTGTGAAATTTTTGACCACTCCTACATGCAAAACATCTTCAGTTGCAAGGGGTCTGTGG
Source organism: Glandirana rugosa (assembly GCA_018402905.1). Classification (NCBI taxonomy): domain Eukaryota; kingdom Metazoa; phylum Chordata; class Amphibia; order Anura; family Ranidae; genus Glandirana; species Glandirana rugosa. The sequence continues at coordinate 764,586 of BLSH010108124.1, forward strand.
TTTTCCTTACATGAACTTACTGTTTCAAATCCCCTCAAAACATTTCAATGGGATTCAAATCAGGGTTTTGGCTATGCCAGCCCATAACCCTCTGCTTCTTTATTTTGTGCTATTCTTTGGTGGATTTGCTAATGTGCTCTGGATCATTGTATTCAAAGATCTGTTAACAGTTCAACTTTAACTTTCAGACAGATAGCCTTACAATCTCACTGAGCATACTTTACCATGATGGAGAATGTATAGCTGACTTGATGACTGCTTGCTGTCCAGGCCTTAAAGCAGCTTAGCAGCCTCAAACCTTAACATTTCCACCACTCTGCTTCACAGCAGGTATACGGTTCTTCATCTGAAGTGCTCTTTGGTTTGCACCAAACATGTCTACTGCCACTGTGATCAGACTACTCTATCTTTGATTCCACATTGTTCCAGAAAGCATGCTCTTTTCCTATATGTTTTAAAGCCAAATATAGTCTTGCTCTATGTTCTTTTTGGACATCAAAGGCACATCCAATAAAGGGTAAATTGGTGCAATGTATTTTTAATTGTAGATGTATGCCCTTTGACACCAACTGTTACAAGGGTAACCTGCAGATCCCACTTTGAAATTTTGGGGTTCTTGAAGACTTTTTTTTAGCATTAAATGGTCATCTCTTGGGCTGAATTTGCTGGGCCAACCAGTGTTGGATAAATTCTATGTCACTTAACTAATTAAGAGATCACCACACCTTAAATATTTGAGGTTTAAATAAGACGGGTTCCACCTGAATACTCTTTAAAGTGATACAAAACACACACTGTTTTACCACTTCCAGACCGAGCCTCTTTGTGAGAGTCAGTGTTTACAAGTTAAAGTGGTAGTAAACCCTCCTATCATTTTCAGCCAAGAAAGCTGCCATTTTGGCCTCTGTTTGATCCACAACTGCCATGATGCTACACGTGATCAGCTATGACACCAGCCATTGGATGGTTTGACAGTTTGGTTTAGAGCACAACCAATGGGAGTGTTACATATCCGGCACGTGCCGGAAATGTAACTGGTTTTTAAACCATTAAATGGATGGGTTTACTACCGCTTTAAATTAAGGTTTTTTGCTATAAAATTACTTAGCACCCCCAAACATTATTATTTTTTTTTTAATAACATCCTAGAGAATAAAATGCCGGTTGTTGCAATACTTTATGTCACACCGTATTTGCGCAGCTGTCTTACAAGCATGATTTTATTGGAAAAAATTCACTTTTTTTCCACATTGTGAAAGATAATGTTACGCCAAGATAAATTGATACCCAACATGTCATGCTTCAAAATTGCGCCCGCTCATGGAATGGCAACAAACGTTGGCACTTAAAAATCTCCATCGGTGACTTTTAAAAATTCCTACAGGTTACCAGTTTTGAGTTACAGAGTAGGTCTAGTGCTAGAAGTATTGCTCTCCCTCTAATGATCACGGCGATACCTCACATCTGTGGTTTGAACACCGTTTTCATATGTGGGCGGGACTTGCGTATGCGTTCGCTTCTGCGTGCGAGCTCGGCGGGACGGGGCGCTTTAATTTTTTTTGTTCTTATTTATTTTACTTTTTATTTTTACACCGTCCTTTTAAAAGAAAAAAAAAAGACCTCAAAGCTCATATTTGCACTAAAATGCAATAAAAAAATAAAAATAAATGATGCTTAAAAAAAAAAAAAAGTCCCCTTTAAGAGCTCTGGGCGGAAGTGACGTTTGATGTCGCTTCCGCTAGTCAATGCTATGGAGCCGAGTGGGCGGCATATCCCGCTCACTCGGCATCCAGTACGGGGGGGGAGCAGACTCGATCGTGTCCGCTGCTACGGGTGGCTCCGATAAACAGCAGAGAGCATGGAAAAACGGCGGGAGTGGGGGGGGGGGGGCACAACTCCCGCCGTCGATAAAAGTGATCTCGCAGCGAATCCGCCGCAGAGACCACTGTTATCAGATGCAGAAACGGCCACTGAAAAAAAAAATACCAGGGGTTATGGTAGCTATCTGCTACCATAACAATGGTATTCCACTTCAAAGGATTGTCATATAATGACGGCAGGCGGTCCGGAAGTGGTTCATTTACATTGCCCCTTCTATTTCTGTATATGGATGATGGCGTTGTAAATATTTAAAAATATATATCTAAGTGCCTTTTTCCTTAACCGATATACAGCTGTCACATGACCCAGATCTTTCCCAGCCTGTCTGCAGAGAATCATAAGCAGGATGAGCTTCTAGTCCTCTGCTGCTGGTCACATGTTCCAAATAAAGAAAAAAACAAAAAACATTCTTTGGAATACAGAGTAAAAATAAATACATATTAAGCGGTTGTCTACCCAGAAAAAAAAATATTAATAAAAACTTGCAAGACAATAGCATAATGAGCTAGTATGCACCACATACTAGCTCATTATGAAATACTCACCTTGAAACGAAGATCTGACCGGGCTGCTCGGTCCCCTCTGTGGGAGTGGACATCTACCCTCGGATCTTGCTTCCGGGTACGTGGCTCTGGCACTGTGACTGGCCGGAGCCACGAGATGTCACTCCCGCACATGTGCGCGGGACCCGTCTTTCTGGCAAGGTCCAGAACTATTGCCGGGACATATGCCGTGTATGTCCCCGCGCATGCGCCTTTAACGCCGCAGCGGATTAGAGAGGGAATATCTTCTAAACCGTACAGGTTTAGAAGATATTCATTTTACCTACAGGTAAGCCTTATTATAGGCTTACCTGTAGGTAAAAGTGAACAAAATGGGCAGACAACCGCTTTAATAAACAGTTTTAAATTGTCATACAAATATGTATTTGAAATTGAATCTTTATTATTTTGTGGAAATAACATGGTGTGGGAGAATTTCTGCCAGTCACAAGCTGTGTCACCGCCCCCGCCCTCCAGCCTGTGTCTTAGAATAACAGGGAGGTGTAGCCACCATCAATCTACATGTAATAACCCGCCCCATTGTGCTTAGCTGGTTAGTGGGCATGGAGGAGGGGGAGGGAGTGGGCTGCCATTTACCACTGTGTATGCACCCACATGTGTGACTCTATAGTCACATGGGCTGCTCAGATGTGATAGAGAGGAAATGCTGAGCATAGAAACTCACTGAAAACTGAGCATGTGTAGAGCTGCCACCAAAGCTGCAAAATCCCTAGCTGAATTGGGGACAGGAGGGGGAGAAAATTTTGCAGAATACAGAAAAGGAATCTCATAATGACTGAGCGAGTATGAACAGCATGTAATACACCATTTATTGATAGTTTTTATGATGTGGGTTTAGTGACACTTTAGTGACGTTCAAATCATTGGTGCCTAATCTGGAACACTTGATTCTAATATTATGGCTTTCAATTGGTGGTAAATGTAGGGGTTTATCTCATTTCCCATTTGACAAATCTTCATTTAGAATATAAGAAAGAAAGAAATCGTGCCACTTTGATGTGTAATTTGTTGAAGTAGATCACCTGTATCTGTAGGCATGGCTTGAATGAAGATGTAATGTAATGTTGGAAAAAAAAGTCACCAATTTTCATGGGATACACAGAACTATTTCACAAGACTGTATATGTGAACTGTTCTGCCCACCTTGGAATTTGTCATTTTGACACCAGTGGAGAGTTAATTTGCAGTTTATTTAAAAAAAAACAAAAAAAACAAAGAGTTAATAAAAGGCACATACCTGCATGGCTGAACATTTTATTTTTCACAATCACTTGATAAGTATTTAAGGCTTCTGTATACATCTCATTGTTGGAGTACTGGGTGGCCAGGTTTAACAGCACCTGTTGTACATTTAAGAGCAATAAATTAACCTGCAGTTATAAGGCTACAGAGTTACTTTTAGGGCTACAACTAACGATTATTTTAATAACCAATTAATTGGCTGATTATTGTTTTGATTAATCGAATAATCAGATAAAAACCTCAAAAAAGTTTGGTGTACAATTTAAGTAATATGGAAAGTTTAAAGCGCAACTCCACTTTTGTTAAGAAAAAAACATTCCCCTTTTGGCCCTTTGGGTGATCTATGTACATTGCAGGGATCCCGACCATACGGTCTGCTGAAAATGGGTCACAGGAGTGTAGAGAAAACTGCACTCCTGTGATCTACAGGCGAAGTACAGACAAACAAACTTTGGCTGTATTTTCCTCTAAAACAAATGACATAAGAGGATATATTCTAACATCATGTAGGTTTATGGATGTCTACTATCCTGACTTGAAATTCTTTTTTAAACTTACTTGCACTAGAAAATTGAGATCTGAAATCTGATTGGTTGCTCCATGCACCCCTGCAGCCTCATGCACACAACATATCTATTATATATAAGTAAAATCTAACTGTACATACTGAATATGTCAAGTCCAGGTTAATACTCTCCGGAGACAGTATCTGCTCTCTCTGTCTGACCAAAACTCTCTCCTTTCTCCCAGCTTCCTTTGCTTTGTCCAGAGCCTAATAATGCAGAAGAAGGAGAATATTATGATATTATACACAGCTCAGACAGAATAAGATTGCTGAAAGTGAAATGTAAATATAAACTCACCGTCTTTAAATCTCCATTGCTGTTAGCAATACAACTTTCTTCGATTAATTCATTAACTTGTTTCTCTAACTGTCTAATCTTTTCCTCTGGTCTAAAAGAAATATGAATACTTATAATCAGGTAAAGCAGAAAGTCTTAACAATACAGATAAAAAATGCCTATATTTATTTACATCTGTATTAAATTTGCTATCAATTTATTACTGCAAGAACTAGCAGAATGCTTAAAGGGTAGGTAACAGGAATCTAAAAGTACTTCATTGCAAAAGCAAAACAGCACCCCCTTGTGTTTGTTAAACATCACAGCTCTACTGTGCACTTTCGACAGTTACAGAATACATACATGCATGCTGCCTCTGGAAAGAATTCCCTGGTATTTGTTACAATCTTTAACTAAACCCCCTCTTTTAAAGATGAATAAACACACCAATGAGATTATAAGCATTTAAGTGCATCTTATACCAAAACAGGTTTTCTTACAAAATGGGGATGGGCTAGAACCGCTGTCGGGTTTTTATTGCTGCTTTGTGTCCCTCCCTTCTGGAGAGACTCAATCGTCTCTGTTTGTCCTGGTGACCACTCTCACTGGGGCTCTATCCAAATTTTAAACAAAACAGTTTTGCCTTTAGGGCTGGTTCACACCACAAAAATGCACTCCAGGATGCGTTTCTGCATGCACATTTTTAATGTGTTTTTGGCACATTCCGGAGCGTTTTTGTTGCGTTTCTGGATGCATCCCAGATGCTTTTTTTCTTGTTTTTATTTCACTGCACTGGGGTCTGGTGCATTTTTTAATGTGTTCCAGTGCATTTTTGATAAGTTTTACTGAGCCCTGGTACAGTCCATTGCAAGAAAAATGCAGTATGTGCTACCTTTTTTTCTGGAACTGGAAAGCCCTGGAACTGATAGCACTGGTGTGAACTATGCCTTTGGAAACCATATAACCCACTTTCCATGCATTTTTGATGCAGAAAAAATGCACTGGACTGCATGTGGTGTGAACTGGCCCTTAGATAAACTTAAGTGTGATCACAATCATGTACATGTCTAAAATTTCAGAAAAACTAAAGATTACAATTGTCAAAAGGTTGCTACACAAAGAAGTGCCAGTGCAGACTTTATTTTTTTTTAATGAAACAAATGTTAAAAGCTGCAATTTATTTCTATGTACATCTATTTTTGTAAATTTCACAGTTTGCTTAAAAATGTATGGTATTCTGGTTATAATCTGTGCTGGTAGGCACTTGATATCTAAGGCATTCTCTAGATCATTTTTCAAGACATATAGAGTTTTTTGTTGGTGGTATTTAGTAACCAAGTTCTTTTTTTTTTTTTTTACTGTATAAAAGGAACAAATACCCAACGTTTTTTTTAAAACAAACCAGTTTCCCTAACTTTCAGTTAAAGGATACGTCCACCTATTGAAAAAAATAAAAAATAAATAAATGCACTTTTTGTACAGGTAAAAAAAAATGGGAGTCTGCAGAGAATTACACCTGCGCTTGGCAGATTGTGGATGCAATCTCAGGCTCCTGCAGTTTCTCAGGATAGCTGCCTGCCTATACCTCTAATACAGTTACTTGAGAACAGGACAACCAAATAGAAAACCATCCAGCACTCAATCCAAAGTACTCCCCCAAAAAATGGACAGTGGTAGGCAATGGGTTCAACAATGCAGCCCCCTTCTGATTGGGTGGTCTTCAGAAAACAGTAAAACATACACAGAGGGCACAAAAGCCTACTGCATTACCACCAAGCACCACTTATTAAAAGCACACATCAGAGTTCTGAGGAAGGGGGTCTGTCCCCCTAAATGTGTAAGCTTTTCCACCAGCAAAAAAAAGTGCATTTATTACTTTTTTCTAAGGAGTCTGCAGAGCATTGCACCTGCAATTGGCAGATTGTGGATGCAATCTCAGGCTCGTGCAGTTTATCAGGATAGCTGCCTGCCTATACCTCTAATACAGTTACTTGAGAACAGGACAACCAAATAGAAAACCGTCCAGCACTCAATCCAAAGTACTCCCCCAAAAAATGGACAGGGGTAGGCAATGGGTTCAACAATGCAGCCCCCTTCAGATTGGATGGTCTTCAGAAAACAGTAAAACATACACAGAGGGCACAAAAGCCTACTACATTACCACCAAACACCATTTATTAAAAGCACACATCAGAGCTCTGAGGAAGGGAGTCTGTCCCCCTAAACGTGTAAGCTTTTCCACCAGGAAAAAAAAGTGCATTTATTACTTTTTTCTAAGGAGTCTGCGGGGCATTGCACCCGCAATTGGCAGATTGTGGATGCAATCTCAGGCTCCTGCAGATTCTCAGGATAGCTGCCTGCCTATACCTCTGATAATTACTTGAGAACAGGACAACCAAATAGAAAACCATTCAGCGCTCAATCCATAGTACTCCCCCCCAAAAAAACTGACAGTGGTAGGCAATGGGTTCAATGATGCAGCCCTCCTCAGACTGGGGGGTCTTCAGAAAACTGTGAAAACATATGCAGAGGGCGCACACGCCTAGTGCATTACCACCAAACACAGTTTATTAAAAGCACACATCACAGCTCTGAGGAAGGGGGTCTGTCTCCTGAAACGTATAAGCTTTTTCCACCGTGTGGCATTGGATGCTTGATTTTATTTGCATCTTGTGAGTATAATATTGTTGTGTGCTTTTAATAAATGGTGTTTAGTGGTAATGCACTAGGCATTTGCGCCCTCTTGTGTATGTTTTTTACAGTTACCTGAGAACACGAAATTCAATGGACTATGAGAGCGCTCACCAGCACCCTCGCTGCTAATTGAGAACTACAAGCCATCAGCTGCAATCGCTGGCTGTACTTGTAGGCATTTATTCACAGGAAACTGCGCCATTTTCTAATTGTGACAGCAGGTGGTGGGGAGAACTTATTCTTTAAAATAAAAATGTTGGGACAGTACGAATGAGCATTTTTTGAAAAGCAGACACCCCGATGCCATCTCATTTTTTGGCACAATTTTTTGGAAATGAAGAAACATGCTGGTATTGATGGAGCTAGGTAAGGTTGACTACAGACAGTGAAAACAGGCTATACACAGAGGGAGGAGGTGGTGAAAGGGTTAATGCACAAGAAAAGGCCCAGTGGGTTTTCGCGCAGCACTATACACCCCAAAGTAATCAACAATTGTAATGAAGTAAAAAAAGTTATTTAATGGGATAAAACATCACAAAAAAAAAAAAAAACTGTGATGTTTTATCCCAATAAATAACTTTTTGTACTTCATTACAATTGTTGATTACTTTGGGGTGTATAGTGCTGCGCGAAAATCCCACTGGGCCTTTTCCTAGTTTGTCTGCAATTGGGGATGCAGCACTATCTCCCGCCTTTGTTGTAAGCACAGAAGGCAAGTGTTTTAGGTTAATGCACAAGGTCACACGCAGTGGGAGGATTAAGATGAAGGGGTTAATGTGGATAAGGGAGCTGAGGTGGTTAATGTACAGATCGCAGAGTCAGTCATTCATTAGTTCCTGTTTGTTCCTCTTCCTCTGTTGTAAGTGTAAGGGGCAGGTTCATAAATGTAAACATTACATTGTTTACATTTTTGATGGTCTCTATATGAACAATCACAGCTATCCCAAGGTACAGAGCTGCTTAAATTGGCTCTGTACATGGTGTCTATGCCATCCGAGGATAGCTCAGTTCACAGGCATTACGGAGCACCCAATGGTGCTTTATTTAGTATGGTTAATAATCCTGCATGAATTTATTCCAGAAGCGTTATAAAATACAGTAATCCAATCATTACCAAAAAGCTAAACTTTTTATAATTAAAAATAGTCATTTATCTCCAGTCAAATTGCTTTGCTTAGGCAAAGACACAAGACGAGAGGCTTCCACAAGGGCAGATCTGTGCCAGACATTTCTGAGCACAGCCAGGAACTGCATAGGCACCAGGATGTACAAGACTGCATCATCTGAGCCAGCATCATAGTCCAGGATAAGCAGAGGAAGACACTATCCATGAAAGTACTATAAAGTCTGTAAAAGGTAATAAGTTCCTGTAAGCATTACATTTACACTTTACTTACCATGCTGTACATGAAAAAATATATCTGATGCTGCTAGGTCAGCTTTATTGATATGCATTCAGCTCCCCTTATAATTACTAGAATGAAAATAAACAAATACTCACGTATCTTCATTCTTGGGTACCAGTGGAGAAATTGGACCCCTAGGCTGACCTAGGGGGTAAAAGTAGAACATGTACGTTTAGGCATACTCCTCAGTCATAAAGCAATTTATCATGCATGACACCATAATTATTCATATAAATGTATAATTACTTGGCAAATGTGTCTTTGAGTAATTAACTGATTGAATAGAAGTCATTGGCCGAGGCACAATATCCTGAGAAAAAAAGAAGAAAAAATAAAATAAAATATTCACCAAAACAATGGCCCTAACATACATAGAACATAAATATAGATAACAACATTGTTAAGAAGCACACTTTGTGCAGTTCACACTCCCGTTTCCACCACACAATGAGAAAAAAATAATTAAAGGAGAAACGTATGAACCTACACCTTGTAGGCTGCCTTGCACAAATGATGGGATAACTGGTCTGTGCATAGGATGGGAATTATCTGATTAGAACGCTGATGTAATGTTGGCCTAGTTATAACACTTTGTTTAGTCTTATATTCATCCCACTTTAAACTTAAACTTCTATTCTTCCGTCTGGGGAATGTAAACCAGTCGTTTGAGAGCTCCAAACTATGCGATAGCCATGATCATGGACAGCTTAAAGTAAATCTTTTTATTTTAGCCACCCCCCCAACCACTTATATAACAACAGTGGGGGTAACGTGATTTCATCTCACGTCAAATGCTCACGTCACCATTTCACATTGAAACTATCAGACATTACCAAGCTTTTTGGAATAAGACCCAGAACAAATAGCAATCAAAAAATTCCCTTCGCCATTGGAAAAGATGGCACTTATAGAAAGTCTATATTGATATCGCCTGACGAAGAGGACTATGTCAGAGAAACGCATTGAGCTGTAAAGACTACTATGTGTAAAATTATTGCAGTACTGAGATTGACCGGTTTTATGTATTTGTGTTTTATTGTAACTTTTTGTAAATGTGCATTTAATATTGTCTAATTTTAAGCAAATTCTGAATAAATGTTATATGTTTATAAAAACATGCTGTGCCTTAAAAGTCCCACGCCTACACTACAACTATAGTTTCGATGCATCAAGTTTAGGGATGTGGCACATAACTGGAACTCACATTTTGATTGGATTTTAGTTTTGAAAGAGTTGGGAAAGGAAAGAACCACTGTCATGTTTTCAATGCTGTCTGTGTGCCCGCTGGGGACATTCACCCTCTGTATGTGTCCTGGAGACCCCTGTCACCAAGATAAAAGTCCAAAGGAGATCTACAGTCACAGCATGCACTAGTAATAGCAACACAAACAATAGTTATATTTAACAACCCAACATAAAGCTTATGTGAAAGCCTACTCTCAGCACCTCTGTAGTTCAGAAGACAGGCTCTGTGAAATATATGCACAGCAGTGCCTATTCACAGGGCATAGTTAAAGTCCCCCAACACCACCACTACTGCTCTTCCCTTATTTCCAGTGCTTCCTGCCGCTCCACATTCCCCGCCACTCTGCTGTCCCCTTGCAGCACCTATCCCCCTGTGGCTCCCCTACTGCCAGCTTCTACTCCTCTCTCCTCCCATTGCTTCAGTTGCTGCAGGGGAGCCACGGGGCGATCAAATCTCCAAATATATCCCCCCCTTTCCCCAGCACCACTTCCCCATAGAGCTGATGGCTGGCTTCCTTTCCTACCATCTCTTGCCATGTGCCTCAGCAACAACTGCAGCTGGCAGGAGATCGGTGTCAGTTTCTTCCTTTCCTGAATGGACTGAGTGAGTGACACATCATTGAGGCATAGTAAATATTGTTTACTATGCTTTAGTTTTGGAATAAATGGGAAGCCTCTGTACTGAGGCTTCCTATGCATTCATCTGCGGTGTAGCAGAGGCTGCAGAGAAAGAGATTGAGGACTTCTGTCCTCAGTCCCTCTGTCCTCAGTCCCTCTCTCTGGGTGAAAAAAAGAGACTTTAGAGTCTTTTGGACCCCTGATACTTCACCAAAGCCCCCCAACAGGGCTGTTAAAAAATATGTGAACAGGGCCTTAGTATGAATTTATCAGGAATTTTGTAAGTTATATTGTGTTTGAGTACACTAATAAGGATATTAGTGTATTTTTCACAAAAACAGTGATTTAATAAACATTTGTGCAACTATTGTGGCGCCTAAATAAAAAAATCAGTATCACTTTTTTTTAAATTAATTCTACAGGTCATGTGCTTTCAGAAAATGTATGGTTTGGGGGGTCTTTTACAAACTCTGAAAGCATAATTAAAAATTTACAAATATTAGCTATTTATTAACATTTTAGAGTATAGATTTTGTAGGAATTTAGCAGGAATAGGGGTGAACTGACCAACGGGCACTGCCCGAGTGCCCATGGCCAGTAGGGGGCCCCATGACAGATTCCATTTCGATCTACCCATTAATCAGAGTTAGCCGATGGGTAGATCGGGTCCCTGCTCCCTGCTAAGAGACTGCAGTGTAAATAGATCTCTTGTGATACGCTCCTCCCCTCCGGCCCCTCCTTCGATCCCGTCCACCCCAAGTATTTGTCATCACCTCGGACGGACGAAAGGAGGGGCCATCGGGGAGGAGCGCATTACGAGAGGTCAAATTACAGCCGCTTCCCGCACTACTCTGCATCTAGGTAGGAAAGTGCAGCTGATTGTATGTTGCTGTGTCCTCCTATGTGCCCTGCTGTCTGCCCCATGCTCTGATGTGAGCCCCCATGCCCTTCTCTGTGCCTCCATGTCCTGCTGTCTGCCCCACACCTTGCTTTGTGCCCCCATGCCCTGATGTCTGCCCCATGCCCTGCTCTGTGCCCCCATGCCCTGCTGTCTGCCTCATGCCCTGCTGCCTGCGCCCATGTCCTGCTGTGTGCCCCATGATGTGCCCTGATGTGTACCCTGTGATGTGCTCCATGGTGTACCCTGTGATATGCCCTACTGTGTGCCCCATGATGTGTCCTACTGTGTGCCCCATGCCCTACTATGTGCAACACTGTGCCCAGTTCCCTCCTGTGGGCCTTGTGATGTGTCCTGAGCCCTACTGTATGCTCCATGATATGCCCTGTACCCTGCTGCATGCCATGTGATGCGCCCTACTGTGTGCCCTTTTCCCTGCAGTGTGCCCTGTGATGTGTCCTGCTGTGTGCCCCGTGATGCACCATTCTGTGCCCTATAATGTGCCCTCTTGCCCAATGTAATATGCCCTGCTGTGCCCCATAATGTATTCTCTTGCCCCAATGTAATATGCCCTGCTATGCCTCAATGTGTCCTGCTGTGCTCCATAATATGAAACGTTGTCCCTCCTAATGTGCTTTGTTGTGCCCCATAATGTGCCCTCATGCCCCCATGTAATATGCCCTGCTGTGTCCCATTATGTGCCCTCTTGCCCCCATGTAATATGCCCCATAATGTGCTCTTACTGGTCCTATGCTTTCAGAAAATGCATGGTTTGGGGGGGGGTTTTCATAAACTCTGAAAGCTGTAAGGGAAAAATAAAGAAACAAAGAAAAAATTGCAAAAATTATCTGGCCACCGGAGTTTAAATGTTGAGGGCCTGGCAGCAAAAGGGTTAAAGGAAAGCTGTACTACTACTTTCTAAAAATGGTAGTTGCTGGCTGTGATGCAGATGCACTGACTTCAATATGTTCTGACTCACAGACAAGTATGCAGATAATGAAATCAGAGCATCTGATCTGCACACTTGTTCTGATCAAAGAGTAATTACCTACTGAGCACAGAACATCAGCATGACAGCCAGGACATTAGCAATTTCAGAAAGAGATGTTGGTAGTCTCAGCACACACGTGTCTCAACAAATTTTTCTTGAAGTATTCAGATTCTTATGTCTCTGGGGGTCTGGGACCTTGGGGCTTCAGTTTCAAGTTCTGAAACACAGCTATGGTGGTTACAAAAGGGAAAGCATAGGGCATTGGAATCGGCCTGTTCACATTGCCGCACACTAAATGCTCCCTGCACACTTCATCCGTGTCTCTGTAGAGTAGTGCCGTGCATTGTGCTGCTGTGCGCATGTGGTGCCTACCTGTGCGCTGCAGTAAAAGGCAGCATGTCTGCATTGTACCATAACACACTATGCCATACATCCATGCCGGGTTGCAGTGGGAACGGGGCACATAGAAAACAATTGTTTTCTATGTACCCTAGTTTTGACTGGTATTTATCCAGTGCAGAAAAATGTCAGTCACTGCAGTATGTGTAAACGGACCCTCAATGAGCTGGGAACTTTCTCAGAGAGATCTTATAGCTCAAGCCCCCAAGCGGTATAAAGCCCGGACCAAATGTCGGGAGACAGTGGCCGGTTCAAAAAATACTGGACAACATTCGGCCCCTGTGTATGTCCATCTGTCCAAGAGAAGCCACGTCTGTCGGACGTGCATGCTGGAAAAGCAGCAGCTGATCGACTCCTGATCAGCGCTCTCAACACAACAGTTCAGCGGAGGAGATCGCTGAACTGACCTTGCATGGTTAGTACAGTGGCTCTGACCGGAGCTGTCAGTGTAAAAACTGTAGTGTGTACCCGGCTTAAGAAACCCCAGCTGATTCAGTTCTCCACTCATTGCCACTGCATTCACATACCAGCGTACTTCTCCACTGCCCACCACTGTGCCTACCAACTTCTCTACTGGCAATTGTAATTGTAAAGGAACAATATGTTTCACTGCATCATGATATACAGTACATTCACCAGACTGGTAACAACATCCATACCACAAGAACATTTCTAAGGAATTTCATTCAATGAACTGTTTCTAGGTATTATATTCGTATTCAGTAAGGCAAGGAGCAAATACAGTATTCCATATCAACCCATACCAGCTAGAAGCTACAGCACCATGTTTTATGGATTTACCCTGTATCTGTCAATACATTATTTCTCTACCAGTATTAATTTTGTCATCATTTGTCAAAATATTTGCGCTGTAGTTTTCATCAGCTGTATGTTTTCAGAGATGAAAACTAAACAAAAATAAAATTAGAATTAAGTCAATTGACGAAAACTATGATAAAAATCAATTCCAATTTTCATTAGTGTTAATTCTGTTGACGAAAATATTTTCATGAACAAAATTAACACTATTGCCCTATGCACTCCCTCACTCCCCCATCCCCACAATATTATGCACCCTACCCTGTGCCATCTGTCACCCTCATTTACTTCCCCATCCCCACTTTCTTGTTACCTCCCCGTCCCCAAAAAGTATACTGCACACTCCCATCTAATTTTACTAAATATACTCCCTCCCCCCCCTCATCGCATATTCCTGCTCTGCCGAACCAGTGCTCTGCTCTCTAATAAACTGAAACATCAATCCTTTCCCTTTCCTATGCAGTTCCACACATTACACTCATTCACACTCCTTGGTGACCCCTGCTGTCCTTTTCTAAATCAGCAACGCAATTCCATCCCGAGCCTATAATAATAGCACATTAAAGTTTAAACATGTGCAGGCAGTCCCTGGGTTAGGAACAAGAGAGTTTCTGTAAGTTTGTTCCCAAAGTGAATTTCCACTTGTTTTTCTGTTTATTAGAAGTGTGTACAAAAAGTGTAGCTGCTGACTTTTAATAAACACACTCACCTGTCCCATGGTCCAGCGATGCGGTCACACGAAGCCTCGGTTCTCTCCCCCACCTCTCCCCTGTACTGGCATCACTAGTGTGGGCACCCGGCTGTGACAGCTTGCGGCTTCACAGACAGGTGTGCAATGAGCATACATGAGTCGCGCTGCGCGTCCTGAATGGCTGAATGGCCTGTGACATGTCCAGAAGATTGCAGGGAGGGAGGGCGAGAGAAGGAGTCGCCTAGGCAGCACGAGGGGAAGTGGGAGCTGGGTACCTGTCAAAACTAGATACTCCCCCCCAAAAAAAATGGCAAATGTGGCATGTTAGGAGTCCTTAAACAGAAGTTCCATTTTTGGGTGGAACTACGCTTTAAGCTGAATTTGTATGTAAGTTGGACGAGGTACATTTTGTTGTTTTTTTTTAAGAGTAACTCCAGCCTAAAAATTCTTTTAAGTTTTGTATAGCATAGAGAAGGGTTAACTGGCAATGCAGTGATGTGGGATTGCGGGCAGGTCCACCGGACAGAAGGTGGCAGCAAGCGGGCCGCCCTGCAGTTTCGTATATAAGTGGGATGTTTGTAACTCGGGGACTGCCTGTATTGCACTACCACATAAGAATAAGTAGGGGTACCTACTAAGCTGCTGAAAGAAAAAGATATATTTTTCTTAATAAATAAATGTTGGTAATACATTCAGGTAATATGTGCAATGGCATTACCGCCAACAGAGTTTACAGTTTTTTTTTCTTTTTATATTTTAGGCCTCATACACATGGGCATCTGCAAAAAATAAGCAAAACGCCAGGCCTGACGTCAGGGAAAAAAAATCGCCGTATTTCTCGGCGTTTTGCATTGGCGTCAATGCACGTCTTTTCACGCTAGCTTTCAGCGGCGTTTTCTGCCTCTATTCAAAATCAATGGTTCCCTATGGGAGCCCAGTGATCCGACTTGCGGTGCGACTTGTGTGCTAGGTGTCTTAAAAGGGACCCCCCGCAAAAAATTTGCGTGAGGTCCCCCCCCCCCCCCCCAAGAGCATACCAGGCTCTTCGATCTGGCATGGATTTTAAGAGGAACCCCCACGCCGAAAAAAACGGCGTAGGGTCCCCCCCAAAATCCATACCAGACCCTTATCCGAGCACGCAGCCTGGCAGGCCAGGAAAGGGGGTGGGGACGAGCTCTGCCCCCCCTGCCCCAAAGCACCCATACTCCCCATGTTGAGGGCATGCGGCCTGGTACGGTCCGGGGGGGGGGGGCGCTCGCTCATCCCCACCCCCTTTCCTGGCCTGTCAGGCTGCGTGCTCGGATAAGGGTCTGGTATGGATTTTGGGGGGGACCCTACGCCATTTTTTCGGCGTGGGGGTTCCTCTTAAAATCCATGCCAGATCAAAGAGCCTGGTATGCTCTTGGGGGGGGACCTCACGCAATTTTTTTGCGGGGGGTCCCTTTTAAGACACCTAGCACACAAGTCGCGCCGCAAGTCGGATCACCGTCATCCGACTTTTGGTGCGGCTTCTATTCAAATCAATGGGCTCCCATAGGGAACCATTGATTTAGAATAGAAGGCCTGACAAAGCTTAATTCTGTGTATACAACGTTAAGCAACGTTATTGAGCGTTTTGCCGGCTCGGCGTCAAAAACGTCATGACGCTGCAGCTTCAGAACGCGCTGGCCGTGGGTTCTAACTACAGCTCACTAACGCCGACGCCCTCTACTGCTCAAAAACATCAGCGTTTTAGAGGGCCATTGAATAACATGGAGAGCTGCAAAAAACGCCAAAAAACATGACATTACAAAATGCCCGTGTGTATGAGGCCTTAAAGTTGCACTTCTGTTTGTCAAAAAGCAATATTTTTGTTTGTTTATGAAACTTGGTTTTATTTATAAAGACATTATATATCATAATGGCTAAATCTGTGCATGTTCAAACCTTAATACCATAAATAACAACATGTTATTAGATTTTTACTCCCAGAGTATATAATGAGTTTGGCAATTCTAAAGAAATGCTTAAAATATTGCATTACAATTTAACTAAACCCATTAGATTTTAGTCAACTATAATGTACTGGAGATTTTAGTCGATTCAGATGACTAAAATATGACTAAATCTAAAATGGCATTTTAGTCAAAAGACTAGAACTAAAACTAAATTGAAATTTAACATCAAAACCCAAGCACACAATACCTGCACAGCTCCAGTCATAGGTCTTCCTGTTAATGAAGTCAGATTCGCTCTAGGCTGAGGAGAACAGAGATATTCCTATAAGTTAAACAATCTTTAACTCTTTGATTACATAGAAGCCAATTCACAGGGTTCCACCCTATTAAAAGTCAGCAGCTACAAAAAGTGTAGCTGCTGACTTTTAATAAATCGGACACTCACCTGTCCCAGGTTCCAACGATGCAGCCGCCCACAGCGTCGCTCTTCTCCCCCTCCTCCATACGGCGCCGACATCACAAGCTTTGACTTCAAGGCCGGGCGCGCACTGCGCAAGCGCGACTCAGGTTGCGTGCTGTGAATGGCCGGCGTATCTTCTGGGACCTGTGACGTCTCCCAAAAGATCGCCTGGCGGGGGAGGGGTGAACATTCTTCTGGTTCTGCGGCGCCAGGAGAGGAAGTGGATCTGGGACCCTGGTCCTCCCCCCAATAAAATGACATGCCCATTGTGGCATGTCAGGGGGTCAGCTTCCCTTAAAGCGGAAGCTCCACTTTTGGGTGGAACTCCGCTTTAAGTATTACATGTGTTTTCATGTATATTTAATGCATGGGTTAAATATTGCATGTATTATCAATTCACTAAAAAATTTTTTCATAAAACATGGGG
>BLSH010108124.1:781708-837463 GCA_018402905.1 Glandirana rugosa
TCGACTAACTATTAATACTTTGGTGAGAGTAATCTGAGTGAAAGGGTGTACCTCGGGTCCAAGTGTAACTCCTACCTTTTGTTATTTTAAAGAAATCCCAGAGTGTTTCCCAGTGTCTGCCCAGGTTCACATTTGTGCGGGAATAAAATCTTGCGAGTTCAAATTGCATTCCCGAATGTCAGTCCCTATTTCAGGTGCGATTTCAGAGATATCTGTGCGGGTAGCTGCACCGATGTCAATGGAAATCCCACCTGAAAAATCGACAAAAGTAGTACAAAAACTACTTTTGGAAATCGGTGCGGTGCCGGCAATTGCGGTCGATTTAGCATGCGATTTGACATGTCAAATCGCATGACAAAATGCACCAATGTGAACCTGGGCTCCATGTGGGAAAGTGAGTCTAATGAGAGTGGTTTCATAATTATCAATCAGCTATGCACCTGCAGCACACTAATGAGGAAAGCTTCTGGGCATGCATCCCTTTAGACGTGATTTCCTATTGGGAGTATGACATCTTTTTTACAGGCGATGCGTACAAACTAACTTGCAACTTAGTGCAGACTTCTGGGAAAATTGGTGAGCCAATCACACAAGCAAGAAATTATGTTTCTGGGAAGTGGTCAGTACACATTCTGTGTACAGAACAACTCCAGGTTGCCATATTGGAATGCATTGATAGAAAATTACAGAGCTGCAGATTGAAAAGGAAAGGACATTTTTAGTAACATTTAAAGCAGTTGTCTACCCAATCTGTTTACCTTTACCTACAGGTAAGCCTATAATAAGGCTTACCTGTAGGTAAAATTAATATCTCCTAAACCTGTACGGTTTAGGAGATATTCCCCCTCTAAGTAGCTATGGTGTTATGGAGCATGCACAGTGTATGTCCCGGCAAAGGCACGGCAATAGTGCCGGACCTTGCCGGAAAGATGGGTCCCAGAGTGACGTCTCGTACCCGAAAGCAAGATCCGAGGGAAGATGTCCGCTCCCTCAGAGGGAACCGAGCAGCCTGGTCAGATGCATACTAGCTCATTATGCTATTGTCTTGCAGTTTTTTATTTTTTTATTTTTTTTTACTGGGTAGACAACCGCTTTAATTACAATATGACTTGCGCCGCAGTTGTATACGCTATATCACATATTTATATTATGTTACCCTTTAATTATTCTATTTTTGAAATATTTAGTACTTAATTTAGTATTTTCTATGTTGATTTTAGCTCTTCTATCTTTTAATGTCACTTTATTCACAGAATGATTTCCCAGTGCTGCAGTGGTTCTAATTATTTGCATTCCTGGGCTGACAACATTGCTTTCATACTCTGTCTCACACCGATGCATTGTATTCTTTTCACTTACTGGCCAGTGCAGGCCCCCCTGATTGCTATATTCTACATTACTAAAATGTATGTCTCATGAAATAAATAACACTTCTTTTTTTTTTAGTGAACTGACTTTGAGTGATATTTCTCGCAGAAAATGTTAACTTTGTTAATATACTGTACTGTGCAAAAGTTTTAGGCAGGTGTGAAGAAACCCTGTGATCAAAGAATGCTTTCAGAAACAGAAGTAATCATTTTTTTTTTTTTTTATCTATTAACAAAATGGAAAGTAAATGAACAGAAGAGAAATCCAAATCAAATAAATATTTGGTGAGACCACCCTTTGCGTTTAACCACTTCAGCTCCGGAGGGATTTACTCCCTTAAAAAGACCATTTTTTGCGAAACAGCACTGCGCCGCTTTAACTGACAACTGCGCGGTCGTACGATGTTGTACCCAAACAAAATGGATGTCCTTTTTTTCCCATAAATAGAGCTTTCTTTTGGTGGTATTTGATCACCTCTGCATTTTTTATATTTTACGCTAGAAAAAAAAAGCGACGATTTTGAAAAAAAAAAACAAAAAACAAAACATTTTTTACATTTTGCTATAATAAATATCCAAAAAAAAAAAAAAAAAAAAAACATGAACAAAAACAAATTTCTTCATCAGTTTAGGCCAATATGTATTCTACATTTTTTTTCCCCCAAAAATATCGCAATAAGTGTATATTGATTGATTTATGCAAAAGTTATAACATCTACAAACAAAATAGGGGACAGCTTTTTGGCATTTTTATTATTCTTTTTTTTACTAGTAATGGCAGTGATCAGCAATTTTTAGTGGGACTGCGACATTGCGGAGGACAGATCGGACACTTTTTTTGGGACCACTGACATTTATACAGCGATCAGAACTATAAATAACCACTGATTACTGTATAAATGTCACTGGCAGGGAAGGGGCTAACACTAGGGTGCAATCAAGTTTAAGATTAAGTGTATCCTAGGGAGGTGTTTCTAACTGTGGGGGGGACGAATTGACTGGGGGAGGAGAGAGATCGCTGTTCCTGAGTACTAGGAACAGACAATCTCTCTCTACTCCCCTGACAGAATGGAGATATATGTTTTCTAGATAAAATAAAAATACAAATTCAGATCAATTCTAATTCAGAGCATGCTTACACTAGCATATGAAATATTCAGATAAAGAAAGAATTCTTAAAGCGGAGTTCCACCCATTTTTGTAACATTGTCTGTGCTGCAAGCCCTTAACTCTTAGTTTTCACAATGGCCATTTTTATTGTTTTTTAATGCTTGTAAATACCTTGAATTTGTATTTATTTCTGACTTCCGCCCCTTCCTAGCCTAGGCGATTACGTCACTAGGCGATTTGCAAGGGTTCCTGGGATAGCAGCGTCATGTATCCCAGGAGTCCTTGCGAATCGCCTACTACTGAAATCGCGTGAGATTTCTGTATAGGAAATGACAACAGGGAAGCTAGGAGGTGAACATCACAAGAGAGCCGCTGTACCTTCTCTGCTGACAGGGGAAAGGGAGGAGGGGGTGAGCGGAGGAAACATTCTGACAGCCGCCCCCCCCTCTTTCACGCCACTTCTGCCTGATTTCAGATAAACTGCAGCCCGCTCGCTCTGTCACCACTTCACTGATGGGAGGGGGGAAGGGAACCCACTACAACTACCAGAGCCGGGTGCGTTCCGCCCCACCCCCCCTATCAGTGAAGTGATGACAAAGCCAGCCAGCTGCAGCTGGAGAGGACACAGTGCACGGCTTCAGCCGCCTGCCATGGGGAGTACATCTAGTGACAGGGAACACACTGAGCAACAGAGAAATACTGTATTGAAGACAAAATATGGCCAGCCACAACCACGGCGCGACATGTGTTTTATGGGGAGATTGCATTCCTGAGCGCACATTATCTTCTTCTCTTCTCCTGTCCCGTCCTGATTGACAGGTTGCTATAGCAATGGGGCGGGAGCTTCCACCGATGCTGACATTGCTATAGCAACCTGTCAGGAAGAAGAACGGCCTCCATGAGGCATTACTGAGCATGAGAGCAGAAGTGCATGATGGGAAGGCAGAGAACAGATATCCAGGAAATGTATACAGGAGGGCTTCAGATGCCCACAAGTAGAATGGAACCTGCCTGCTTCCGAGATCAGTGAGTAAAAAACTTTTTTTAAACAAAGTAAAAGCACAAAAATGATGACATCTTAGAAATGTTCATTGACAGGTTATGGCAATCACAAAGCAGTCTTTAAAAAAAAAAAGGTTCGGGGACTGGAACTCCGCTTTAAGATATCTGATACTAGAAATTGTAAACAGGAAGATTTACTTACTCCAAATCCAGTCATTACAGGACGGCCGGCAGCTGTCCCTAGGACTTTAGCTGTACCCTGTATCAGACAAATGAACAGACCGATATTATGAAGAACAGTAGCAAACAGGCATACCCATATAATAACAGTGAGCAGTACATAAGAACCAAGACCATTTCTGGGCATTGCTTAGTCATATTGTAAGGAATATGCCAGAACATTTAGGGCCGTTTCAAACCTAGGTGACTTGCGATCCGCCTTGTGTAGCCCCAAGTCGCTTGACATCTGAAATCCCATTGAAATGAATGGGAGCCGTCTTAATATACACTACTGAAGTCACTCCGACTTCAAGGCGACATCAGAAAAGGTTCCTGTACTACTTCAAGGCGACTTATATCCGACTTGTGCCCATAGAATTTAACGGAAGTCGCCCTCCAAGTCAGATCCCCATCTATGATAAAGTGACTTTGAGGCGACTTTAAAGGGAAAACATTTTTTTTTAACGCAACCCCCCTCCCTTTCTTCTCTAATTGGCCACAGGCAAAGTCGCCTGGCATGGAGTTCGCATTGTAAGTCGCCCAAAGCCAAATCGCCTAGCAAAGACACCTCTGAAGTCGGATCGCCTGGGTGTGAACCGGCCCTTAAGCTGTAGCACAAATATTAAATTAGAATAGAACCCCCCCCCCCCCGAAGACTCTTCCCTAATGAATCCAAACTAAAGAAAGATTTGGCTTGAACATCACTTTAAAGCTAGTCAGGTCCATAAATATTGGGACATCGACACAATTCTAATCTTTTTGGCTCTATACACCACCACAATGGATTTGAAATGAAACGCACAAGATGCGCTTTAACTGCAGACTTTCAGCTTTAATTTGAGGGTATTTACATCCAAATCAGGTGAACGGTGTAGGAATTACAACAGTTTGTATATGTGCCTCCCACTTTTTAAGGGACCAAAAGTAATGGGACAGATTAACAATCATAAATCAAACTTTCACTTTTTAATACTTGGTTGCAAATCCTTTGCAGTCAATTACAGCCTGAAGTCTGGAACGCATAGCCGTTTCATCCCTGGTGATGCTCTGCCAGGCCTCTACTGCAACTGTCTTCAGTTCCTGCTTGTTCTTGGGGCATTTTCCCTTCAGCTTTGTCTTCAGCAAGTGAAATGCATGCTCAATCGGATTCAGGTCAGGTGATTGACTTGGTCATTGCATAACATTCCACTTCTTTCCCTTAAAAAACTCTTTGGTTGCTTTCGCAGTATGCTTCGGGTCATTGTCCATCTGCACTGTGAAGCGCCGTCCAATGAGTTCTGAAGCATTTGGCTGAATATGTTCAGATATTGCCGAAACACTTCAGAATTTATCCTGCTGCTTTTGTCAGCAGTCACATCATCCATAAATACAAGAGAACCAGTTCCATTGGCAGCCATACATGCCCACGCCATGACACTATCACCACCATGCTTCACTGATCAGGTGGTATGCTTTGGATCATGAGCAGTTCCTTTCCTTCTCCATACTCTTCTCTTCCCATCACTCTGGTACAAGTTGATCTTGGTTTCATCTGTCCATAGGATGTTGTTCCAGAACGGTGAAGGCTTTTTAGATGTTGTTTGGCAAACTCTAATCTGGCCTTCCAGTTTTTGAGGCTCACCAATGGTTTATATCTTGTGGTGAACCCTCTGCATTCACTCTGATGAAGTCTTCTCTTGATTGCTGACTTTGACACACATACACCTACCTCCTGGAGAGTGTTCTTGAACTGGCCAACTGTTGTGAAGGATGTTTTCTTCACCAGGGAAAGAATTCTTCGGTCATCCACCACAGTTGTTTTCTGGGGTCTTTTGGTGTTGCTGAGATCACCGGTGCATTCTTTCTTTTTAAGGATGTTCCAAATAGTTGATTTGGCCACACCTAATGTTTTTGCTATCTCTCTGATGGGTTTGTTTTGTTATTTCAGCCTGATAGTGACAGCTCTTTGGATCTCATATTGAGAGTGGACAGCAACAGATTCCAAATGCAAATAGCACACTTGAAATGAACTCTGGACCTTTTATCTGCTCCTTGTAAATGGGATAATGAGGGAATTACACACACCTGGCCATGGAACAGCTGAGCAGCCAATTGTCCCATTACTTTTGGTCCCTTAAAAAAGTGGGAGGCACATATACAAACTGTTGTAATTCCTACACCGTTCACCTGATTTGGATGTAAATACCCTCAAATTAAAGCTGAAAGTCTGCAGTTAAAGCGCATCGTTTGTTTCATTTCAAATCCATTGTGGTGGTGTATAGAGCCAAAAAGATTAGAATTGCATCGATGTCTCAATATATATGGACCTGACTGTATATTGCCCAAAGAGCCAAAAAGAAATGTGGTAATACAGTCTCAACATATTATATGGTTTTATTATGATTACCTGCTACAGGTTGCAAGAATACGGTTTGTTTTGCCAAAAGTAAAATTGTAAGGAGTCAAAAGAGAGTGATCATTTTACTGTGTGCCTTAATCAAGTCTGAATTTGTTTTGTAGGCAATAGCAATTTTTAAGCCTTTCACTGGGTACAGTTTGCTTGGTATAATTTGGTATCAAACCATCTCTGGCACTGCTCCTGCCATATCTCAGACGCAGAGCTGTTTTTAACTACTTCAGCTCTGGAAGGTTTTACCCCCTTCCTGACCAGGCCATTTTTTTGCGATATGGCACTGCGTTACTTTAACAATTGCACGGTCGTGCCAAAATAAAACTGATGTTCTTTTTTTTCCCCCACAAATAGAGAAACATAGAAAGTAGAGCTTTCTTTTTGTGGTATTTGATCACCTCTGTGTTTTTTTTATTTTTTGCACTATAAACAAAAAAATACCGGCAATTTTGCTATAAAACATATCCAATAAAAAATATATATAATTATCAGTTTAGGCCAATATGTATTCTGCTACATATTTTTGTCAAAACAAAATTCCCAAAATGTGTATATTGATTGGTATGTGCAAAAGTTATAGCGTCTACAAACTATGGGATAGATTTATGGACTTTTTTTTTTATTGTTTTTACGTGGCGATCAGTGATTTTTAGCAGTCCTGCAACATTGCGGTGGACAAATCTGACACTAAGTGACACTTTTTTCATTGTCACTGTATAAATGACACTAGCAGGGAAGGGATTAACATCAGGGGCAATCAAAGGGTTAACTGTGTTCTCTATGTGTGCTTTCTTACTGTGGGAGATGGACGGACTCAAGGAAGAGAGACATCTGTGTTCCTGATTAGCAGGAATCACAGATCTCTCTCTCCCTCACTGACAGAATGATGGTCTGCTATGTTTATATGGGCAGACCACCGTTCTGTCATACCCCCGAACGATCACGGGTGACCGCTGGATCCGCTGATTGGCTCCCGCTGTGTCCAGTTAGATCTGTCATGCCCCGACCAGCCTAGCCCCCACACAGTTAACCCCTTGATTTCCTCCTAATAATGACACTTATACAGTAATCAGTGGCTATTTAAACTTCTGATCGCTGTATAAATGTCATCGGTCCCAAAAAAGTGTCAAAAGTGTCTGATTTGTCCACCACAATATCGCAGTCCCAATAAAAATCGCAGATCGCCGCCATTACTAATAATAAAAATGGCATACATCTATTCCCATAGTTTGTAGATGCAATTACTTTTGCGTAACCCAATCAATATACGCCTATTACTGACGAAGAAATGTGTTTTATATTTTTTTTTTGGGATATTTATTATAGCAAAAAGTAAAAAATATTGTTTTTTTTTTTTCAAAATTGTCCTTATTTCTTTGTTTATAGCGCAAAAAATAAAAACAGCAGAGGTGATCAAATACCACCAAAAGAAAGCTCTATTTGTGGGGAAGAAAGGATGTCAATTTTGTTTGGGGCACAACGTCGCAAGACCGCACAGTTAAAGCGACACAGTGCCAAATCGCAAAACGTGCTCTGGTCAGGAAGGGAGTAAATCCTTCCGGGGCAGAAGTGGTTAAACGATTAAAGTAAGTAAAGCACCTTTTGTAACATGTTACACCCATTCATGGTGTAGCATGTTACTGTTGCAGCAGCGCACCTGCAACCCCCCCGGTTGTGACAGCGAGCGGGTGATATTGTCCCCACACTTGCTGTCACCCGGCTGCGTCATTTATTCACAGGGTTCTGTGAATGGGAGACCTACAGGTAGTAGTACTTGTAAATTGCAATGAACAACTAGGGCGCTGTTGAGCACTCTAGGTAGTCCATTGATCTTCCTGTCAGAGTGTAACTGCCTGGCCGTATGGGGTATGAGCAAACAGCTTACACTGACAGTCTGCAAGAGCCCTACGTTGCATCTACTGATTGCAGGTGCAATGCTTAGAGGTTCCTAGTAAAAAAAAAAAAAATTGCACATTTTTTTTTATCTGCAAAAAGATGTGCATTTATTATTTTTTTTTACAAAGGTGAACTTATCCTTTAAAGTCTAACTCTATCTAAAACTTTTTTTATTGTACAGAGGAGAAAAGGGTTAAAACCATTACCTGGTTTTTACTGTTATGTGTGTCCCCATTGGGGCTCTGACCTTGAACACAAGGAGTGAAGATTTGCTATCTTATAGGGAACATTTATAGTTATTAACTGCACCTAAGCCGTATCCATTTACCTTCTATTTTGAATTCTAGACTCATAGCTGTATATTCTACATCGTGAACCTACGACAAACTGTGATTATGACTGTTAGTCTTATTCATTTTGTAGTGAGATTTAATGATGTCACTACCGTGCTGCTCACTGTTCTCTTTGTTTGCTGGTGTGAAAGCTATAGCAAAAGACCTACAATGTAAGGATCTCTGTGCTTTTGCTTCATTCATTCGGTGGATCTGTGTTACCTACACCTCTCCCGCTTATTAAACCTTACCCCACCAGTCAAATCAGTAAAAAAAAAAAAAAAAAAGCCTGTACTGCCTGGAGTTCTCATTTATATGATCTGAGGGTTCAGTATGACAAACAGGTGGTTGGCACCTTGGCAGAAGGGCACAGCAAAATTTGAAATATTTGGCGATTTAGTAGCCAAGTGAATTTGAATATATCCCTAAACATTAAATTGACATTATGTTATTGTGCAAAGTACCAGAGGTCTTCGTCCATAACTTGTTTGTAAAGCTTCCTGAAAAGCCACATCTTTCTCCAAATCCTGCAAGATAAAACAAAAGTGAGTGTAAAACCTGCCATTCTACAGAGCGGTGCTTCCCTAATGCTCCCCACTATTTTCATGATTCACGTTGAACATCATAGCTAAGAGAGCTGGATATAGAAGTGGATCAAGTACTCGTGCATCAATGAGCTGCATCTATCGCCTTTCCAATACACCTCTAGACAGTGGCAGCTGGTGGGTTTTTTTGGGGGGAGGGGTGGCAAACAACCACCCCACCCTGGGCGGCCCCGGAGGCACGACACTAGCCCACGCCCCCCCTCCCCCCGCTGTCTGCACAGCGGACCTCATCTAGGTGGTGGGTGGCGGCTCCGGTGTCCTCTTCTTCAGCAGCTTCCTCCACTGCTTCTGCCATGCATCTCCCCCTCTTAGGAGCTTGACGCCCAATAGGATCGCCTGATGTTTTGGCCAATCAGGAAACGGGTCTCACGGCCCACTTCCTGATTGGCGGGGGAGGAGATATAATGTGAAAATAGGGAATATTCATTCGCTATCGTCACACAACTGGATGGGATCAGGATGCAGTGCTCTGTGCCCCACCCTTTTTTGTGGCTGGGTTCACCTATGTGAACTGGATGCGACTTACAGTGCATCCATTTCGCAGGACACTTGAAAACATGTTGCTTTCAATGTGTCTAGTTCACACAGGTGCAGAGCATTCGCAGTCCGCATTGCACAGAAAACGCGTGCATTTTCTGTGCAGTTTGGTGTGAATTCCCAGCCCATTATGTTCAATGGGAACGCATCTGACATGCAGATGTGTTCCGCACTGAACAGGGATCTTTCCCCTCCTCACTACACCTCCCCTGTTAGCTGATGCGCTGTGAGATTGGACAGGAGACGCTGAACAGCAGGCCCTGTCCTTCTCTCAGCCACTGGGGCTGGAATTCGCACCGGACTAGTGTGAATCCAGCCTGAAGCCTATCAGAGCCTCTGGCTCTAATCACGTGCTTCAAACCCCCCCCCCCCCATTCGAATCCATAGTTTGGCACCCTGTAAGTAGATCAGGGGGCCCGGACGCATGGATAGGGGGGCGGTGCCCGTCCGCCCCTAATGGACGGGTCACCACTTCTTCTAGCAATGGATAACAGGGGTCTGTAATACCTTGGCTGTAGAAACTGCTGTTAAAGCCCAACTAAAGTCTCCTTTTTAAATACTGTGAGCAGACAGGCTCTCTATTGCAGAAGAGACATGCAAAGTATCTTTAATACCTGTAATAAAATAGACCTACCTGCCTGCTGTGTACCTTACCCTATGTAATTTTTCCCCTCTTATGTGTATTGCTTGATTGTCGGCTGACATAGCCTCACACCACCATCTTGGTTCTCTAGAGCTTGCTGTCTCTACTGAGTTAAGACAGCCAGCAGCCAATGACATGCTGGGTGCCCACTGGCCTGTCTTCTGGCTGCTCTATCTGGCATAGGCCAGAATTCCCTGTCCCTGGTCTTGCCGCCTCCTGGGAAACATGACATGGAGTATCCCAGGAGGCGGCAAGACCAGGGACAGGCAATTCGGCACATTGATGTTGGAAGGGGGGGGGGGGCAATAAACCCACAAAAAAAATTGCTTTTGTAATTGCCCATGCTATACAGTACTGTAGGGACTGAGCAGGCCACTTACATCCCATTCATAAGCTCCTGCAGATAGAGCAACTTATTGTCAAGCTAAAGGGTTGTGGGCGGAGCTAGGTGTGGCTATCCACTGATATGGCCATCAACTGCACCAGCATCTAAGCAGCTACAGCAGCAGCAAATGTGACAATGCCACAATGATTTCACTGCAGAAAGAGAAGCACTGTCATCCTATCTAAGGATGTCCCTGTCCAATTATTATATTGGCAGGATCAACAGTTAATTACAATATGTTCCAGGGGGCACAGCCTTATAGGTATGGACAGCCTACATCACATATGTGAATTTAAAATTTCACCATAGTTCTACATTCATCAATTAGGGCAACCCATTGGATTCCCACCTCAGTGTCATAGGCTGGGTTATATTCATTGTATCCAGAATACAGGTCCTCTTCATCCTCAGGCGCCAAGTGAACATGTTGCATCATGAAAGAGTCAGTTCAGGTGCTGGCAGCTGGGTAGGAATGATACAAAAACAGACACCATAAAAACAATTCACAAAGCTGTATTTCCCACTTTAAAATTTGCGGTATAATAGCTCATAGCGGTTTTCAAACATTTTTGCAATTCACAAAAAAAACTATACTAAAGTAAGGAATGCGGTATGTCATTGGAATGTGTGGTATGACAACCCCTGTCAGTTTTTATTGCTAATAAAGAGGTAAAATGGGTTTAACTGTAGAAATATGCCAACTCCCTGAGTCAGAGCGGGACCTGCAGCACACGCATTCATACAAAAGGAAAAAGGTGACCAGTCAAAGGAAAGCTGCTTTCACAGGGCACCCGTGGTGCATTAAGTTAAACTAAGTGCTGCCCGCCCAACGTATTGTAAGATGACATTCTTGTTCTGGGAGGATGTCTAATGACATCCTCCTATTCCTGCTGCACATCACCGATCACAGTAAAGAGCCGATGATGTAGGCTCTTTACCATGTGATCAGCTGTGTCTAATCACAGCTGATCAAATGTAAACAAAAGCCAGTCATCAGCATTTCCCTTTCTCACCGCTGTCATTGTCTGATAACCGGCTTTCCTGTGATGACAGGGGTATGTATACTGATAATCACCTGATTATCAGTGCAGGCTATCAGTGGCACCTCGTCAGTGCAGGCTATCAGTGGCACCTCGTCAGTGCAGGCTATCAGTGGCACCTCGTCAGTGCACATCAGTGAAGAAGAAAAATTACTTATTTGCAAAATTTTACGGCAGAAACAAAGAAAAGTGTTTTTTCTATTTATTTAACAAAAAAGAAAAACCCCAGTGGTGATTAAATACAACCATAAGAAAGCTCTATCTGTCTCAAAAATATGATAAATATTTCATTTGTGTGCAGTATTGCATGACCGCGCAATTGTCATTCAGAGTGCGATTGTCATTCAGAGTGCGATTGTCATTCAGAGTGCGATTCAGAAGAGAACGTGTGAGAACTTAACAGGCTGATAACAGAGGAACTGAAAAGAGACAGCTACAAGACTAAGTGTTGGGAGAGAGATAAGAAAACACTGCAGATCTATGTGCCCAGCTCAAATGTCTTAAATCAGGTTTACATCCACTTTAAGGGCCTGTCTGGTTGGACACAAATTGATAGGGTAGCTCTGTTGGTCCTCGTATTACAAAGTTTGGGTACATGTAAAGTTGATTATAAAGTCACATGTTGACCCTTAGGCCACTTTCACACGGATGTTCAGATTGGATCTGCCTGTCAGTTGTCCATTGCTCTCTATGGAGCAGACGATATGTGTCCACTGACACCTGCCAACATCGATCCTGTCCGCTACAAACAGACGGCTGTGGATTCATTCCCCATCCACCTGATGGATCGAATCGGATGACAGTCCATGTCCTTCTGACCGCCCCATAGAGAACAGCGGGCTGCGTCCATGTCTGCTCTTCATAGCGGAGCAGACATGGATCTGTCATCCGCCTGCCCAGCACACAGATCCCTCGCTGAGCAGGTGGCTCCACTTGGCGAAATCCACCCCGTCTGCAAGGAGACTTAGGGCTCTTTACACTTGTGATTGGGGTGGCGGTAAAAGCCTGTGGCTGATCTGCTTTTTTTACCATCCTCAAGCACCTCTCCTTTTGCTGCAGAGACACATACTGCACCTCTTTGCTTCACAGCTGTGGCAGGAACTACGGCGAGCGATGCCACCTGCTGAGCGTGACCCATTCAAGTGAATGGAGCTGTGCTGCAACCGCCTCATAACTACACACAATGCGCACGGTTGTGGCGCAATTGCCAGGTAACAGGCGGTGAGTCGCTGTCCGCCTATTGCAATCTGAAGAGTGATCCCAACACGTTCGTACTTCAAACAGCAAAGCAGGTGTAAAGGAGGCCTTACAGAGAGATAATTGTTCAGCAAACCTCTGTAGGAAAACTAGGGGGAGATTGGGCCCTTGTTGGGAAAGTCTCCCCCAGACAAAGCATGCCCCCCTCTGAGGAAGCTCCCCGTACCTGGCAGCAGTGTCCGCACTATCGCACTCTCTCTCTCTCTCTCCGGATCACACATCAGTTTGTTGCTACAGAGCTCCCAGGGATCCGGACCCAGCATGCACCGCGCGCACAATCTCCGCTCGCCGATTGGTGGAATGGCTCGTGGCATTCGAAGACTCTGCACGCTGCACGGGGTTGCTAGGTAACCGGACAACGAAAGGAGTCTGACTACGTCACCAATCGGAAGTGCCGGCACGTGGTGACGTTACGGCGGGTGAGGTGACTGGAGGGGAGCTTTGGGGCGGGCTGAGCTCTGTCATTACCTCTAGTGAGGATGCAGTGTGCTGGGGGGAGGAGGAGGACCTGTAATCCCAGGTAGAGGGAGCACAGTGTTATGTCAGTCCATGGGACACTTCTATTCCATAGTTGCCAACATTGGCAAAATATTTCTAGGGACACTTTTAGGGCTCTTTCACACATACGGTCCGCCTGTCAGTTTTTCAGGCGGATCCAAACAGACGCTCCACTGCGCTCTATGTCGGCGGTGACATGTCCACTGACACCCTATCCGCCAGAAACAGACGGATGGAAGCCCTATTTTCCATCATTGGATCGGATGAACACGGACAGACGGTCTGTGCTCATCCGATCCTCCATAGAGGAGAATGGAGCTGTGACAGGACAGAGGGGATAAATGGATGGATCAAAACGGGCCCCCCATGTGTGAAAGGACCCTTATTGCCTGTTGGCGGGGAGGGGGGGGGGCTGGTAAGCTGGGACTGGGGGACAGAAAGTGGGCTATTTCTTCTTTTTCGGCTTTAGGCAGATTAGTCCGCCGCATCGCTCCTGGCCGGCTCCAGTGTAATTCTATAGCACAGGCCGGCTTTCACTGTGTAGAGTGCTGCGGCAGACAGGGCTGTGCAAGGATTTTTGACACTAGGGTTGCCACCTCATCCCTTTAAACCTGAACACATGAAATACACAGGTTGTTCTGAGGCTGATTTAATGCAAATAAAGCACCAAGTGAGTGTAATTACCACCTTAATCAGCCACAGAACCTGTGCAATTAATATGTGTTCGGGTTTAAAGGGATGAGGTGGCAACCCTATTTGACACCCTAGGCGAAACCTCATTTTTCCGCCCCCCTTGGCTCCACCCCTGACTCCACCTGCTTTTCCCTGCCCAGCCTGATCAGCGCCAATCAAATGCAGCCTCACCAGCACCCATCAAATACAGCTTCACCTGTGCCCATCAAATACAGCTTCACCTGTGCCCATCAAATACAGCCTCACCTGTGCCCATCAAATACAGCTTCACCTGTGCCCATCAAATGCAGCCTCACGGGGTGAGGGGGGCATTTGGCAGATCAGTCCCTATTTCTATATACATTTGCATATGGCACGTGATAATACAATCTCATTATCTCAGTCAGACAGTGTCAGTTTTTACATGAATCAATGCGGACCACTGACAGATCAACAGTGGCCAGGCGCCCCTAGGCGGCAGTGCGCCCTAGGGGGCCGCCTAGTGGTAGAGCCGGCCCTGGCGGTAGATTAATCCGCCTAAAGCCGAAAAAAAAAGAAATAGCCCGCCTTCTGTCCCCTGGCTCCAGCTGAACACAGGGGACCCGGAAAGTTTTTTTCTAAAGAGCTGCACAGCGGGGGGATTAGTTTATTGGTGGACAGGATTGAGAGTCCCCGCCCACTCTACCTTGCCCCCCCCAGTTCCCTGCAGCCATAGTTGCCCAGCTGGTGGTGCCCAGTGACACATCTGAGGGGGCCCCCTGTTGCTCCCCCCCCCATTGATGGGCACAGGTGAGGCTGTATTAATGGGCACTGGTGAGGCTGAGCTCATGGCCACTGATCAGGCTGTATAGATGGGCACTGGTGAGGCTGCATTGATGGGCATTGATAGGGCTATATTGATGTGCACTGGTGAGGCTGAGGTGATGGGCACTGACCAGGCTGCATTGATGGGCACTGGTAAGGCTGCATTGATGAGCATTGGTGAGGCTGAGCTGATGGGCACTGGTGAGGCTGCATTGATGGGCACAGGTGATGCTGCATTGATAGGCACTGATTAGGTTGCATAGATGGGCACTGATAAGACTGTGTTGATGGGCACCGGTGAGGCTGAGCTGATGGGCACTGATCAAGCTGCATTGATGGGCATTGACCAGGCTGCATTGATGGCAGTGTTGCCAACCTCCAGCAGTGTTTTTTACTGGCAAAACATAGAAAATTTTCTGGCGGAGCACATTTTTTACTGGCAACTTGAAAAATAATAGAACTCCTATTAAAAACGGAGACAATTGATATTTAAACACAACATGGAAACACTGGCAATACCCATATCAAGTAATTTGCCTTGTTTACACTTAAAAGTCAGCACAGCATGACAAATTATCAGACCCTGATATTTATAGACAGTTGTAAAAATCACTGATTTTTTCAAACTGTCAGTAAATTTACTGACGGTTGGCAACCCTGATTGATGGGCACTGTTGAGGCTGAGCTGATGGGCACTGGTGAGGCTGCATTCGATGGGCACTGATAAGGCTGTATTGATGGGCACTGGTGAGGCTGAGCTGATGGGCACTGGTGAGGCTGCATTGATGGGCACTGGTGGGGCTGTTTTGATGGGCACTGGTGAGGCTGAGCTGATGGGCATTGGTGAGGCTGCACTGATGAGGCTGTATTGATCAGCCCTGTGAGGGGCATTGCTGTAGATTAGGGTACACTAGTGTTGCCCTCTGGAGAGTGAACCACAGTGGATCACTTTTCAGAGGGTCTTTGACAGGTGGCAAGGAAGCATTATATTGCCCCCCCACCATCTGATTTAATCCCTAAAAAAATGCACCACTTCGCTGCAACTACGTTTGTTTTCGGGAGATGCCAGATATAAGATCTGCACCTGATATAGGATACGAGTCCTGATAATCTAAACGCCACAGTACAGTGTATCTCACCGATCGCTCATTAAAGATGGAACTTCCCTCCCAGTTGGGCTTGATGCACAATGTGGTAGTAGTAGTGGTGGTGGTGGGATCTTGGACGAGTTCCCACACTTTTTCTCCCAGGACTTGACCCCTGCAGGGGTTGTATTATAATTAGGGGGTGGGGCATTCATTTGGAGGTGTGTCATAGCGGTAGAGGAAAAAGGCGGAATAATGGCCGTGGCTTAAACTAAACAGTGGGCGTGTCTTAAATGGAGCATGGCTCAAAGGGGGTGTGGTTCAAGTCTGAGATGAATGAGGGATGGAGGGAGAGAGAAAGAAATAGGGAAGGAAGGAAAGGAAGAGGGATGGAGGGACAGCAGGCCTAGATCCTACATCACAATAGCAATATGTGTATTCCAGAAAGTTTAATAAATCAGCAGATAAAGGTACTCTAATCACCTGGTGTTAGTGCTACAATCAGCCCGGCACCATGGTTGGCCTCACAGTTCATGGTATACAGCCTCACAGATCAGGGTAATATAGCCAGGATCACAGATCAGGGTATATAGCCAGCCTCACATATCAGGGTATATAGCCAGCCTCACATATCAGGGTAATATAGCGCAGCCTCACAGATCAGGGTAATATAATGCAGCCTCACATATCAGGGTAATATATGCAGCCTCACATATCAGGGTAATATATGCAGCCTCACATATCAGGGTAATATATGCAGCCTCACATATCAGGGTAATATATGCAGCCTCACATATCAGGATAATATATGCAGCCTCACAGATCATGGTAATATATGCACCTTCACATAGGGTAATATATGCAGCCTCACAGATCATGGTAATATATGCAGCCTCACAGATCAGGGTAATATATGCAGCCTCACAGATCAGGGTAATATACGCAGCCTCACAGATCAGGGTAATATACGCAGCCTCACAGATCAGGCTAATATATGCAGCCTCACAGATCAGGGTAATATACGCAGCCTCACAGATCAGGGTAATATATGCAGCCTCACAGATCAGGGTAATATATGCAGCCTCGCAGATCATGGTACTATATGCAGCCTCGCAGATCAGGGTAATATATGCAGCCTCGCAGATCAGGGTAATATATGCAGCCTCACGTATCAGGGTAATATATGCAGCCTCACATATCAGGGTAATATATGCAGCATAACAGAAGGCGACAAACCCCCTCCTGCCCACAGTCAGACAGTACCTGCTCCCTCGTGTGCAGGACTCTGTGTGTTCATTCAGTGGAGAGGAGATGGGAGTGGCCTCCCCTCCGTGCGGCTTGCCACCTTCAGTGTACAAGAGAATTGTCTACTGAAGCGAAGCCGATTGACTGCACGGATTGGAGGCTCCGCCCCTCTTCACTGAGCACAAGGGGAAAGACCTGGAGCCGGAAAGAGACCATAGGCCATTCGTTGATACGTACATTTGTATAGGGTGTACGCCATGTGGCTCCTCAGGTACAGTCGCCTTTGGCCCCGTGGGATTTGAATTTGGTACTTTCTGTACTGCAGAAACCGCCATATGAGAAGATCAGGGACATTCCCTTGCAATTGCTGTCCCAAAAGGTGGCCTTCTTGGTGGCCATTACATCCGCTAGTCGGGTGTCTGAGTTGGCGGCATTGTCCTGTAGGTCTCCCTACTTGGTCCTTCATTAGGATAAGGGGGTCCTGCGACCTGCACCTTTGTTTTTTACTGAAGTTGGTCTCCTCTTTTCACATTAATGAGGATATTGTTCTTCCTTCATTATGTCCACACCTGTCGCATACCAAGGAGATTGAATTGCATTCTTTGGATGTCGTGAGGGCTTTGCGGGTGTATTTGGCGGCTACAGCTTTCTTTCGGAAGTCTGATGTGTTTGTGCTGACAGAAGGCCCGCGCAAGGGGTTGGCGGCCTCGTCAGCCATATGTTTCCCGTTGGATCAGACAGACCGTGACCCATGCGTAAACTGTTCGGGGGAAAGTTCCCCCCTTTCCAGTCACGGCTCATTCCACCAGGGCAGTTAGCACTTCCTGGGCTTTCAGACACCAGGCTTCGGTGTCCCATGTGTGCAAGGCGGCTACTTGGGCCTTGGTGCACACTTTTGTTAAGTTTTACAAAGTTGATGTGTCAGCATCCGCGGATGCTGCTTTTGGCCGTAAAGTTTTACAGGTTGCGGTGTAGGCGCAGCTGGCGCCTCCTAAAAGGATTCTGTTGGGTACAGTTGTTATTGTTTACCCACCACTCTTGAATGACACTGCTTTGGGACATCCCCACTTGTCAATGAAGGGCTGCATCTGTCAGTAAAC
The DNA here is from genome assembly GCA_018402905.1 of Glandirana rugosa. Classification (NCBI taxonomy): domain Eukaryota; kingdom Metazoa; phylum Chordata; class Amphibia; order Anura; family Ranidae; genus Glandirana; species Glandirana rugosa. The sequence continues at coordinate 799,895 of BLSH010108124.1, forward strand.
GTAAGAGAAAATAGGGTTTTATTAAGAACTTACCGTAAAATCCTTTTCTCTGAGTTCACTGACAGACGCAGCACCCACCCCTCTGTGTTGCGTTTGTACGGCTTGTTACGAACTGATATGCTATGCAGAGCTGGGGGGTTATATGCTGGAGTGAGGACGGCTCCCTGGGAGGGGTCAGCTTACTTTTTTTCTCTTTGCCTAGTCTACTCCTAGTAGGATGTGCATAGACCCCACTTGTCAATGAAGGGCTGCGTCTGTCAGTGAACTCAGAAAAAAGGATTTTACGGTAAGTTCTCAATAAAATCCTATTTTTTTTATGTTCATGGCAGGTGAGGTTCTGCCTCACCTGCCTCCCCTGACTGTACATCCCTGAAATACACCATATCTTATCCAACACGTAGGCCGGGCGAAGGCTGCTGTCTCATTCGTTCAGTTCACACCCCTGTACTGCGTGCTAAAAAAAGAAGGCCATGGCACCTTTTTGTTTTAATGCCGCCGTTGAAATACATTACATTGCAATGTGGGGGGTAAGATGAACAAATCGCCATTTTGTGACATTTCAGTAAAGTTAAAAAGAAATGTAGATAGTGTGATGTTGTCACGGTCAGGAACGAGCCTCGGAGGCCAGACGCTGTAGCATTAGAGAGGCTCGCCAGTAATCAGCTAGTAATATCCAAGCAGATCCCCCTAGAGCACATGTGGCAAACAAAAGGCCCATGGGCCAAATCTTTCCCACCAGGCCTTGTCATGTGTCCCTTGCATCCAGTTTTGCAGTCAGAACTCCACTCCGCCACCTTCCGCTCTCACCCTCTGCTCCCCGCTGTCACTTGTAAACACAGGAACCTTCTGTGTTTACAAGGAGCAGCTTTGCTCTCTATGGCTCCTTGATCTAACAGATTTCTGCAGGCACTCTTGTTGGGGCACGGCAGGGACAGATATACAGAACCTGAGAGCTAAATTGATCCCACTGCAAGGTGAGGCAGAGCTGCCTACAAAGGGAGGTACTAGAGCTGAATACACAGTGGATCAGCCTACACATGGGGGTACTAGAGCCAGGCAGGAGAGAGTAGAGATGCAAGGAAGCATTGATGGGGGTTGGGGTTGCACACTGTGCACAGCACACCCCTAAACCTTGCCCTCTGTACACAGCGCACCCTGAATGCTGTACTCTGTATGTAGCGTACTCCTGAACTCTGCACTCTGTATGTAACACACTGCTGAACACCGCACTCTGTATGTAAAGCACCCCTAAACTCTGCACTCTGTATGTAACACACTGCATGAACTTTGCACTCTGTACATAGTGTACTCCTAAACTCTGCCCTCTATACGTATAGCACCCCATATACAATCGGCCCTTTGAGGGCAACCATAATGCTAATGCGGCCCTCAATGAAAGCACCCCGCATCAAATTTGCAATAGTGTGAACCCAGCCTAAATATACAGCTTCAAAGTTTGATTGGTTACCCCCCCGGTCTGACCATTAGACTGAGGATGAAAAGCAGTACAGATTAATTGTAACACCTAAAGTCGAGCAAAAGCTTTTCCAAAATGTTAACGTAAACTGTATATTTCTGTCAGATACCACGTCATCAGGAATTCCATGTAGTTTAAAGACTTCCCCAACCATCAACTCCACAGTTTGTTCAGCAGTGGGTACCCACTTAACTGGTTTAAAATGAGCCATCTTAGTGGGATGGTCGTTGACTACCAAGATAGTGGTCATCTCTTTCAAGAGCGGAAGATGGACCATGAAGTTCATAGAAACTGACCCCCATGGTTGGAGTAACCCCAAAGGAGAAGATCGAACAGGGGCAATGCCTGGGCCAGTAGGGGGCCCCATGATTACGGTGTGCACAGATGCAGCGACTGAGGTGCGATAGTGACAGATTCCCCTCCACTGGTCGGTGTAGATCCCGGGGCTCTCACTAGCCTGTACTGACAGCTCTGTGAGTGGGAAAATGGGATGGATCGACTCTCCACCTCCACGCTGACATCCAGAGGAAAGCATGCTGAGCCCCGGCCATCGCAGCCACCTACATCCGGCCACCTGGAACATGAGCAGTTGCAAAGATCGTAGCAGAGATCAGTGGGAGAAAAAGGGGGGGGAGCCAGGAGGTACACACGTACACAGTGATGTTCTCCCTCCTGTTTCAGGACTTACAGGTGAAGCTCTGTAGACAGCCCACAATCGGTGCTTGGCTTGGGGGCGTGAGAGGCATCAAGTTATACAAATAGGGTAACTGTAGTGATGGAAGAAGAGGTGAATGGGGTGGTAGGTAGGTCAGTGAGGATGACAGCATGGCTCCCCTAGCTGTGGAGCCAGCAGTACTGAGTCTTGAGAGTGGTGTCCTTCATCACTTGGTCTCAGTCATATGGTAATATTATACAGCACACTGTTGGAGACCCCCTCCCTGCTTCTCCTCTTGATCTCCCTGCCATGTTGTAATACTTCTCCTAGTGCCACCTGGCCCAAATCCCTTCTCCTTCCTGCCCTGGGCCCAGCCTTTCCTCTCTTCTTGAGCTCCGCTACAATCGGCGAAACTGCTCTTGTCCCAGATGGTGGAAGGTAGGTAGCTGCGATGGCCAGGCCTCTGCGGTGCTTTCCTCTGGCTGTCAGCAAGAAGGAGGAAAGCCGATCCACTTCATCCTCCCACTCACTGAGCTTAATGCAGGTTAGGAGGGCCCCGGGATCTACATCAACTGGGGGAGGAGGGGGATCTGTTCCTAACAAACCTCAGCCGCCGTGTCCATGCATGCTGCCATTTTCTATCATGGGGCCCCCTACTGGCCCCGCCCCTGATTGACACCCACACTACAGCCATTCCCTGTACAACACTAGGAAGGAGCTGGATGGGTTTAGTGTACTGCCATGGCTCCAGGAAAGGAAAATTACAGCAAGCATTTGATACAATTTTCCATTTGCTGGCACAGGCATGGCAGCACACATGGTAGACCCAGGGGTGGACTGACCATTCAGCCACTTAGGTACTGCCTGAGGGCCTGGTGCCAGTAGGTGACCCCATGATTGAAAATGGTGATGTGCACTGACTCAGTGGCTGAGGTGTGGAGGAGCTCCGAATGAAGTGTGGGCAAGGTGCCGGTCCACTGGGAGGTGTGTGATCAGAGCAGGAGGTGGGGAAGAGAAAGAGTGTGGAGCCAGTGTGCTGAGGTGGAAAATTTGAAAATTGAACTGGGGCTGTGAAACAGAAGTGCTGGAGGTAACCAGCTGCTGAGAATCGGTTGGTTTGAAGCCGCTGGGAGGCTGTCAGTCTGGGGAGCCATTGAGCTGCTGGGACCACTAAGAGTAAAGCTGAGTAGCCTGGAGTTGCTGGGTAGCCGAGCCTCTGCACCGCTGAGCCATGGGGGAGGGTGAGCAGATAAAGGGGGGAAGGGATGTGAGGTGAGGAGACAGTGGGGGATGATGTGATAGGTTGAGGAGATAATAAGTGAGGAAATAATGGAGGATGAGAAAATGGGGTGAGGAGATAATGGGGAGACACTTAGAAGTGATTTCTCCTATACAGTGGGGAAAATAATTATTTGATCCCCTGCAGATTTTGTATGTTTACCCACTTACAAAGAATTGAAGGGTCTATCATTTTTTATCATAGTTGTATTTTAAATGATAGAAGCAGAATATCAACCAAAAGTCCAGAAAAGGCACATAAAACAAATTATATAAATTGCAGTTCAGTGAGTAAAATAAGTATTTGATCCCCAAGCAAAACATGACTTAGTACTTGGTGGAGAAACCCTTGTGGTCAAGCACATAGGTAAGACTTTTCTTGTAGCTGGTAACCAGGTTTGCACACATCTCAGGTGGGATTTTGGTCCACTCTTCTTTACAGATCTTCTCTAAATCCTTAAGGTTTCTTGGCTGTCACTTGGCAACTCAAAGTTTCAGCTCTCTCCATTCATTTTCTATAGGATTAAGGTCTGGAGACTGGCTAGGCCACTCCATGACCCTAATGTGCTTCTTCTTGAGCCACTCCTTTGTTGCCTTGGCGGTATGTTTTGGGTCATTGTCATGCTGGAAAACCCATCCACAACCCATCTTCAGTGTTCTGGCTGAGGGAAGAAGGCTCTCATTCAAGATTTAACAATAATGGCCCTGTCCATTGGCCCCTCAATGCGGCGAAGTCGGCCTGTACCTTTAGCAGAGAAACAACCCCAAAGCATAACGTTTTTGACTGTAGGGTTGGTGTTCTTAGGGTCATAGTCAGCATTTTTCTTCCTCCAGACACAGCGAGTCGAGTTCATACCAAGAGCTTAATTTTGGTCTCATCTGACCACAGCACTTTCTCCCAGTCCTTCTCTGAATCATTTATTAAGCTTCAGACGGGCCTGTACATGTGCCTTCTTGAGGAGGGGGACCTTGCGGGTGCTGCAGAATTTCAATCCATGGCGGCATATTGTGTTACCAATGGTTTGTTTGGTGACTGTGGTCCCAACTGCCTTGAGATCATTTAGAAGCTCCTCCTGTATAGTTCTGTGTTGATCCCTCACTTCTCATGATCATCCTTACCCCATGAAGCAAAAACTTGCATGGAGCTCCAGACCGAGGGCGATTGATGATTATTTTGTATTCCATTTGTGAATAATTGAGCAGGATTTACCCCTTAGGTTCCACAGTGAGTATAACAAGCATGCTTTATACAGACTGATTTTACTGTTGTGGGTTTAGTAACACTTTAACCATTTCTCTAGAATTTCCAAACTCAAACTCCTGGAGTACAAATCTAATAACATGTAGTGAAGGTGGGGGAGTGCTCAGGGCATTAAACTGGTCTGGGGAGGCTGTTATTTTGCACAGTGCTAAGCACTACCACCTTGCTGGGAGGGTAAACACTCACCACACGGTTTGCAGGGCATTGTTCCAGAACTCTCAGGCAGCAGGAGGGCAGAAAGAGGGAGCCTGCATCTCTCAGCCAATACATCTCTTCAGGAGGCTGGGGCTTTAACAGACAGGCGGAGCTCTGAGAAAAGCAGAAGTTCAGGTGGGTAAAAGTCCTTCCCTCACATTTTTGTTCTGTTTTTGAACGTTATAAAGAAATTGCACAATCAGTGCAGGGGAGCAAGGGGAGTGGGACTTTGAATGAGGCATGTGATGGTCAAACATAATTGATGGATACATAGAGAATGGGATAAAGATGTTTATTCAAAATTCATACAAATAAACAACTGATCACAGAAAGTGACACGTGATTAAAAATTGTTAGTTCAATAATAATACATAACAGGGTTTCCCCCTCCATCAATTTGATTAATAAGTAGCAATTAATACAATTACACAAGGAGAACTGCATGGCCCATGACTTTGTTTCCCCGGGGTATTACCCCTAAATAAATCCATGAGAGTTGCTCAATTGAGGTAGATCAGATATCACTATAGGAACACGACAGTATGTAGCTCAACGTGTTTCGTGGCTGATAGGCCACTCATCCGGAGCGGGCATGTTAGGGTCTAGAATAAAAAATAGATAGGGATTGTTGTAACTGGTTCGACATGCACCAAGGTGGGGCATGCATCACTAAGTGTGCAGCCCCAACAATGTACACAGGCAATACTTACATAACTTGTACATCAATAGTGTAGCACCGAATGCAGTGGGCCACCCGGGACCGTCATGGCCGGGATTTGTGGTGGCGAGGGAAGAGGTAGCATCACACTGATGGCACCACATGGGGCGGGACTGAGCACCCAGACGCGGGGCAACGCAGAAGGACCAATGGTGGATGCTGTGAAATAAGGAAGTGAATGAGTGATGCACTGGTAGGATCCAAATGAGTGAAAAAGATAAAAAGTGGTGCGAGGATGAAAGTAAACACCAAGGATAGGTGAGGAGAAACTAGGAAGATGACAAGACTGGTGAAAGTAATGGAGACAGGGATACCTGTGTGAGTGTGAGACCAAAATCCGAGTGAGAGTGCTGGTGCGCCACGTCCTGGTAAACAACCTGCCCAGGATGGACCTCCATAAGTAGGCGATGCCGCCGCCACTCAACCACCAACGTCACACACATGAGCACAATAGGGGAGGGAGAGCAGCATGCCTCCGCGCGGGAGCAGGAGCACCCCGCCAAAACCCCCTCCCACAGTGCCCACGAGTATGGTGAACCCCGCCCATAATGCAACGTCACAAAGACGCCGCACATGTGGCGGGGTGGCGTGACATCTACATGCAGTGACAGGGCGCCCGCCCCCTCCCGAGTGGTGGAAGGTGTTTTTGAACGTTGATGAAAGTTGGAATTGATTTTCGTCATAGTTTTTGTCAATTGACTGAATTCAAATTTTATTTTCGTTTAGTTTTCATCACTGAAAACATGCAGCTGACAAAAATTATGACAAAAATATTTTCATCAACAAAATTAACACTGCCCAGGAGTCCCATTAGGTGACACTGCAAAGGCCTGATTGTTGGGGTCTGAGTGCAGGGACCCCTTCTGGTTATAAACTGCGCAAACAGGAATTTTGGAAGACCCCAGTGCCTTTGGGCTGGTTTGACAGATTAGAGTTGGCTTGATTGTGTAACTTTGAGAGTTGTGCTGAGCGAGATCACAAATGTTCATCACACATGTATGAAGGAGTATGAGCTCCTCTACTTTGTTATGCTAAGTTTCACATTAAGTTTTAATTTACTTAACTTTTAATGAATGTTGTCTCATTTGGCAGGTTTTATGTTTACTGGGTAACTAATCTTTAATTATCATTCAACTTCAGTCAAACAAGGTCAAAAAGCAAGCCCTACTTGCAGGTGTCATTTGAAAAAAAAAAATATATATATTTTGGAGACCATTGCTGAGTCACGGTGAGCTGGAGGAGGAGACAACTCCTGGAGGTTATTTTGGTGTGCGCGTGGTGTCTGTGAAGCATTTCCAAGCACACAGGTCAAAATACAAAGCATTAGCAAAGCAGGTTTTGAATCGGGAAACCCTTGGTATAGGATTAATTGATTGCATGTCGTGAGTCGATAAAGACGTGGGCAAGTCCCATTAAAGGACTGTTCCACTTTTAGTGAGCACAAAGGATAGGACCCTCCTTCATTTAAGAGATGTAGAAATGCTTTCATAGACTTTCATGCTTCCCAACACCGTCAGCATACATCCCAACTTTCTGAGATGGGAATGAGGGACACCTGTTAGCAAAAGTATGTAGACATAGGACACACCTCTTGCCACGCCCCCTTAAAGGAGAATTGTACTAAAACATTGTGATTTTTTACCACTACTATTCCTTTATATTGGCTTTTGGAATTTACAAATGCAGCAATTTAGAAAGTAGATGAAAGGTTTAGCACTGGGAAACACTTTTCAGATAGATAGTGCATTTGTTTCAAATGAGGGACAGTCCCTGGAAATCAGGGAGCTATTCCGTCAGCATAATGCAGCTCTGGCCTATACAAACTATGAATTTCATCCGTAGGCTTCCATGTCAGACCCACAGCAAGCCAAGAGCGGCCAGAAAACTCTAAGCACTCTTACAGATGACTTGCATGTGTCAGGGGTAAAGGGACCATGCTGCTAAAGGCCCCCTGTCAGTGAAATCTTATTTAGGCTGGGATCACACTAGTGCGAGTTGGATGTGGCTTTCCCTGCATCCAATTTGCATGACAGGAGATTGTGACCGGCTTTCAATGGAGCCGGCTCACACATCTCCGTGGCGGGTGCGGAGCAGATTGCACAGGGGTCCTGTGTGTCCTCTGCCTCCGCTTCATGTCCGAATTCAGGCAAAAGTTTGGGTCTGATTTGTCCCTGAAACGGAGAACAAGGACGCACTGGACCCCCTGCTGTGAGCCCCTTCGGTATTAGATGCGAACCCAGCCTGAATGTTCTCTGACCCATTGCACTTTTTCTATATGCAGCATTTCCCCAAAGATCGTCTTTAATGGCTGACTTATCCCACCCCAAAGCTTTCAAGCTGGCCCATTCCGTCCGCGTGATATTTGTCTTCTCATGAACTTTGCACAGAACCTTTTTTTTTTTTTTACGTAAACCTGACCTCATGCGATATAAAAGCAAGCTACCAGGTACATAAGTGCTTCTTTATTGATAAGATATAATTGTGTTCTGCTGGATCAGGTTATTATAACCTGGATTGATTAGGTCAGACGGATGTCTCTTCTGCTGCTGGTAAATTTATTGCTGCATTACTCAGAACAATAACCGATACTGCAGATATGTATATTAGAGTTGTGTTAGCATGTCAACCCTGGAACACTGGCTTAGCCAAGACAGATTTGTATGAAATGAGGGGAGGGAGTTGGAGAGATTTTCACTAGCCAATCACTGTCTTCTTATTATCTTTTAGGCTGGAGCTTTCCAGAGCAGCCAATAAGGAAGAGGATTACACGAGACTTCCTGGCAGCAGAAAGTAAATAGTGGTGTTGTGAAAGTCTGCTGATAGTCTAGTGCTGGATCCTTCCTGCAGTCTGCACTGCTAGTCAAAACCCTGCCACTGAAAATGACTGACCCGAACGAAGGCTATATTGTTATTATTGGCAGGTAATTTTTTTTTGTGTATGCTTCAGCAAATCTTATAGTTTAATAATATTTTATTGAGCAGGTATGCATAGCATATGGGAAACATGAGTTGTGGCTTTATAGCTTTTTCTGGATTTGCAATCCACATACAAAAAAGGACATGCTGGGGCTTGTGGTGCCACAACAGCAGGTAATTCAGGGGGACATGTGGATACGTGCCAATTTTTTGCTCAGTCCAACAAAATTCAGTCTTTGTGATACTTTTCTAGTGTAGAGAAGATAAATCATAAGAAGGCAGCCTGTCAGAGCCAGGACGTGGTGGGGGTTACTAAAACTGGTGCACACAGAATCTGGTGCAGCTGTGCATAGTAACCAGTCAGCTTCCAGGTTTTATTCTTCAAAGCTTAAAGTTCAACTTAAAAAAAATAAAAATAAATGCACAGTTTGCATTTTATAATTGCACAGGTAATGCAATAGCATGCAGTGTCAAGCAGCAGCTACCAAAGCCAGCAGAATATTAGCATGCATTAAAAAGGGAATTTACTCCAGAGATAAAACGATTATTCTGCCACTTTATAAAACTCTGGTTCGGCCGCATCTGAAGTTTTCCGCCCAGTTCTGGTCACCAATCCTCAGAGGGGATGTGCTGGAGCTGGAGAGAGTCCAGAGAAGGGCAACTAAATTAATATGGGGATTGGAGGACCTCAATTATGAGGAATGACTACAGGCGTTACATTTCTTCTCCCTAGAGAAGAGAGAGATGCTGGAGAGGAGATATGATAGTGATATATAAATATTTCAACGGTGATCCTATTGTAAGTATGAAACTTTTCAGTCCCAGGGATTGTAAGAGGGGGTTTTCACTGTCAGAGCGGTAAGGATGTGGAACTCTCTTCCACAATTGGTGGTGTCATCAGGAAGTATGGATAGTTTTAAAAGTCTCTTGGACGTGTGTGCATCTTAGCGAAAACAATATACAGGGATGTGGGATATTATTTTCTTTCACACACACCTACACAGGTTGAACTGGATAGACTGTTGTCTTTATTCCACCTTACCTACTATGTAACTATGTAGGTAAATGCACAGGTAAAAAAAAAATGTGCATTTACTACTTTTTTATTAGGAGCCTGGAAAGCATTAAACCAGCGATCAGTAGATCACTGGTGCCAGGCAGGTCTCCTGCAGACTGTCAGCTGGTGCCATGCAGGTCTCCTGGAGGCTGTCAGCTGGTGCCATGCAGGTCTCCTGCAGACTGTCAGTGTAAGTTGTCTGCTTGTACATTGTACGAGCAAGCAGTTAAACAGGAATACTCAATGAACTACCACAGCACTCAACAGCGCCGTGATAGTTCATTGAGAGCTACAAGCCTACAGCCACAAAGGATGTCTGTACTTGTAGTTCATTCATTCACAGAACTTTGTGAATGAATGATGTGGCTGTGTGGGCAGAGTCCCACATGGCCATGCTCTTTTTAAAAAATGACAGTACGGAAAACTTCTCCCCGTACTGCTGTCATACACAGGGCTCGGATCTCTGAGCCACTGCAGGAGCAGGAACATGTTACAGCCTAAAATCGGGTGGAACATGTAACTTGTTCCCTTAGCTGAACTTATTCTTTACTCAAACAAGCTGAAGTTAGACGCTGATTAGTTACTACGCAGAGCTGCACCAGAATATGTGTGCACCAGTTTTAGTAAATTTCCCCCATTGTGTAGTTTATATTGCAGAAATATTCTAGTATACTGGAAAATTTCTGCTGTTTAGGAGAAAGATTTTTACAGATGGCAGAAATAGTTCTTTTAACATGAGTAGCCATTCAATTAAAAAGCAAACACAGCACTTCCGAGCTGAGATTTGTACATATGGACACCTAAAATATCTAAACCCAAATTTAATATATGTTGGTTTATGATGCCCTCAAAGGCCACCTACATTCCCCTGTACTGTGCCCAGCAGCCTTAGCTTGCCCATCATCCATGCTGGGCCTTGTGTCCACTGTGCATCTGTACTGCTGACCCCATGGGTGAACAGCGGGTCTTAGGATGCACAAATGGCCAGGACTTTTTACTAGCAAAAGCTGTGTGGCATCAAACAGACCACACAGTGATGGGACTGCAGGTACGTATTTTACAAAATTGAATCTGTCTTTTATAAATTAAAATTGGCCAATTAAATTAATAAATGTGCCTAAACACATTTTCAAGAACGTGGCTTTAGGCGCTCTTTTGACGCTGCCTTTCTCTTGCCAGGAGGAAGGCATTTAAAAGGGCTGGGCCAATGTTCAGTGTGCATGAGACGCAAGTGATTCAAGAACTGGAAGAGCCATGCATGGGACAAGTTGTGTGGAATTAAAAATTGCCAAATTTGGAATGCTGAGGTCACATAAGTCTGAACAAACTGTTTATCTCAGATCAGTTCAGTTCTCATTTGAGACATATAGCATTGAACTTGCTGTCCCAGTCTTGGAAAAATGTGTGCAGTTACCGAAAATGTTTTCCACCCCCTCCAAAAAACAGGAAATAGAAATGACCCTGGATAACCCTCCAGCATGTCTGATTGTGCTGAGGTGGAGAAAATCCTCCCACTAGTTTTGTGTAGCTCAGCATGTCCCTGAATGTCTCTATATGATAAATCCATTGCTTGGTATGCAATGTAAAATCTATATTTTATGGCTGGATAGTTGTATTAATAAAACAAAAATAAAGAGAGTGATAGAAACGTCAATGAGTATGTGCACCGATGTAGAGCAACCAGTTTTGTTTTAATCATTACTGTGATCAGGTCACTGAAAGATGATTGCTGCAGATTACTGCACAGTTTTATTTAAAATAGACCTCCAGGCAATTGAAACAAACAATCGTATTTTTCATAAAGCTAGCATAGGTAAAGCCAGCTATAGACGGATTTCCTTTTCTGCAACCACAGTCCGTGTTGATGAGGGAATCCCTCACACAGAGCCATTGGGGTTTATTTACTAAAGCTGGAATGTGCAAAGTCAGGCCCACTTCTGCATAGAAACCAATCAGCTTCCAGGTTTTATTACCAAAGCTTAATTGAACAAGCTGTGGTTATAAGCTGATTGGTTTCTATGCAGAAATGAGCCTTATTTTGCACTCCCCAACTTTAGTAAATAAACCCCACTGTGTTCTCCCAGCAGGGGGCGCAGGGTAAGCCGCCCCCACCGGGAGAACACTCTGATTATTGCTAGCGACAATAGCAGCCGCTAGCAATAATGGCATGTAAATCCGACAGGCGGGTTGTACCCAAGTTGATCAAGCAATACATTCTGCCTGCTCATACATGGTTATAATCATGGCCGGTTCCGACTGAGATTCGGACCATCAATTCGCTCACTGTTATTCTCTGCACAGCAGAATTCAGTCTGGTGGAGAAAGGCTCAGCTGTTTGAGCCAGTCAGATCTTTATTTCTTTCCATGGTGCACTCAGCTGTGCCTGTGCACTCACAAGCTAGGGTCAGACCTGGCTGAGGCTGTATTATGTGCAGCACTGCGGTTTCTCCTACTGATCTGCATGTCACTACCGTGTCCTGTAGTGATGTGGGGGTCAGCAGGAGGAACCAATGAGCACAGCATGATACTTAGGAGTGCAAAACTTCTAGACATGTTGGTTTGCAAAGATACTTCAGCTGGGGAGTACTCTGCATCAGAGCAGTGTTTGGTGGTATGGGCAGCAGAAGAGGTAAGCATTCCTTTGCATCTTTGCAGGTACAGCGTTTTTAAAAAGAGTTTGTTTTATAAATGACACAGGCAGGGAAGGGGTTAACATCAGGGACAATCAAAGGGTTAAATGTGTTCCCTATGTGTGCTATCTTACTGTGTGGGGGATGCTGACACTAGACAAAGAGAGAGATCGGTGTTCCTGATTAGTAGGAATCACAGATCTCTCTCTTCCTCTATGACAGAACGACGGTCTGCCTTGTTTACATAGGCAGACCACCATTCTGTCATTCCCCCAAACGATCACGAGTGTTCCGCTGATTGGCTCCCGCTGTGTCCACTCAATGTGCAATGGGCAGTACGGAAGTAGTTAAAAGAGAAGTGCGGGAATTTTAAAAAAAACATCGAGAACTGAGTGATCAGAGACTGCTGATCTCTCAGTTCTCGGGTCCTCTCCGAGCAGAAAGCGGTATTTGGCACATTTCACAGCTCTGCTTTTTCCTCATACATTTTCAGTGTCCTTGTTTGTAACAACACTGATCCTAACAGCTTTAATTTTGGCAAAAATTCCTAAGTGTGTGTTGGCCTTAAAGGAGAAGTATGGCCAAAGCTCTTTTTACCATACTTCTCCTGTGGGTCACAAGAGTGCACATAATTCTGCAGTCCTGTGACCCAGATTCAGCCGGCAGCGGGCTAAAACCTGCTGTCTGCAGAGCTGGTCCAGGCTCTGTAAGGGTCTCAAGAATAATGTAAGGATCTTCCCAGATGCCTGACCAGCAGCTGGCTCAGTCTCTCAGCATGCTGCTGAGAGTCTGAGCCAGCTGCTCCCGCCTCCTGACACTCACCGATCTGCGCTTGGAGAGAAGCCGAGAACATCATCTATGTGAGTATGTACCATTTTTTATTCCTGCACTTTTCTTTTAACTACTTCCGGAACGCCCACTGCACATTTACTGCGGCACACCAGCGCTTCCTGGTCTGGGGCGTGTGTGCGCTCAGGTGACCCGCTCCTGCTGTGATTGGACACAATGGCAGCCAATCAACGAGCCACCCAAATCATTCGGGGGACCGACAGAATGGAAGTCTGCGCAGACCGTCGTTCTGTCACAGAGGAAGAGAGAGATCTGTGATTCCTACTAATCAGGAACACCGATCTCTCTCTTTGTCTAGTGTCAGCATTCCCCACACAGTAAGAAAGCACACATAGGGAACACATTTAACCCATTGATTGCCCCTGATGTTAACCCCTTCCCTGCCAGTGTCATTTATACTGTGACAGTGCTTTTTTTTTAGCATTAATTACTGTATTGATGTCACTGGTCCCCAAAAAGTGTCACTTAGAGATTTGTCCGCCGAAATCCCACTAAAAATCACTGATCGGGGCGTGGCTACAGGTTGGCGTGAAGACACACTTTGCCAGAGCTCCGCCCCTAGTTAGAGCTTACTACCCGATTCCATCTGCCTTTACCCACTCACTCCATGTCCAAGTGCGGACCGAAGTCTGGGAAGCATTGCAGCTCACAATCCACCAACACACAGTAGTTCTTTGCCCCTGATACACTGTGGTAATTGTTTGGCCTCAAGGGACAAGATGGCTCCTGGAGCCGACCTCGAAAGACAGCGCGGCTCCTCCACTGACCGGACAGCAGGTATGCGGCTTTGCATCTCCTTTACCAACAGAGGACAGGGCTCCATCCCCACACAGTTCCAGCTTGTCTGGTATACCAGCACTGCTGAGAGAAGAGATGCCTGCTAGTCCCCTACAGCTTAGCTTGTCAGCTAATAATAGTGGAGATGTGTCTGCCCCGACTCAACATGCAGTGCTATCTCCTGCTGAGATGTCGGCCATTCTGCTCTTCCTCCCCATGAGGCAGGATTTGGACAATATTGCAACCAGGCTGGAATCCTCCCTACGGCAAGATATTGTCAATGTGTCCCATACTGTACAGGCTCTTGAAAGCACTGTGAACACTCTCTCCTCTGACAGGGACTCTATTATGCAGAGGCTGAATACCCTGGAACACATGCACAAGCAACAACAAACTACTTTAATCCAAGTACGCCTACAACCTGATGACTTAGAGAATTGCCACCGGCGAAATAAAATCAAGCTACGTGGCATCCCAGAAGCTATTAGACCACCGGATTTGCGAGCCACTGTTATCGGCATCTTTAATGAATTATTGAATAGACCTGTCTCTACGTCTATTTAGTGCACAGAGTTAATGCTTTGGGTTGCAGTGATCACACTCAGCCGAGAGACTTGTTATGTAGGGTGCATTACTTCCTTTTGAAAGAGGAGATCATGCGGGCAGCCTGGAATAGGGGACCAATTCAATTTGACAGCACTACTATCCAACTCCTCCCTGACCTCTCTCGTAGTACCCTATCCATGAGACATCAGGTGAAACCTCTGCTTGATAAAATCAGGTTGTGTGGGGGTACATATGTCTGGAGTTACCCGTGTGGCCTTACTATCCGTATACACAATGATAGTCTTTTTCTGAATGATCCTCAACAATTGCTGGGTGTTTTCCGCTTTCTTGGCATTGAACCAATTGACTTGCCTGACTGGCTGGTGATGGACATTGTCCCTAATGTATCTTCACTTCCTCAACGCAGATGCCGTACACCTTCTACTCGCAGTGGATCCAGATCCCAGTCCACTGGTCCATTTTCTAGAGAGCCATAAAGAGACCCTTGTTCTCTTCATATGACTACTTCAGTGCCTTTTTGTCACATATGTTGATATATCCCGTTGACACCAGTGCGCCTTGCATGGACACAAACCAATTCCCCACCGTCAGTGATGGCCTGTGGACGCGGATACATGTCCTATGTTGCTGATCTGTTCTAAGAAACGTACATAGTTACACCGGTAGTAA
Organism: Glandirana rugosa; assembly: GCA_018402905.1. NCBI lineage: Eukaryota > Metazoa > Chordata > Amphibia > Anura > Ranidae > Glandirana > Glandirana rugosa. The sequence goes on from BLSH010108124.1 coordinate 814,944, forward strand.
ATCTCTGCTACAAATACAGTGGGGTTTTTTTGTTATCCTTTCTTCATCGTTAATCTCAGATGCGGTCTGTATGCTTTTATTTGGTTTAAGAAATATATTTGTCTCTAGGATTTTCCATTTAATTGCTTGGTATTTCACTTGCCATACTTCAATGGTTTCATTACTGTGCATAACCTTTATTGGATTGGATTCCATGTGGTCCCAGGGTGGGAGGACTTCCATTTTACCCTTTCCCCCTTCATATAATCCTTGGAGGTTATTTTTCATCACCCTCCAAGCTAATATCCACTGTCACCCAGATGTAGAAGACCCCTTATGGGGGCCGGAATGTTATAGGCCCCCCCCCCTATTTTTTTTTACTCCCTCCCGGGTTTTCCTCATGGGAATCCAATAAACCTGAGATATGTTAAGTTATGTTATGTTCTGGTCTTATATACTTTTTCAAATACCTTGTTGATAAACTTGATCCTAACTCTTTTGGAATTGGGCAGACCTCTGCCTTCATAATGCTTTGTGTTTATTACGTGGCAGCATGGTTGGCTGCTCTGACTTAATTGCTGATTTTGTAGTTCTCTTCCTTACATAGGATTCAGAGCTTCGGCTTGTTTCAAATATTTTGAATGGACAGAACCCTGTTGGCCTGTATAACCTTTTCCTTCTAGGGTACATCAGTGGTGCTAGTTCCTTTTCTAGCATCTTATCCTCTTTTTTTCTCCCCTTCTTTTCTTGCTCTCACTTACTGTAGTCTGACCTTTTAATCCTGCTCTTCTCTCTTGCTTTCATTTAAGCTTTCCCTATACTTCCTGTGATCATGGGGGGTCCCCCCCTTTTTCTTTTTTCTCTCCTTTCCCTGCCCACCCTACCTCAGACATCATGGGGGGTCCCCGGACTGTTGCTAACATTCAACTCTGCTCATCCAATGCCCGTGGCTTGAATGAACCATCCAAAAGATCCCAGATACTATATAAATTTCACAAATCTAAGGTTGATATAATTTTTTTTCAGGAGAACCACTTCTGCTCAGACCATATCCCCTCAAAACAAAATAAATATTACCCTAATTGGCTCCATGGCATGTATGCCCACTCTAAGTCCAGGGGAGTGGCGATTGCTTTTCACAAATCTGTAAATTACACTCTCCTAGACTCGTATTCGGACCCTGAAGGTCGATATCTGTTTTTGAAAATTAACCTAAGTGGCAAAACGTGTACTCTAGCTAATCTGTACATTCCCACTCAAGATCAAACGACACACACCATTCAATATCTCCATAAGTTAATGGAATTCACGGAAGGAGTTCTCCTTCTCGCTGGAGATTTCAATGGTGTCCTTAATCCTGCCCTAGACACCTCATCAGGCAAAAGCTCTATATCATATATGCAAATCAATAGATTAAAATGATTTCTTCTTCAACATAACATGAATACTTCACCCTACAGACAGGGATTACTCCTTTTATTCTAATGCTCATAACTCCTATTCCCGCATTGATTTCTTTTTGATTAGTCAGTTTGCCTTAACTTTCCACCCTCACAGTAGAATAGGTAACATATTGTGGTCTGATAATGCGCCAGTGTATTTGTCCCTTTCCCTACCTGATCTTCCCGGTCATGATTGGACTTGGAGATTGAACGACACGCTGCTGCAAGACGAATTGTGCTCAGCCGAAATACGGACCTCTATCTCCCACTTTGTCTCTGACCACCATAATGATGACAGTTCCGCCCCGATCCAATGGGAAGCCTTAAAGTGTGTATTGCGAGGGGTCTTTAACAAGCATGACTCTAGACTCAAAAGAGCTTGTCTTGCTCAAGCTAAAGAGCTGTTATGTCGCATTGCCGACTTGGAACGATCTCATAAACGAAACCAGTCCCCAACCATACAACTGGAATTATCTGACGCCAGACTTCAATTACTGCAACTTTTTCAACAGAAGACCTTGTCCGTCAGGGACAAATTACACAAGCTTTTCTATGTTGATGCGAACAAGCCAGGTAGATTGCTGGCCAGAGCCATTCATGCTAAAAACAGCCTTACATCGATCCCTAAACTTAAACGCCCTGATGGCCAATTGATTCATCATCCCAAGGGCATTAATTGGTCTCTCCACTCATTTTATGCATCACTATATGACCTAGCAGAGTGCCCTCCTAATGTCCCGCCGGAAAGTTTTCAATCAAAAATAGATGCATACATTGCTGCTACAGCACTCGCAACCCTTTCTGCATCTGTAGTGCAAGATCTTGACCGACTGTTTCTAGAAGATGAACTTAAGGCTAATAAAAGTCCAGGCCCAGATGGCTATTCTGGTCGCTTTTATAAAACCTTTCAGGACTCCCTCTTACCGACCCTTACAAAAACATTTAATGCTGTCTACCCCGATTCCCACTTGCCACGGCAGGCCCTAGAAGCTCATATCGTGGTCTTACCAAAACCCGGCAAAGATCCTACACTCTGTGGTAGTTACCGCCCTATTTCATTAACCAATATTGACATTTGCCTATACTCCAAATTGCTGGGCAACCTTCTTACGCCGTATATAGCTAGTCTAATCCATCTAGACCAGGGGGGTTTACTCCGGGGAGGGAGGCGAAAAAGCTTTCGACCAAGTTCACTGGTGATTCCATGAGGGCACACTCCAGCAAATAGGCCTCAGGTCCAACATGTTATATAGGATTTGGGCTCTTTATGGAAACCCGATGGCAAGGATTCGATTCAATATCCTACTATCGGACATGCTGGGGATACATAACGGAACCCGACAAGGTTGTCCCCTTTCTCCCCTACTTTATATACTCACTATGGAACATCTCGCAATCGCCTTCCGACATAACCCCAATATCCAGGGCCTTTCAATTGGCCAAAGTCAATACAAGCTGTCTCTTTACGCTGATGACTTTTTATTATATGTTTCTAATCCACATATCTATTTGCCAATCATCATCAAAGCGTTTGCGGAGTTTGGTGTGGTAAACTATTTTAAAGTGAACTACAACAAAACAGAGGCCCTTAATATTTCCCTATCCAAGGCTGCTCTGTCCCTGCTCCAATCATCTAATTTTGCATTCAAATGGCAACAAAAAGCTATCAAATACCTTGGTATCCAGATCCATACTTCCCTATCTACCATGGCAGATCTTAATTATACACCATTGTCTCGTACAATTCTAACGTGTCTCAAATCATATGCCAAACCTAACATTTCATGGTTTGGCCGAATGAATATTATAAAAATGGACGTGTTACCTAAACTTCTATATGCCTTTCAGGTGATCCCTGTTTTTCCCCCTTGCGGTTTATTCCTAGCGATCAATAGGGCTATTTGTGACTTTATATGGCAACGAAGGCGCCCCGAATTAGCCTTAATACCTTAGTGTTACCCAAACTTAGAGGAGGTGTTGCCCTCCCTCACCTCTTACTATATTTCCATGCAGCATCGTTGCTTCGGGTAATTGACTGGTACCATGGCAAGACCACTAAATTATGGACTTTATTAGAAAAAGATCTAATCTCCCCAGACCTTGCATCTTTTCTGTGGACGAATCCGAAGCACAGACCCTCTACTGACTTGTTACCCCTCATAACCACTGCTACACTACAGATCTGGGACACATACCTTACCAGAAGTTTACTATCTTCCAGACCCAGCCCTCTGACGCTACTATTTGGGATCGCATCTTTTTCCCTGACTTTCACTAGTTCTAAATTCCTTTCCTGGCGAAAGGTTGATGTTCCTCTTCTGAATCATACACTTCGTAACGGAAAGTTAATTCACCTCTCGCAAATACATCCCGCTTGTCATAATCCGGAGGGAGCATGGCTTTAACATACCCAACTGACACACTTTTTGGATAGCACACAGAATACAGATGACTTGACTAGATCACAAACCGCCTTTAAGTCGTTGTTGTACTTACCAAGCAGACCGGAACATTCTCTTTCCCAAATTTACCAGATTTTGTTACAGGCCTCCTATCCTGACTCTCCACCATTCCTTTCAAAATGGGAACTAAACGTATCTCCTGATGATTTGGAGTGGGGCAAAACACTGGCGCTTTCTTTCAAATTATCTATATCCTCCCATGCCCAAGAGCGGAATTATCGAATTGTGTCTAGATGGTACTGTTGCCCTACTATTTTGCATAAAATTGATCCTACCGTACCTGATGCATGCTGGAGATGTATGTGAGTCACCATGACTTACATATGGGGTACATGCCCACATATTATCCCTTTTTTGGATAAAGTTCTACACTTATATGATAAATTTGTTGGGGACACACTCGCAAATGAACCTTGCGTAACCATACTCTCCATGTTGCCGGGCTCCTATAAACAAATAAAAAAAAGCTTAATTTGCCATTTTCTGATGGCTGTCCAATCTATCATTGACAGATCTTGGTGCCAGCAGGCAGTCCCCTCTTTAGTTGACTGGGCTTGTGAATTAGACAAGATTGAAGACATGGAACGTTTGGTAGCCTGGGGTGCAGATAAGACCGAATCCCATACCATTATGTGGTCTGTGTGGCTACATTTCCGATTTTCTTCTGAATTTGAACTATAACAGATAGCTGGGACAGTGCTTCCCCTGGGATCTCCCATGTATATGTCTCCTTACCCTCTCCCTTAAGATAGTTTTTTTTTTTTTTGTTTGTTTTTTTTTCTTCTTTTTTACTCTTCATCTTTCCCCCTCCTTTCTGCTCATCTTGCTTTTCTTGCTACCCTCTAATTTTCTCCTGATCTATGGTGCCTTTTCAGGTACTGGTTTTGATATACTAAGCAAGGTTTTTCTTTTTTTTTTTACCAACAGTGCCACTAGATACGCAAAGTAAATATGACATGATATTTGCTGACAAATAACTAATGATTTATAGAACTTACTCCCTGTATAGACTGTATGTTGGCTGTACCATGCCTCAAGGTCTTTAATTATACCATGACCCTATGCTATACGGTTTCTTATTATTGTGCCATTGTTACAGTATACTTATTTTTCATCTGGACATGGTATAGTACTCTTTTGTTCATACTTTATATTGCTTTTGAAAATTGATAATAAAAACAGATTCAACATAAAAATCACTGATCACCACCATTACTAGTAAAAAATAATAAAAAATAAAAAGTCCTTAAATCTATCCCATAGTTTGTAGACCTGATAACTTTTGCGCAAACCAATCAATATATGCTAATTGGGATTTTTTTTACCAAAAATATGTAGCAGAATACAAATTGGCCTAAATTGATGAATAAATTTGATTTTTTTTTATATATTTTTATTGGATGTGTTTTATACCAGAAAGTAAAAAATATTGGGTTTTTGCAAAATTGTTGCTCTGTTTTGTTTAAAAACTGCAGAGGTGATCAAATACCACCAAAAGGAAGTTCTATTTGTGGGAAAAAAGGACATCAATTTTATTTGGGTACGTCGCACACCGGCAAAATTGTCAGTTAAAGTAACGCAGTGCTGTATCGCAAAAAATGGTCCGGGCATTAAGGGGGTAAATCTTTCCGGGGCTGAAGTGGTTAATGGAAACCTTTCATTAAAAACCACAGATTATCAGTGCTGCATCTGAACATCTTAGTTGCTTGGTTGTCGTGTTACCTTCTGGCTTGAATACTTTAATTTCCTGATGTAGAACAAGTCTCACTCTTCTACAGCTTTTCTGATCGGCATATTGCTTTAAACGCCAGTGACTTCAAGGACTGAAAACTGTGCATCAACATAGCAGCCAGAAGACCCTTTCAAAAGTAGGTCAGCAATGCAGCCTTCCTATTCCTATCAGAATAGGTTTAGTTCAAGAAGTCCTCTGCCAGAATACATTTGCTAACCTTTCCTACTGGACACTGTTACCAAAAATCGTTTCACATAGGTGCGATGCGGAAAAGCTGACTAATTTATAAAATGCTATTAAAGATTACATGCATTTGTCTATCCTCTTTTGAATGTATGTGTAAATAATTTTATTTCGCAAATAGCATTGCTATATCAACACATAGATTTAACAGGATGTAAAATATTGGCAAAATAAAAAAGTGTAAGCTAACATTTTGCTATCTCTACCCAGAGTATGCTTGATAAACAGTAACTTATTATTTTCCTTCTGCTACATGTCCAAGGCAAATGAACTTTAATGATAAATTAAAGTTTAAACCTACAATTTGTGAATTAAAAACTGACATACTGTAAATGTCTCTTATTTTATACTGAGTTTGCTGTTGTATCTCAGAAGGTGTGGGAGCATGAAACTAAAAACAACACTTAGTTAACCTTTACACCTAAACCAAACCATCTTTTCCATTTTCTTTTAGTTTTAATTTAATTAATTTACATAATAACACTGTCTAGATATTAAAAGAGAAGTATGGGTTTTAATTTTTGTTTAAGAATCATACTTACCTAGGTGGATGCAGCATTGTTCCGGCGCCTCTAACACTTAGCTCTCAGCTACATCACTAGCCTTGTCTCAAAATACCAACCTAATCATTCTCTTCGTTCGTCTCAAGATCTCATGCTCTCTAGATCCCTCGTCACCTCCTCCAGTGATTGCCTCCAAGACTTTTCCAGAGCCTTTCCAATCCTATGGAACTCCTTACTCCAAATTGTCCAATTATCTCATACTCAAGCTTTTAGATGATCCCTGAAATCCCTCCTCTTCAGAGAAGCCTATCCTACCCACACCTAGAAACTGTATTTTCATTTTCTCTATCAGCCTATCCCCCACAGTTATTACATTTTGTTTCACTTGACCCTCCCTTCTAGATTGTAAGCTCTAACGAGCAGGGCCCTCGGATTCCTCCTGTATTGAAGCGTATTTTAACTATACTGCGCAAACTGTTGGCGCTATATAAATCCTGTATAATAATAATAATAATCCCAACCATATGGCCGCATTCTTGCCCGAGCCTGACATCAGTCGACAACACGCTTCAGCCTGCTGTCTGCTGAAAATGGGTGACATGAGTGCAGAACAAACTGCAATCCTGTGATCCACAGAAGTACAACCAAATGAGCTTTGGCTGTACTTCTCCTTAAAGACCAGAGTTCACCTTTACAGTTGTATGCAAAAGTTTAGGAACCCCTGACAATTTCCATGATTGTCATTTATAAATATTTGGGTGTTTGGATCATCAATTTCATTTTGATCTATCAAATAACTGAAGGACACAGTAACATTTCAGTAGTGAAATGAGCTTTATTGGATTAACAGAAAATGTGCAATATGCATCAAAACAAAATTAGACAGGTGTATAAATTTGGGCACCCTTGTCATTTTGTTGATTTGAATACCTGTTACTACTTAGCACTGATTAATTGGAACATACAATTGGTTTGGTGAGCTCATTAAGCCTTGAACTTCATAGACAGGTGCATCCAATCATGAGAAAAGGTATTTAAGGTGGCCAATTGCAAGTTGTTGTTCTCTTTGACTCTCCTCTGAAGAGTGGCAACATAGGGGCCTCAAAACAACTCTCAAATGACCTGAAAACAACAAAGTTATCGCAGAGATATAAGCTGTCAGTGTCCACTGTGAGGAACATAGTGAGGAAATGGAAGACCACAGGCACAGTTCTTGCTAAGGCCAGAAGTGGCAGGCCACATAAAATATTGGAGAGGCAAAGGCGAAGGATGGTGAAAAAGGTCAAAAACAGCCCACAGACCACCTCCAAAGACCTATAACATCAACTTGCTGCAGATGGTGTCACTGTGCATTGTTCAACAATTCAGCGCACTTTGCACAGGGAGAAGCTGTATGGGAGAGTGATGTGAAAGAAGCCTTTTCTGCACACATGCCAAAAACGAAGTCGCTTGAGGTATGCAAACGCACATTTGGACAAGCCAGCTTCATTTTGGAATAAAGTGCTGTGAACTGATGAAACAAAGATTGAGTTATTTGGTCATAACAAGGGGCGTTATGCATGGCAGCAAAAGAACACAGCGTTCCAAGAAAAACACTTGCTACCCACAGTAAAATTTGGTGGAGGTTCCATCATGCTGTGGGGCTGTGTGGCCAGTGCCGGTACTGGGAATCTGGTTAAAGTTGAGGGTCGCATGGATTCCATTCAATATCAGCAGATTCTTGAGAATAATGTTGAGGAATCAGTCACAAAGTTGAAGTTACGCCGGGGCTGGATATTTCAACAAGACAATGACCCAAAACACTGCTCAAAATCTACTCGGGCATTTATGCAGAGGAAGAAGTACAATGTTCTGGAATGGCCATCCCAGTCCCCAGACCTGAATATCATTGAACATCTGTGGGGTGATTTGAAGCGGGCTGTCCATGCTCGGCAACCATCAAACCTAACTGAACTGGAGATGTTTTGTAAGGAAGAATGGTCCAAAATACTTTCATCCAGAATCCAGACACTCATTACACGCTATAGGAAGTGTCTAGACTAGAGGCTGTTATTTCTGCTATAGGAGACTCTACTAAATATTGATGTGATTTTTCTGTTGGGGTGCTCAAATTTATGCACCTGTCTAAATTCATTTTGATGCATATTGCGCATTTTCTGTTAATCCAATAAACCTCATTTCACTACTGAAACATTACTGTGTCCTTCAGTTATTTGATAGATCAAAATGAAATTGCTGATCCAAACACCCAAATATAAATGACAATCATGGAAATTGTCATGGGTTCCTAAACTTTTGCATACAACTGTATATGGTAGAGGTTAAATAATAACATTGAATATTTAGCAATGCACCTCTGTGCTGTACAGTGCCATGAATGAAGTGTCACTTTTGTGCACTTCAAATAAAGTTTGTTTAAAAAAAGGGGAGGGAGGTGTGTGATACACTGAAATGCACATCACACTGCCGTTGGCCCACTAGAGCTGGAAAGGTTCACTGCCCACACAAGTTTAGTGTACGGCCAGGGTGAACTGGCCCTGAAAGTAATGTACAGAGTGTCAGGCAAAGGGACAAACATTGAATATTTTGTTACTTTGGCATCTGAAAGTGGGTGGGCTATATTTGGCAGCAAGTGAACATGTTGTCCATGAAGTTGAGTTGATGTGTAGAAAAAATGGACAAGTGTAAGGATTTGAGAGAGTTTGACAAGGGCCAAATTGTAATGGCTAGACGACTGAGTTAGAACAAGTCCAAAACGGCAGCTCTTGTCAAGTGTTCCCAGTCCGCAGTTGTCTGGACCCACCAAAAGTGGTCCAAGAAAGGAAAACTGGTTAACCAGTGACAGAAAATAGAAATGCATGTGCTCCCATTGTGGAGACCCAGAAGTCAGGGTTAGGGACTACAGAAAACAGGGTGCCTTGACAGGGCCTGTAGCTTACGCATATATTTGCAAATGTGTGCAGACTAAAGCCCTGTTCTTAACGCATATTGTTAGGTCAATTTGGTTGGTCGCTGGCTGGTTGGTAAGTTTTAGCCTGTAAATCTCATTGTATTTGTTTGAACCAGTGACAGAGTCATGGATGGCCAAGGCTCATTGAGGCACATAGGAAGAAAAGGCTGGCCTGTATAGACCCATCCAATAGAAGAGCTACTGTAGCTCAAACTGCTGAAAAAGTTAATGCTGGTTCTGATAGAAAGGTGTCAGAACACACGGTGCATCACAGTTTGTTATGTATGGGGCTGCATAGGCGCAGAGCGGTCAGGGTGCCCATTCTGATCTGTGTCCAGAGCCAAAAGTGTTTACAAAGGGCACATGAGCACCAGAACTGAACCATGGAGCAACTGGAAGAAGGTGGTCTGGTCTGATGAATTTACAAAATAGTATGAGGAACACAACAAGTTTGAGGTGTTGACTTTGATTCCAAATTCTCCAGATCTCAATCTAATCTAGCATCTGTGGGATGTGCTGAAAAAAACGGTTCGATCCATGGAGGCTCCACCTCGCAACTTGCAGGACTTAAAGTGGTTCTAAAGCCTTATGTTTTTTTTACCTTATTGCATTCTATGCCCAAAGGTAAAATATGCTTTAGCATATTGATAAGGGGAGAAACAGGGAAGACAAATATAAGCAAATTAAACTTAAGCTTTAATACTAAAGCTTGAGTTAAAACTGAATTGCATTAACTCAGAGAAACATTAATTACAAAATATTTGACTTTCACTAGTGGATGTAATCCAGTGGCAAAGGTTATTATCTAAACTGCCTGGGACGTATTAAAGAGGAGTTCCGCCTGAGGAAAAAAAAATTAAAAGCCAGCAGCAGCCTTTCAGCTTTACGGCCGGTTTCCCTACTGCGTATGCATTCTAATTGACCCGACGGCGAAGGAAGGAGGAGGAGGGGGGCCGCAGTGCCGTCTCCTGGAAGTGGGGGGGAGCAAATAAGTAGAGGTTCCACTTTTGGGTGGAACTCCGCTTTAAGTCAGACAGGAGGACATATGTGGTGAAAGATCTGCATACCGGGCTCCTCTTTCTCTGCTCTCGGTCTCTGTCCCTCTCCTCACAGACGCAGAGGCAGCTGCAGGGGCCATTGGCTCCTGCTGCTGTCAGTCAAATCCTGTGAGGAGGGAGCGGGGGGCATGGTTAAACTGTGCTGTGTGTGTCTCTGGACACACAGAGCCAAGCTTGGGAGCGAGCCTGTACGTCTGACCCCATAGTAAGCGCTTGGTGTCGGGGCAGACATAAAAGAGGAGGAACCAAGAGCGCTGGTGAGGGACCCCATTGCACAGAGTAAGTATAACATGTTTGTTATTTTACTTTTTAAAAAATTGCCTTAAATAGCATTTTAAGTTTAGTTAGAGACAATGAGGTTGATTTACTAAAGGCAAATACACTCTGCACTGCAAGTGCAGCAGTTGCTCTAGATCTGAGGGGAAGCTCTGCTGATTTCTATTATCTAATCACGTATAAGCAGAAATGCTGTGGTTTTATTTTCCTTGCATGTGATTGGGTGTTCTTTGCAAAGTGAAGCTTTACCTCATTTACTAAGCTCTGGAGCAAGTGCACTTGCAATGCACAGTATATTTGTCTTTAGTAAATCAACCCCAATGGGAACGCTTCAGCACACTGAACATAATCAGTACCTCTAACTAGGATTCTCGTTCTGTTTTGTGCATTTGACAGGGTCATATTAACTCTCCCTAGCAGAGGATTGTTTTTATTTTTTTATTTTTTCACATGAAAGATCCCACTATCTCTGCTGTTGTATAGAGATACTAGAAGACTACCACCTGGGTAATAAAAGGAATCATGTATATAGATACCTATACCAACTATTAGGAAACTGAGATAAAGGCTGACACTGGTAACCTCCTTCTGAAAATGCTAGTTGACTGGCTGTGATGCTGATTTCCTGGCTTCAATACTCTGCCATGGACAGCAAACGTCTGAAGAGAGCCCCTCTATTTCTTTCAGCTGGTTTCTTTTATTTCTATTGAATATTCCAACTGAAAAAACATTTACCCATGTCTGATTTTCGTTCTTAGATGTTCCGTTCTAAGTAAATATAATGTTCTGTGAAGTTTTGCGCCTGTAGAATGAATAGGTATCTGTCTTCAGCTGTGTTTTATTTTCTTGTTTTTCTAGTCATCAGAGCAGCAGAAAGCATGTTAGGAGACATGAGAACCTCATCCTAAGCCTTTCCTAGCAGGACATACAGTATCTCACAAAAGTGAGTACACCCCTCACATTTTTGTAAATATTTTATTATATTTTTTCATGTGACAACACTGAAGAAATGACACTTTGCTACAATGTAAAGTAGTGAGTGTGCAGCTTGCATAGCAGTGTAAATTTACTGTCACCTCAAAATAACTCAACACACAGCTATTAATGTCTAAACCGCTGGCAACAAAAGTGAGTACACCCCTAAATGAAAATGTCCAAATTGGGCCCAATTAGCCATTTTCTCTCCCCAGTGTCATGTGACTGGTTAGTATTACAAGGTATCAGGTGTGAATGGGGAGCAGGTTGTTAAATTTGGTGTTATCGCTCTCACTTTCTCATACTGGTCACTGGAAGTTCAACATGGCACCTCATGGCAAAGAACTCTCTGAGGATCTGAAAAAAATAATTGTTGCTCTACATAAAGATGGCCTAGGCTATAAGAAGATTGTCTAGACCCTGAAACTGAGCTGCAGCACGGTGGCCAAGACCATACAGTGGTCTAGCAGGACAGGTTCCACTCAGAACAGGCCTTGCCCTGGTCGACCAATGAAGTTGAGTGCATGTGCTCAGCGTCATATCCAGAGGTTGTTTTTGGGATATAGACGTATGAGTGCTGCCAGCATTGCTGCAGAGGTTGAAGGGGTGGGGGGTCAGCCTGTCAGTGTTCAGACCATATGCCGCACACTGCATCAAATTGGTTTGCATGACTGTCGTCCCAGAAGGAAGCCTCTTCTAAAAATGATGCACATGAAAGACCGCAGTTTGCTGAAGACAAGCAGATTAAGGACATGGATTACTGGAACCATGTCCTGTGGTCTGAGACCAAGATAAACTTATTTGGTTCAGATGGTGTCAAGCGTGTGTGGTGGCAATCAGGTGAGGAGTACAAGTGTGTCTTACCTACAGTCAAGCATGGTGATGGGAGTGTCATGGTCTGGGGCTGCATGAGTGCTGCTGGCACTGGGGAGCTACAATTCATTGAGGGAACCATGAATGCCAACATGTACTGTGACATACTGAAGCAGAGCATGATCCCCTCCCTTCAGAGACTGGGCCGCAGGGCAGTATTCCAACATGATAACGACCCCAAACACACCTCCAAAGCGACCACTGCCTTGCTAAAGAAACTGAGGGTAAAGGTGATGGACCGGCCAAGCATGTCTCCAGACCTAAACCCTATTGAGCATCTGTGGGACATCCTCAAACGGAAGGTGGAGGAGCGCAAGGTCTCTAACATTCACCAGCTCTGTGATGTCATCATGGAGGAATGGAAGAGGACTCCAGTTGCAACCTGTGAAGCTCTGCTGAGCTCCATGCCCAAGAGGGTTAAGGCAGTGCTGGAACATAATGGTGGCCGCACAAAATATTGATACTTTGGGCCCAATTTGGACATTTTCACTTAGGGGTGTACTCACTTTTGTTGCCAGCAGTTTAGACATTAATGGCTGTGTGTTGAGTTATTTTGAGGTGACAGTAAATTTACACTGCTATGCAAGCTGTACACTCACTACTTTACATTGTAGCACAGTGTCATTTCTTCAGTGTCTTCACATGTTGTCACTTTTGTGAGATACTGTATAGATGGATGGGGAAAAGTTCAGGGACCCAGGACTTTTGTAATTATGGTCCTTCTGCATCATTTGTCTGTTGCTGTGTCTTTGCTTATAATATTGAGGTAAGTTACAACTCATTAGTGTTCTTTTTTTTTCCTTTCAGTGGTCTTATTGGTCGGAGCTGGGCCATGGTGTTTGCTAGTGGAGGCTTTCGAGTAAGACTGTACGATATTGAAAAAGAACAAGTCACTGCTGCCCGGGAGGATATAAGGCAAGTAATGGATATTGTGGCAAAGCCGAGTAGCAGCAGGCAACGTAGCTGACATTCTCTGAGGAGGGTGACCCTGGGAAAAGCCTAAGGCTTCATACGCATGGGCGTAATAGCAAAACGTTGGGACCGATGTCAGGCAAAAATCTGAGTCAAAAACGCAATTTTAGCGGTGTTTTGCATCGGCGTTAATGCGTGGTAGTGAGCGTCAATAGGCGTTTTGTTTAAAAAAACATTCCTCTGCTATTTTTTAACCTGAAAACGCCGGCGCTAAAAACGCCGCAACGGCGTTAATGCGCGTTAGTGAGCAGTTTGCCGGCTCAGCGCCAAAAACGGCATAACGCTACAGCCTTGGAACGTGCAGGTCCTGCTTTCAATTTACAGCTTAAAGTGGTTGTCAACTCGTGACAATCACTTTAACTTACTGGTAAGCCTATAATAAGGCTTACCTGTAGGTACCCTGCATATCTCCCAAACCTGCACGGTTTAGGAGATATGCAGTTTCCTAGATGTGCCAACGTCATTTTGGCACATGCGCAGTGAAGAAACAGCCTTCATGCCGTTTCTTCACTGAGATCGTGCCGTGACTGGCGGCTCCCGAGCGCATGCGCGGGAGTGACGTCACGCGACTCCGGCCAGTCACAGAGCCGAGACCGCGGCCCCTGAAGAAAGAGGGGCTGAAGATGGACGCTGCCAGAACAGGGGACAGCGCTGGATGTCGCAGGCTTCGTTTGCAGGTAAGTGGCACATAATGGGCTACTATACGATGCATAGTAGCCCATTATGCATCTACTTTGCAGGGGAATGTAGAGGAAGTAAACTCCATCAGGGTCTACTTCCTCTTTAAGAACGCAGGTGCCATCTACAGCTCAAGAACCTCAGTGTTTGTATGGGGCCCTTGAATTTACATGGAGAGCTGTAAAAAACGTGGCGGTAAAAAACGTCCATGTCTATGAGGCCTAATAAATAAAAGGACTGCAAAGGCAAATGCATGTAGTGCATGTTGATAACTGTATTCATCAAATATAGTGTTTGAGGTGCTTGGACCTTGAAGAAGGGGAGATACCCCGAAAGCTTGTCCTGAAAAATGTTATGTTAGTGCAAATAAAAAAAGTATCACGGACAGTACTCAGTTTTCTCAAATATAGTGTATATTTTATTATTTAATTGCAAAACAATAAACGGATTGAGAAGTGTGTGGTGCATAGAAAAATGCATTCCTATGGTTCCTGTTTATATCTGGCCATGTTAACACAGAGAAACAGTTTATTCCTAATTCTACGTTTATAGCATTGTACTACAGTGCATTTTAAAGAACAAATTCTCAAATGTGTGGCATTTTTGGATGTACAATACTGTGCAAATGTTTTGGGCAGGTGTGAGGAAATGCTGTAAAGTTAAAAATGCTTTCAAAAATATATCTTTTTAATTGTTAATTTTTATCAGTTTACAAAATGCAAAGTGAGCAAACAGAAGAAATCTCGAAATCAAATCAATATTTGGTGTGACTACCCTTTGGCTTCAAACCAGCATCGGTTCTTACGCCTGCACACTATGTACACTTGTACAAAGTCAGGGATTTTGTAAGATTAGAATCAGGTGTATGATTAATTAGTTATACCAAGCAGTTAATAATGATCATCAATTTCATGGGTGGGTGTAGAACAGCCAAACTCTGCTACTAAGGTGAGGTTGTGGAAGACAGTTTCATGTCACAAGTCATACACCATGGCAAGACTGAGCACACAAGGTACAGCCAAGGAAACTTAAAGTGATACTAAAGTCTCTTTTTTTGTGTTTAAAAATAACAAACATGTCATACTTACCTGCTATGTGCAGTGGTTTTGCAAAGAGCAGCCCTGATCCCCCGCAGCTCCTTGTGTCCATTCCGACACGGAGCCGCGGCTAGGCCCCACCCGCTCTCTCTCTCTCTTCATTGGCTCACTGACTTTGATTGATAGCAGAGGGAGCCAAAGGTGCTCTGCTGCTGTCTCAGCGAATGAGGGAGAGTCCTGGGCAGCTGAGTCTCTCCTGCAACATTGCTGGATAGAGATGGGGCTCAGGTAAGTATTATATTAGGGGGGCTGAAGGGGGCTGCTGCAAACAGAAGTTTTTTTTAAGATCAAATAAAAATGCATTAAGATAAAAAAACATTCTGCCTTTACAACCACTTTAATGCAGCAGATGAAAGACACATCATACTTCCAACATCGGAAGATGTCCAGCAGTGCCATCAGCACAGAACTGGTGGAACCAGTGAAACCCAGGTACACCCATCTAAAGTCCAGAGAAGTCGGCAGAATTTCAGCCAAACACCATATCTCCGACATGCTAAGCGACGCAACTATGCATGAAAACATAGGAACTGGGGTGCAGAAAATGGCATCAGGTGCTCTAGACTGATAAGTCAAAATTTTAAATATTTGGCTGCAGCAGAAGGCTGCTAACTGAAGGGATGGAGAGCAGTACAATAATGAGTGTCTGCAGGGAACAGTGAAGCTGGTGGAGGCGTTTATTGATTAGTTTAATTTCTGGGTTTTTTTTATTTTTTACTAGTAATGGCGGTGATCTGTGATTTTTAGCGGTACTGAGATATTGCAGCGGACATGTCGGACCATTTTGACACTTTTTTGGGACCATTGGCATTTATACAGCGATCAGTGCTATAAAAATGCATTGATTACTGTGTAAATGCCATTGGCAGTGAAGGGGTTAACCTGAGGGGCGCTCCAAGGGTTAACTGTGTTCCCTGGGCGTGTTCTAACTCTATGTGGGCTGGCGTGGCTGGGGGAAGGAGGTGATCACGGCATATAGAGGAAGCCTGTAATCACAGCCCTTTCCCCCTCTAACAGAACAGAGATCCGTGTTTACTTACATGGACCTCCGTCCTTTCACTGCGGGGGGGCATCACGGGTAGCCGGTGGAGATCGAGTCTGTCCTACCCGCTCCCAGGCCCCCCCCCCGAACACAGTGAGCGCGCCTCCGGCGGCGCGCGCATGCTCACAGTGAGAGATATCGCAGCCGCCGTCATGTGATGGAGGTTTGCGATATCGGGCCACTTTGTCGCCGTCAGACTGCGGTTGGCAAGTGGTTAAGAACTATCTTCATTGTGAAGAAGAACAAGGAGTCCTGGAAGTGATGGTTTGGCCCCCACAGAGCCCTAATCTCAACATCATCCATTCTGTCTGGAATTGCATGAAGAGACAGAAGGATCTGAGGCAGCCTACATCTACAGATGATCTCTGGTCAGTTCTGCAAAATGTTTGGAACAACCTACCTGCCAAGTTCCTTCAAAGACTGTATGCAAGTGTACCTAGTCTTAAGAGTTGATGCCATTTCAAAGGCACAGCATGGTCCCACCAAATATTGATTTCATTTGGATTTCTCTCTTGTTTATTTACTTTACATTTTGTTAATTGATAAAAATAAACTATTAACACTTCTATTTCTGAAAGCTTTCTTAACCATTTGCCGACCAGCCTCCGTCATTTGACGGCGGGAGCGTGTATTGTGGGCGAGTGCGTTCACTGGCTAGCGGGGAACCAATTAGCGGGTGGGGCAGGCTCAATGTCCGCTGGCCACCCGCGATCGCTCCCCTGCAGTGACAGAACGGGGATCTGCGAGTGTAAACAGCAGCGATTTACCGCTACCGCCCCAGTGTGTGTTAGTAGCCTTAGTGTTGTCTCCAAGGTAGGAAAGAGAAATTTATCAACGATGTACATAGCATCAGTAACATGTCTTTTGTTAGTAGCATGGGGAAGTACATCATGAACTATTCCACCAATAAAAATAGACACGCTGTGCAGGGACAGCAACAATTATGACCATGCTAAAAAGCATTGGCAGATAGTGACACTTTGGAACCTTTTACAATACATAGGGCTACATGACTGACAATCAGCAACATAGTGCGGTTGGTTTACTAACTGAAGAGTGCAAAATCTGAAGCAGCTCTGCATAAAAGCCAATCAGCTTCCAGGTCTTTTTGTTAATACTTAATTGAACAAACTAAAGTTAGAAGCGGATTGGCTACCATGCACAGCTGCACCAGATTTTGCACTCTCCAGTTTTGGTAAATTAACCCCAATGTGTGGGTGGCTACTGCATGTGCAGCCTCAGGTAGCAATGGCACCATCGGCTATGGTCTGTGTTGGGTATACAGAAACCCAACCCTGCCCTGAGACATTGGTTTCTATACTTGACACTGCCAACGCATGTCCATTGGGTTTGTCCCACTTGGCAACATCTAATGTTGCTGCAGAAGAAACTAAAATTAAGTTGCAAGTCAACAGAGCAGTTGTCATGAATCTGCAATAATGTTTCATGCCCTGTCTGTCTGCTTACCTATCTACTTGTGTTCAGTTTAGAGACTGTGCGCTTTTCACCTATGTGCTTACTAAACCCACAAGAGTATAATCACTCTGTATATGCAGCATAGCATGCTTGTTATACTTACTGTGTAACTTAAAGCAGAGTTCCACCCAAAAGTGGAACTTCCGCTTTAAAGGAAGGTGCCCCCTGACATGCCACAATTGTCATTTGTCACAACATGTCATTTGTCAAACAGGTGGACCCTGTTTTTAGGTGGTCCCAGGTCCACTTCCTCTCCTAGAGCCGCGGCTTCGGAAAGAAGTTCACCTCCCCCTCTCTCTCTCTGCGATCTGCTGGGACAGTTCGCAGAAGATACGCCAGCCATTCAGGAGGCACATCGCGACTCGCGCATGCGCAGTGCATGCCTAACTTTGAAGCCAAAGCCGAGTGCCCACACTTGTGATGCCGGCGCCGCCGAGGGGAGGGGGGGAAGAGTGAGCCCTCGGGCAACCGCATCGCTGGAGCCTGGGACAGGTGAGTGTCCGATTGTTAAGTCAGTAGCTACACTTTTTGTAGCTGCTGACTTTTAACTGGGTGGAACTCAGCTTTAAGGCATCAATCTTCTGTATTGTGTAAAAAGGCTGTTTTATCCTGTATGCATAGATCCTTCCCTCTTGCACTGTCTATCTGGGGAAGGCCAGCTAACACAGGCAGGGTAGCTGACCTGCACATGCTCAGTTGTGTCTTTTATGCTGGAGAGAACATTTCCTTGTTCTCAGAGCTAGCCAGGTCACATGGCACATATTTACATCACACATGTGGGAGTCTATACAGGCTATAGTGGAAATCTCCTCCTATTTGAACTCTCAGCACTGGACAAACTGAGCAGTTTATCACTTGACCGTGGTATACAGATCATCCAAAAAGGTATATAGTAGCGGTATTTTAATGTAAAAAGCAGACTTATAAGCTGTGGGCACTGTGGGGGGCAGATGAACTATTTTCATATTACTGGGTTTACTAACACTTTAAGTAATCTTCCCTCAGCATGGCTCCACTCCAACCTCTAACAGGAAACCCTATATAAGCCTGTGCCCTGCAAGCCAGCTTTGCCGATCAACATTAGTGTATTAGGCTTCCTGTGTGGTTCTTGCCGGGTGCTCGACGTCTGATTCTGTATACCGACTTTGGCTTGTTCTCTTGACTATCCCTGTCCGCTTGATACCCCGACCTTTGGCGTTTCCTCCTGGCTATCCCTGTCTGCTCGTTGCCCCAACCCTTGGCTTGTCATCCTGACTATCCCTTGTTGTCCTGGATGGCTGCTTCCTCTCTATCCACCAGTAGCCAATCGCGAGTGTGAGCTGGGAGACCCTGGGGGCCGCGACCTGGTGTCAGCTGCAGCAAAATCCATCCTCACCATCAGAGGCTCTGGTGAAAACCTGCTGGCTCTTAGACTCCACACCCTGTGGAATATTATGCTCTAGCTCCTTGTGTGATCCGTGTCAGTGCTCCAGTGGACCTGCTTTCCTGAACCACTCTGAGCTCCATCCGCAGCAGTTAGCCGAAGGGTCCACAACCTTAGTGGTGCGCTCCTAACCCCAACGGTGGGCATCTGTCATCTGGCCTCAGGTGACCTGACATCAGTGTTATGTCCTAAGTAGCATCAGGGTTGGTGCAAGTGATTGGGTACATGTACAAGACATTATCCATGGGAGAAAATCCATGACAATATAAGCCAGCAACAGCAGAGCAACACCTAGGATCAGAAGGCACATTTATATGCTTAGGCTCTGAGCCTGTGCACTGAGCAGAATTTATATTTGGTTTCTTGTAAAAGAAAAAAAAAACCTGCAGATCCCAGGAGGTAGGAAGCTCATAGCCTTGTAGGAAAACTTTGGGCAGTGCACCCTTGTGTATACAGTGGGGAAAATAGTTATTTAATCTCCTGCAGATTTTGTAAGTTTGCCCACTTACAAAGAAATGAAGGGTCTAAGATTTTTTTTTTTATCATAGGTGACAGAGAGTTTCAACCAAAAATCCAGAAAAAAAATGATACAAATTTTATAAATTGAGTTGTAGTTCAGTGAGTAAAATAAGTATTCGATCCCCTACCAACCAACAATAATTCTGGCTCCCACAGACTGGCTACAGTATGTACTCATGTGTTTTTTCCTTTCTTCTTTCTCCTTCCTCTTTTTCCTTTTCCTATCTTATCTTCCCTCTCCCCTTTTTGGATTCACCTCCCCTTGTTTTTTTTGCTCCTTCTCTATTCCATCTGTGGGGGGGGGGGGGGGGGGGGGGGGTTTAACATGACACGTTGAATGAAAGTAAAAATGGGGGGAAAAAAAATTATGTATTGTAATAAAAATTTTGACAACGTTCTTATTCTGTCTAGATAACAGTTAACCAACGTCTATAGCTCCTGATGAAGAGGACTGTGTCCAGGAAATATGTTGGGCTTCAATAGACTATATGTGTAAACCAATACAGTATCGAGATTGATTGATTTTATAAAGCTATAATGTATTTTACCATGGTTCTGTATAAGTGTTTATTTTAAGTATATTTTGAATAAACATAATTTTATACACATTACTGTGCCTCAAAAGTCCCATGCCTACACTAGCAATTTAATCTCGAGATATTCAATTTAGGGATGTGGCACTAAGCCAGAGATATATGTTTTTGATTGGCATGTGGTACACAGATTAGTCCTGACAATTTAAGAAGGTGCTCCTAACGGCAACTCGTTATGTGTATAAAAGACACCTGTCCACAGAATCTCTTTCTTCCATTCAAACCTCACCATCATGGGCAAGACCAAAGAGCTGTCAAAGGACGCCAGGGACAAAATTGTAGGCCTGCATAAGGCTGGAATGGGCTACAAAACCATCAGCACGAAGCTTGGTGAGAAGGAGACAACTGTTGAAGCAATTATTTGCAAATGGAGAAATACAAAATAACCATCAATTGCCCTCAGTCTGGAGCTTCATGCAAAGTTTTGCTCCATGGAGTAAGGATGATCATGAGAAAAGTGAGGGATCAGCCCAGAACTACATGGTAGAAGCTTGTCACGGATGATCTCAAGGCAGTTGGGACCACAGTCACCAAACAAACCATTGGTAACACAATACACCGGCATAGATTGAAATCTCGCAGTGCCTGCAAGGTCCCCTTCCTTAAGAAGATACATGTACAGGCCCCTCTGAAGTTTGCCAATGAGCATCTAAATGATTCAGAGAAGGATTGGGAGAAAGTGCTGTGGTCAGATGAGACCAAAATTGAGCTCTTTGGCATTAACTTGACTCGCCGTGTTTGGAGGAAGAAAAATGCTGACTACGACCCTAAGAACACCCTACAGTCAAGCACAGAAGTGGAAAAATTATGCTTTGGGGCTGTTTCTCTGCTAAAGTTACAGGTCAGCTTTGCCGCATTGAGTTGCCAATGGATGGCACCATTGTAAAATCTTGGATGAGAACCTTCTACCTTCAGCCTGAACACTGAAGATGAGTCATGGATGGGTCTTTCAGCATGACGATGATCCAAAACATACCGCCAAGGCAACAAAGCAGTGGCTCAAGAAGACGCACATTAAGGTCATGGAGTGGCCTAGCCAGTCTCCAGACCTTAATCCTATAGAAAATGTTTGGAGAGATCTGAAACTTTGAGTTGCCAAGCGACAGCCAAGAAACCTTAAGGATTTAGAGAAGATCTGTAAAGAAGAGTGGATCAAAATCCCACATGAGATGTGTGCAAACCTGGTAACCAACTACAAGAAATGTCTGACCTCTGTGCTTGCCAACAAGGGTTTCTCCACCAAGTACTAAGTCATGTTTTGCTTGGGGATCAAATACTTTTTTACTCACTGAACTGCAACTCAATTGATAACATTTGTATCATGGATACATGTTTTTTTTCTGGATTTTTGGTTGATATTCTGTCTCTAACATTTATAATACACCTATGATAAAAATATAGACCCTTCATTTCTTTGTAAGTGGGCAAACTTACAAAATCTGCAGGGCATCAAATAACCTTTTTTTCTCCACTGTATGCCGTATATTCAAATATTCTAAAATGAAAAAAGACATGGGAATAAATTACAGTCCTGAAAGTGAGTAGGTCACCCAATCTATCCACTTGCCGACCGTGTACCGTAGATACACGGCCGCAAGTGGCACCCATTGTTCTGGGAGGACGTTATATAACGTCCTCCCAGAATCGCGCTCCCGCGCGCCCCCTGGGGGCGCGCACCTGGAAGCATCCGTGACCGCCGGGTCTGTGAGACCCGGCGCATCACGGTAAATGGCCGCTTGGAGCAGCCGTTTACCACGTGATCGCTTCGTCAAATGACGGAGCATCACATGTAAACAAGCCGGTGGAAGTGCCGGCTTGTCTCCCCCCTCTCCTGTCACACTGCACCGATCGGTGCGGAGAGGGGGGAGACAAGCCGGCACTTCCAGAGAGAGGAGACGCAGTGGTGCTGTGGGCAGGATCTGAAGTGCCCACAGCACCGCTATGTGACAGGCAGGGACCCCTCATCACCCATGCACCCTCAGCAATGCCCATCCATCCGTCACCCATACATACATGCCCACCCATCCGTCATCCAAACATCCATGCCCACCCATCCGTCACCCATACATCCATGCCCACCCATCCATGCCCACCCATGCATCCGTGCTCACCCATCCGACACCCATGCATCCGTGCTCACCCATCCATGCCCACCCATCCCTCACCAATGCATCCATGCTCACTCATCCGTCACCCATGCATCTGTGCTCACCCATCCGTCACCCAT
>BLSH010108124.1:839293-854484 GCA_018402905.1 Glandirana rugosa
ACTGGGGAAAAACCTTTCATCTGTCAGGTTACATAATCAAAAAACTCGCCATGCCTCTTACTAAATACATTGGACTGTCTACTTTCCAAAAAGGGGTCATTTGGGGGGTATTTGTACTTTCCTGTCTTGTTAGGGCCTCAAGAAATGCCGTCAGTGCATCAGGTGTGATTTTTCAGTGATTGGCACCATAGATTGTAGACTCTATAACTTTCACAAAGACCAAATAATATACACTAATTTGGGTTATTTTTTTACCAAAGATATATAGCAGTATAAATTTTGGCCAAAATTTACGAAGAAAAATTACTAATTTGCAAAATGTTATAACAGAAATAAAGAAAAATGCATTTTTTTACAAAATTTTCGGTATTTTTCCATTTATTGCTCAAAAAATAAACACCCCAATGGTGATTAAATACCACCAAAATAAAGCTCTATTTGTGTGAAAAAAAGGACGAAAATTTCATATGGGTACAGTGTAGTATGACTGAGTAATTGTCATTCAAAGGTGAGAGCACTGAAAGCTGAAAATTGGTCTGGTTAGGAAGAGGGGGTTTAAGTGCCCAGTTGTCAAGTGGCTATATTTAAAGTTGAACTTCACCTGAATAAAATCTGTAAATGTATTTTTATATGCAACTAATGTAAAAACTTAAATTTAGACTTTTGTAATCCAGTCCTCTGCACAGAAGCATTTAGAAGGAAGGAGGAAAGGCATGCTTTGGACCGATCAGGTGTGCTGCTGTGCGGACAAGGTGCATACTTGCAGAAGAAAAGGGCAGAGAGATGACCTCATCAGTCTGTTTCTGCTTTTTCACTGTTCAGTCTCAGGTTGGGGACAGGTGACCTAGCTGTGTTGCGTAACTTCAGCCGAGAAAAGTTAATTAACCAGGTGGGCTGTTCTGCCTGGTAGCAATTGTATAAATATCAGTAATGGATATGCAGAAATCCCACCAATATAAATGTCGGTTCACATTGGTGCGATCCCGGAGATCAGATGTGATTTGCACCGATCTGCAGTGTGAATCACATGCAATCTCTGTGTGATGCAAATTCAGCCATACAGATAGTATGGCTGAATTTGCATCGCATTCGGAGCAAACTCACACAGGACCCTTTTGTTGGTCTGCAGCAGAATTGGATCGCATGGGTGTTCACTGATTCCTGTGTTAGTTTGCAGTTCGCAGTGCGATATGCGAACTGATTTGGGGCTGTCATTAGCTTTGCATTGACTCTCCCCGCAGTTTGCATATGGCAGTGTGAAGAGACTTGCAATGCGGGAACCCGCAGTGCATTTGCAGGGTTCCCACATCTCAGCAGTGTGAACCGGCCCTTATACAAAAAAATAAGACAAGAACATTTGTAACTTACACATAATTGGCATTCTCACTCCCCCTGCTGTTGGTTTTTGGTATTTTTCTTCCCCTTATGTATTGTAAAAAGAAAGATCCAGGATACACATTCTTTTTAAAATGATTGTTATTTTGAGAGTGGTGGGTCACGGGTGATATTGTCAGAATACAATGTCCCAGTGGGGGGGCTTAGGGGAATTTCTTCATCCACCCTGTTTTGTGTGAGGAACCTGGGGTTTATTTCCGTTTTTTTTTTTTCATTTAGCAGCCTGGCTAACAGTGTATGGCTCTTTCTTTTAAAATATGTTGCAGGTTATGTAATTGTAGGGGAGGCATTTTTACATGCCCAGAGTTCTACTTTAAAATCATATAACCACACACTTAGGCTGGCCATACATTATACAATTTTCTTATTTGATTTCCTTTAGATTTACCTTCAACTATATAGTGCAAGGGTCTATCTAATTACATACAAATTGAAAGGGTTTAGGTTTGACCTCATATTATATGGTTTTGGTAAATCTAAAGGAAAGTTGAACAAGAAAATTGTATAGTGTATGGCCAGCCTAAGTTTTATAGGCCTCCTAGGATTTTGTGTCCTAGTCGGTGCGAGAAAAGGGAGCATAGCCAAAATTCTCCATGCTTTTTAGCATTTGACATCACTTGACATGCTGACACCCTTTATTTTTCTAGGTGACATCACAACTTGTTGAAGCACTACAAACCTGCTTATTGACAGGTTTATATACAATATACAGTACAACTGTTTCATATGGCATAACAGATAGGTACTCTTTAAAAATATCAGTTTATCTTGTATTCTGCCCCAGCATCCAAGAGAGGATGGAAGTCTGCCTCCTCCAGACCTACTCCACCTCTCACACTCTGCCTTTGCTGAAGCCAAAAGGTAGAGCTCGGATTTGAAGAGGGGACTGTGTGACTGGGGGGGGGGAGTACTCTGATGAGATGGGGGTCTCTCATGTATACAGGAACTCTGACATAAAGGAGGACCTCTGATGTCAAGGGGGGCTTCTGATGTGAAGTTAATAGTGCCGCAGCTGAAAAATGGTTGTGAAGCATTGCTCTAAGCTATAATAGCATGTTATATATTTCCAATTTCCAAAGTCCAATTTTTTTTCTTAATCGAAATAATAAACATATTATACTTACCTGCTCTTTGCAATAGTATTGCATAGTTCAGCCCCGGAGCCTCCTCTTCTGTGGTCCCCTAATGGCGCTCTTGGCTCTACCTCTTCTCCATCTGCCCCATAGCAAGCCACTTGCTATGGGGCAGACATGCAAGCTTGAAACCGAGCCAGGCTGTGTGCATCTATTGACACACACAGTGCGGCCCAGCTTCCTCCTCACAGCATTTGATTGATAGCAGCAGGGGCCAATGGCTCCCATTGCTCCCTCTGTGCCTGTGAGTAGAGGGAGAGGGGAGAGAAGAGATGCAGCCGTGCACAGCACTGGTTCGATTGAGGACTCAGGTAAGTATTTAGGGAGGTGGGGGAGCAAAGCAAGCTATAAACATTTTCTACCTTAACCACTTCCTTACTGGGCACTTAAACCCCCCTCCTGCCCGGACCAATTTTCAGTTTTCAGCGCTGTCGAATGACAATTGCGCGGTCGTGCGACGTTGTACCCAAACAAATTTGGCATCCTTTTTTTCTCACAAATAGAGCTTTCTTTTGGTGGTATTTGATCCCCTCTGCGTCATTTCTGATCGCCACTATAAACAAAAAAAGAGCGACAATTTTGAAAAAAAAACAATATTTTTTACTTTTTGCTATAATAAATATCCAAACATAAAAAAACAAATGTATTCATCAGTTTTGGTCGATATATATTCTTCTACATATTTTTGGTAAAAAAAATCGCAATCGGCATTTATTGATTGGGTTGCGCAAAAGTTATAGCGCCTACAAATTATGGACATTGATTTATGGCGTTTTTATTTTTTTTTTTACTGGTAATGGCGGCGATCTGTGATTTTTATCGGTACTGCGATATCGGGGCGGACATGTCGGACGTTTTTGACACTTTTTTGGGACCAATGACATTTATACAGCGATCAGAAATGGAAATATCCACTGATTACTATATAAATGTCATTGGCAGTGAAGGGGTTAACCTGCAGGGGGCCATGAAGGGGTTAACTATGTTCCCTGGGTGTGTTCTAACTGTGGGGGGGCAGGGTTGACGGGCATGACAGATCTAACTGATCCCAGTGACAGGGATCAGTAGATCTGGCATGCCCCCCTCCCTCACAGAACGGGGAACCGCCGTGTTTACTTCGGTGGTTCCCCGTTCCTCCTCTCTGTAAGGAGATCGCGGGTCTCCGGCGGACATCGGGTCCGCCCGACCCGCAGGCACGCTCCCGCAGCGTGCGGCGGCACGTGCTCGCGCCCGCGGGAGCGCGCCCAGCACGAGCCAAATGGGAGGACATCTATAGACATCCTCCCGACATTTTAGAGCCACGATGGCGCGGATGCAAGGTGGTTAAGGGGATTGTAAAGTCCCCAGGTTTTTCACCTTAATGCATTAGGGTGAAAAACCTTCTGTGCTGCAGCTGCCCCCAGAGCCCCCCTTTTTCTTAACTGAGCCCATCCGTTTCAGCGATGTGCATGAGCCAAGTGGCTCCAGCCGCTGTCTCTGTCCTCATTGGATCATTGGCTCCTGCTGCTGTCGATCAAATCCAGTGACATAGGACTGAGGGGCGGGGCTGAGTCCTGCTGTGTGTGTCAGTGGACGCAGCGGCTCTCTGTGGGGGCACCTGATGAAGGGGAGGAGCCAGGAGCACTCCCGGGCACCCTAGAAGAGGACAATCAGGGCTGCTCTGTGCAAAACCCTTGCACAGAGCAGTTAAGTATAACATGTTTGTTATTTTCTTTTTTTAAAATTTTAACCTTTACAATCACTTTAATGCAGGGAATTAAAAAAACGTTTTAGCTTTAGAACCACTTTATGCCAGTGCTAAAAATAGTCTTCAGAAATTCAGAAAGTCTTAGGGGTGTACTCACTTTTGCTGCCAGGGGTTTAGACATTAATGGCTGTGTATTGAGTTATTTTGAGGGGACAGCAAATTTACACTGTTATACAAGCTGTACACTCACTACTTTACATTGTAGCAAAGTGTCATTTCTTCAGTGCTGTCACATGAAAAGATAGAATAAAATATTTACAAAAATGTGAGGGGTGTACTCACTTTTGTGAGATACTGTATTTACTAATGCCAAGCAGCATAAGGATTAAATATAGTCAATGTTGATTGAGGGAGTGAAGTTCCGCTTTAAAGTACACATGACAAAGAGTAGACCTAATGCTTTAAAAGAGAAGTATGTTTTGATTTTGTTTTTGTTTTTAAGAATCATACTTACCTAGGTGGATGCAGCATCAGTCCGATGCTGCCTCTGTCCCCCGGTGCCTCTACTACTGAGAACCGAGTGATCAAACACCACCAATCGCTCGGTTCTCACAGCTCCCTGAGCAGAGAGCTGCTGACTGTCAGTGCTTTCTGGAGTACTGGGCTATGGAGGGGCGGGAGCGGCCGGCTCAGGCTCTCCAGGGATGTGGGCAGATCCCAACTTCATTGTCGCGATCTCGTCTGAGCCTGGACCGGCTCTGGGACATCTGCTGACAGCAGGCTTTACATGATCTGCACTATTGTGATCCACAGAAGTACAACCAAACAAACTTTGATTGTACTGTACGTCTCCTTTAAAGCCCAACTCCAGGATCCTACTAAATTTGGATTTCCAGATCTTCTCCTCAGGCTCTAATTAAATGCTGACAAATTGTAAATTAAAATGTCTTACTCTACTATTCATTTTCAGTTACCAGTGACATATCACTCAATCTTGTCCCTCCGAAAAATGTGCACTTTCATGCCCTCAGAGGAGGACTTTCTGTATTCTCACATGTCACATCCGTGTGGGAAAACAGCACTACACTTTCCATAATGCAGCAGGAAATGCAGGAAGTGACTGGATGTGGGTGGAGCTTGGACTGAGAAGAGGGCAGAGCTTGAGCTGAGATGAAGAATGGGCTGGGGCTGAGTTGAGGGCAAAGCTGAAGGTTGGTGATGTAGGTGCAGTGGACAGTTCAGACACCCACTACAGCGAACAGGGACATAATTACGTCACCACTTGCTGCAGCAGAACTACAGTGGGGAAGTTACCAGACCGATGGCTGCAAGTATAGAAGGTAGCAACAGCCACCAGTTTTACAAAGCAGATGTGCAGGTGAATCAGACCTGCAAAGCTGAAGAATAACAATGGATATCTCATGTTCAGTACACGCTGCACTCACACTTATTCACTGTACTCAGGGCTCGCTCTGATTGGCTGCACTGGTGGTCATTCAATCCTGGTTGAAAGGAGACTTCCCAAGCACCGTTCTTCCTCCATATTCTGCCATGAAGCAATAGCTGGGAAATGCAAGGGGGGGGGGGGGTTATTTGGGATTTGGGAACCCCACAGCTGCTAATCCCTGCCCTGCATGACATCACCCAGCTGCCCCGCCCTCCCCCCTCCAGGAAGTTCTGCAGCAATAAACAATTATGCCTGTGGCTTAAATTCTCATAGGTTGAGGTGCCAATCCCAATAAATGAATTGCAAAAAAGTAGAACCATGGAAGGGACTTTGAGGCACCAATAACCATAAACCAATTATATATTAAAAAATTACAAAAATGTTTTTATTGGAACAAGATTAAAAACATAAGAAAAACCAAACATATAATATGCATCTACCACCAGGGCTAGAAAGCCCAGGTGTAACCTCAGGGTTTTCTAGCCCTGGTGGTAGATGTAGAGTTACAGGTTATGTCTTTTTTTTCTTTTTTGCATATTATATGTTTATTGTTTTTTTTATGTTTTTAATTATGTTCCAATAAAAAAACATTTTTGTATTTTTTTAAATGTATAATTGGTTTATGGTTATTGGTGCCTCAAAGTCCCGTCCATGGTTCTACTTTTTTGCAAATACTGCAGCAGCTGAGACTCCCTGGCAAAGTTATCAGAGGTAGGGGAGCCTGGCTCAGGGCAGGACACGTTGTCTCTGTGGAAGACACACTACTTACTCTGCAGAATGAATTCACCCGGCAGCCGCCCGCAGAGGAGGGAGTGGAGGGGCGAAATGCAAACATTGCCAGGGAAGAGACTAAGCCCACTCAGACTAAGCTAAGGGGAAGGGGCGGGCCAGTAGAGGAGACGTTACTTAACCCATGCCGGACTGGATATAAAGTTACCAGAAGGAGAAAACTAATCCACTTGACTTACCAGCATGGGCTCAAGGGGAAGCTGCTTTGGGCCCCACAACAATATATGGGCCCTGGGCAGCTGCCCCCTTTGCCCCGTATTAAAGACAGCCCTGTTCCCTGAGACACCAGACACTGCCTATATAATTGTCTCTGATATTCCACGATTCCTCTCAGGATTGTTTTTTTTTCTGGATTACTGACACTTTTTTGTTTTCTGGTTACTTGACCAAACTATTACTAATTTGGACAAAGTTTTGTGCGTACATTTGAAAGTATTGCTCATGCCTCCCAAATTTTGAACATGAGATATTGAAGAACACTTAAGAGAATAGATGTATGCAGCATGCCATAGCAGAAAGTGTGCATGACCATCGTGAGGTGGGCATGGTTTAAGAGGCTGCAGGACTGGGAGTGAGGGGCAACAGAGACCGCATGACTTGGCAGGAGACATGGAGATTGCCAGACAAGGGAGGGGAGAAGGAGATCGCAGGACCAAAGAGGGGACACAGAGTCTGCAGGACCCAGGAGAAGACACAGATTACAGACCAAGGAGGAGACTACATGACTGGGGAGGAGACATGGAGACCACTGGAGTGGGAAGGGAACTCAGCAGGGTAAACAACATGCAGGACCTGGGAGGGGATACAGAGACCACAGAACCAGGGAGGGGACATGGATACTGCAGGACTGGGAAGAGGACACAGAGCCTGCAGGACCTGGGAAGGGACACAGCCCACATGACTCGGCAGGGGACACAGTCTGCAAGACCGGAGAGGGGACATGGAGACTGCATGACCAGGCAGTGGACACATAAACTGCAGGACTGGGAAGGGAGCACAGAGACTGCAGGACCTGACAGGGAACACAGATTACATGACTTGGCAGGGGACACTGCCTTCATGACTCTTTATCACCCAAGGCAACGTCGAACCAGTGTGTAAAAACTCCCTAAGAATGGGTTAGAATTTTTCTGCTAACAAGGGGAAACAGATAAAGTCCTATATATTCCCTATTGTTGGTGTTAGGTCGGGACCAAGGAAGTTCCCAATGCCAGAGCAACTTTTGCAAGGAAGTGCAAATAACTTAATCCAGGAGATATCTGCCCAACCATAGCCAGACTTGGTTAGACTGTCAGGCTGCTCATGTCTCAGTGACAAAGCATAGTTCTAAAAGTAACATACAGAGGACTCTATCACGATTGGTGGCTTTTTTTCAAATGTTAATTTTATGCTACAATTCATATTGTTGTATAAAAGTTTTTTTTTTTGTCCATTTTTAAACTAGGAAGCAAATGGATGAACTCACAAAATCAGGGATGCTGAGAGGAAGCCTGAGTGCTGACCAACAAATCTCTCTTATAAGTGGCAGCAGTGACTTGAAGACAGCTTTAGAGGGAGCTATATTCATTCAAGTAAGAGAATATGATTTATTCATGCTTGTCATGATTTACGTAAGAACACACTAATTATGTACAATTACATTGTTATTTATTCATTTCTAAGGGCCTCTGGCTCTTTCAAGTTACCTATTAAATAGTTATTAAACAGTTTTTGATTGCAGCCCTTCACAGTATTTACATCCAGTCACATTCCATTTATCCATCTCCTCTATTTGCTCTGCCTGCCCACCTACCTGGGTGAAAAAAAACGTTGTGTAATATACTGATCATAAAAATGTGCCATGAAAAATTAATTAAATGTACCAAGGAAAAATATATATAGTCTCTTAAACAAGAATGACGATCTCCTGGTGTTGTGATTAAAGTGCTGTGTATTAGTGCTGAAAAAATTTCATAAATATCCTCAAGTTATCAGGTGCACTTTTACTGTGAAAAAGAAATTTGCTGTGAAAAAGAATTTTCTCCGGTGTGATTTATGGTGTGCCTGATGTTCCACCTCCTGCACTGCAAACGTGGGAGCACTCACCAGAAAGCGCTCCCCACTGAAGGGGTATGCGCTTGGTTGTATCTCCGGGGTGTTTGTGTTCCTCCACTTGGATTTGTGTGCTTATATGCAGGTAAAGGTAAGAACATCCAAATCACCTCCTCCTCCGTTATGTTCTCCGCGAATACACCATGCAAGCAGAAACAAATTCTTGCGCAATATCATTTGGTATTTTATTGAAAAAAGTATAATAAACACTCACATGTCGGCAAGAGTATAGTAGCAGTCACCTATTCAATGGTAACGGATATCCGCCGTGTCCTCTGCGGTCCACGGCATACGAGACCGGAAGTAACGTGTGACGTTTTGGCCCCGTCCGACACGTTTCGTCATAGGACATCTACTGGAGCGCTCCAGTAGACGTCCTATGACGAAACGCATCGGACGGGGTCAAAACGTCACACGTCACTTCCGGTCTCGTATTTTTTCAGCACTAATACACAGCACTTTAATCACAACACCAGGAGATCGTCATTCTTGTTTAAGAGACTATATATATTTTTTCCTTGGCACATTTAATTAATTTTTCGTGGCACATTTTTATGATCAGTATATTACACAATGTTTGCTTTTTAGGCACCTTATACATCAAAACTCTTCTTTTGCTATTTTGCACAAATCTATTTTTTGCATGGAATTGCACATGGTTTTTAGTACATAAGTTTAAACCTAAGTACCAGCTTTAGAATTTATTTATGGAATTTATTTATGTGATTTATCAGCTTTAAGATTTTACTCATGTGATTTATATTTATATCCTTTTATACCAATTTTTCAACGTTTTTATATATACCTGTATATTGCATGTTGTAGTAGACACTATTTTTTCACATCCCTTTACACCAGGGATATGCAATTAGCGGACCTCCAGATGTTGCAGAACTACAAGTCCCATGAGGCATAGCAAGATTCTGACAGCCATAAGCATGACACCAGAGACAAGGGCATGATGGGACTTGTAGTTTTGCAACAGCTGGAGGTCCGCTAATTGCATATCCCTGCTTTACACCTTCAGTACCATTTTTTTAACAGAAACACAGATATATATATTTTATACGTGCTCCATTTGATGCAATTCAAACTACCTCAATATTTCCATCCACTATCATAGAAAGGGGTATTGATTAGACATTTAACCCCATGTTTTCCAGATAATATATATTTATTCCTTTTTTTCTCACCAGCCTGCTGTAGATTTTATATCCAGGGCATTTAAATCCCAACTGAGCAGCGCCATTCCCACCTTTAATTTTGTGATATTATTTAAACTACACATTTGTGTAGTTTCTGGTGGCGTCAGCAGCTCATAGATAAAAGATTTCTATCCGTTTGCGCGGAACATCCAATATTTATATCTTAAGGCCAAAAAAGGTTGGTGTCATATTCTAAAGATCCTGCCCCATTTCCTTCCATCAGGATGATTATTTATTGATTTGAGTGTACAGGGACGTGCAATGAGGTCAGTGGCTGGTGAGGCACTGGCTAGTATCAGAGCCAGATACACACAGGTTACATACACCGTGAATGTTAGAGTGAGAGCAATAATTCTAGCACTAGACCTCCTCTGTAACTCTAAACATGTAACCTGTAAAAATGTTTAAAGCGTTGCCTATGGAGATTTTTAAGTACTGAAGTTTGGCTTTTCCACAAGTGTGCGCAATTTTAAAGCGTACCATTAGGTATCTATTTACTCGGCATAATATCATCTTTCACATTATACAAAAAAATCCGGCTAACTTTACTGTTTTTTTTTTTTTTTAAAAAAACGTTTCTCCCAAAAAAAAGACGCGTTCGAAAAGTTGCTGTGCAAAGACCGTGTAACATAAAAAGTTACAACAAAAACCACCATTTTATTCCCTAGGGTGTCTGCTAAAAAACCATATACAGGTGCTGGTCATATAATTAGAATATCATCAAAAAGTTGATTTATTTCACTAATTCCATTCAAAGGTGAAACTTGTATATTATATTCATTCATTACACACAGACTGATATATTTCAAATGTTTATTTCTTTTAATTTTGATGATTATAACTGACAACTAAGGAAAATCCCAAATTCAGTACCTCAGAAAATTTGAATATTACTTAAGACCAATACAAAGAAAGGATTTTTAGAAATCTTGGCCAACTGAAAAGTATGAACATGAAAAGTATGAGCATGTACAGCACTCAATACTTAGTTGGGGCTCCTTTTGCCTGAATTACTGCAGCAATGCGGCGTGGCATGGAGTCGATCAGTCTGTGGCACTGCTCAGGTGTTATAAGAGCCCAGGTTGCTCTGATAGTGGCCTTCAACTCTTCTGCATTGTTGGGTCTGGCATATCGCATCTTCCTCTTCACAATATCCCATAGATTTTCTATGGGGTTAAGGTCAGGCGAGTTTGCTGGCCAGTTAAGAACAGGGATACCATGGTCCTTAAACCAGGTACTGGTAGCTTTGGCACTGTGTACAGGTGCCAAGTCCTGTTGGAAAATGAAATCTGCATCTCCATAAAGTTGGTCAGCAGCAGAAAAAACTTCCTGGTATACGGCTGCGTTGACATAGGACCTCAGAAAACACAGTGGATCAACACCAGCAGATGACATGGCACGCCAAACCATCACTGACTGTGGAAACTTTACACTGGACCTCAAGCAACGTGGGTTGTGTGCTTCTCCTCTCTACCTCCAGACTCTGGGACCCCGATTTCCAAAGGAAATGCAAAATTTACTTTCACCAGAGTACATTACTTTGGACCACTCAGCAGCAGTCCAGTCCTTTTTGTCTTTAGCCCAGACGAGACGCTTCTGACGCTGTCTGTTGTTCAAGAGTGGCTTGACACAAGGAATGCAACAGCTAAAACCCATGTCATGCATAAGTCTGTGCGTAGTGGTTCTTGAAGCACTGACTCCAGCTGCAGTCCACTCTTTGTGAATCTCCCCCACATTTTTGAATGGGTTTTGTTTCACAATCCTCTCCAGGGTGAGTGTTATCCTTATTGCTTGTACACTTTTTTCTACCACATCTTTTCCTTCCCTTCACCTCTCTATTAATGTGCTTGGACACAGAGCTCTGTGAACAGCCAGCCTCTTTTTCAATGACCTTTTGTGTCTTGCCCTCCTCGTGCAAGGTGTAAATGGCCGTCTTTTGGACAACTGTCAAGTCAGCTGTCTTCCCCATGATTGTGTAGCCTATAGAACTACACTGAGAGACCATGTAAAGGCCTTTGCAGGTGAATTTGGGATTTTCCTTAGTCGTCAGTTATAATCATCAAATATATCAGTCTGTGTGTAATGAATGAATATAATATACAAGTTTCACTTTTTGAATGGAATTAGTGAAATAAATCAACTTTTAGATGATATTCTAATTATATGACAAGCACCTGTATAATGTTTGGGGGTTCTGGGTAATTTTCTAGCAAAAAAATTATGATTTTTACATGTAGGAGAGAAGTGTCAGAAGTGGTTAATTACCATAAGTAAGTAATTTACAAATAATTATTATATATTGTTTTTAAGGTAATTTACTATACTTGCAAAAACTGTACTCAAGCAGATGGTTTAACATGCTGAAATTTGAAGTTATAACCTCAAACCAGTAATTTCACAGTAAATAGATAAATAATACACTAGTATAACAGTACCCTCTTAACTGTGAGAAAAACATACATTTCTCCTACGTTCACTGACAGACGCAGCTCTTCATGACTTTGTGGGGTTTTATGTTCGTCCTACTAGGAGTTAACTAGGCAGGGAAAATAATCAGCTGGCCCCTCCCTTGGGGGCCGTCCTCTCTTCCTACATCAAACCCCCTCACAGAATAGCTCTCCAGTTTCAATGCCTAGTTCGCAAGGAGTTGACCTGGCTTCCCTATAGGGAACTGCGGTCCTATTGTGACCATTTTTCTTTTTTATTTTCTTTTCTTTTTTTTGCTGCAATCAAGATGATCTGCTATCAAGAAGCCGGTTGGGGCATCGAGAGTCCTGGTGCTCTGTACTTTCCCCGACCTGGCCAGCATGATGCAAAGCCGGCCCCAACACAGGGACCCGCCGCATCTTACCCGTTCCGTGCGGGTGGCCCGGGGCGATATCCCCCACATTGGTCCCCTTCCCGATTCGTTCGGCAGGGCGACTCTGGGCCGGCAGCATGCCCCCCATCGAGGGTGGAAAGTCTGCGTTCAGTGGCTGCTGTGGCGTCGGACGGGTAAGTGAGCGCCCTGCCTTCCTCCCCACCCGACGTCCGCAAATGCGGTTTTTTCACTGCTCCAGTAGCTTGTCCGGGGTAGCCACCGGTGGGGATCAGCCTTTCATCTTGCCCCCTGCCACACCTCGCCCCCCACCCCCCTCCCCAGCGCTGCCCGTTCGTTCGGCCTTCTCGTCCAGCATCACCATGCGGTCCTTCGGCTGCCATTTTGCGGCAGACCGCCGCCATTTTGCCGTAGCCGCGGACATTTCCAGCCTATGGGGCTTTCCCTCTAGCGCTCGGAGCGGCCATATTCGGTACTGCCCGTTGCCTGAGAGGTGTGTTTCAGCCTCTAGTGCTTCCTGGCGGCCATCTTCACTGCATGCTCTGCATTCTACATGTGGCTGCAGCTTCTCCCCTCAGAAAATGGACGGTGACAGGCAGTATTTTCTAAACGATTGGCGCTGATGGGCAGCAAAATCGCAAGTATAGCTGGGCTCCGGCTGGGTGCTGGTGGCGGTGGGGTGCTGTCCTCGGATCCTGTGGGGGTGTGTGGCTGTGTGCGGGGCGTCCATCCATCCATCCATCCCTGACAATAGCTGATCTCTCTGCCGAACCTGCTGAGAGGGCATCAGCAGCCACGCAGTCTGCCCAAGGGGCTTTTCTCACCCAGCTGCGGGATGTTCTCACTGAAATCTTTCCATGTGGGGACGCCGCTCTGCGGGCTCCCTGGAAGCGCCCCCCCCCCCTTTTTTATCCTCAGGGGAAGATTCTGAGTTTGAGGGGCTTCAAGGGTCTTAGAGACCCCGGGGGACTTGTGTGCTGAGGTGACCTGGTAGCTGAGGAGGACCAGGAGCAGTGGCTGACCAGGACAATGTGCTGGTCACCACCATTATCGCTGGCATTCGCACCAAGTTGCATCAAACGGGCGAATCGCGATCTGCTTATGTGTGCGGGTCTTCTAGGCCCCCCAAGGCCCAAGTCCTATCCTTACAGTTAATTTTTTGACCATTTCCTATATCGTGAATGGCAGCAACCCGGCGTTCCTCCTCACTGACTGGCCGTTTTATTGAACGCTATCCCTTTGGGGAGAATTTCCTAAAGAAATGGGGAATCTCCTGCGGTGGATCCGCCTATTGCACGCCTTACCAAGGCGACTAGCATTCCTATGGCGGGGACTCCTTTCTTCAAGGATCCTGCCGATAGAAGGACAGAGGCACTTTTGAAGTCCTTGTTCTTGAACGCGGGCGCCGCAGTGCGACCTGCTTTGGCTGCGGCCATGGCAGCGCAGTACCTCTCTGAGTGCATGGAGGAACTTAAGTCAGACCTGGTGGGCGGTCGCCTGATGGAGGCACCGCAGAAGGCTGAGTTTTTACTCCAGGGGATAAAATACCTCTGTGATGCGGCGGTGGATGTTCTGCCCTTGCTGTCTAGAATGTCGATAGCGACCATTAGACTTCACAGAACTCTTGGCTGCGAACCTGGTCGGTGACCACGCTTCCGCACTAGGTTGGGCTGATCTTCCTTTTCAGGGTGGGCGCCCATTTGGCTCGCGCCTTGCTGAAATCATTAAGGATCTTACAGCAGGCAAGAGTACTTTCCTTCTGGAGCCCCGCAGGCGTGAGTTCCGCCATAGACAGGAGCCTGCTACGTCGGGTCAGAGGTAGCTTTTTCGTGCATCAGGCACGGCAAGCAAGGGAACCCGTTCCAGTGAGGTTGCTGCGGGGGCCGGACGCCGGCAGCGGCAGCACAAACCAGGAAAGACAGAAGACAAGTCTTCCTCAGCCTGATGGGGCGCCCCCACCCGAGTGTCGGGTGGGGGGACGTCTTCGGGGGTTCGCACTTCCCATCAAATTTAAACCTCCCGCTGGAGCGCAGGCTGGCCCTTCCAGGGCAGTACAGGCTCTATCAGAACAGGGAGTGATTGTACCGGTTCCCTCAGAGAGGGATTTTGAGGTTTCGGTGCCCCGGTGTCGGCGTTGCTGCGTAGGTGGGGCATTGCCATAGTGGCGTACCTGGACGATCTGCTCCTGCGAGCGGACTCTGTCTCTGCCCTGGAGGAGAATGTGAACATCGCAATGGTCTCATTGCGGGACTTCGGCTGCTTGCTCAACCTGCAGTAGTCGTCGGTGTCTACTTCCTGCCGTCTGGAGTATCATTATGGACAAGCAAAGGTGTTGTTCCCTCCGACGAAGCTACAGAACTTACAGTCGGCTGTGCGCACCCTCCTATCACGCCGCCGGTCTTCCTTGCGGTTCTGTATGAGGGTGCTGGGGCTCATGGTCTCGTCGTTCGAGGCGATATCTTTTGCCCAGAGTCACACTCGTTTGTTCCAGCGAGCAATTCTGGTCCAATGGGACAAGCCCCACCGGTCGTTGGATCTTCCGATCCGGCTGGGCCCTCAGGTCAGGGCGTCCCTCGCCTGGTGGTTATGGGACTCGGCCCTCACTCGGGGGAAGTCGTTCCTGTCC
>BLSH010108124.1:880908-906855 GCA_018402905.1 Glandirana rugosa
CCCCCCCCCCCCCCCCCCCCCCGCTGTGGAGAAGAGATAGAGGTGTTACATAGATCTAACACTGTTATTTAGCCACAACGCACTTCCTTTCCTAGGGTAACAGTGCTGCAGTTGTAAACCTGATTCATGAATTTGAGCTGGGCTCTTCTATCTGCAGTTTTTTGTCTCTCTTCCAAGCCCTGTATCTCGTAGCTCTGCCCTGCTCCATTCCTCTGTTATCAGCCTGATAACTTTTGACGGGAGATAGAAGTGTGTGTCGGAGGAGGTTGCTATAAATAGATTAGCAGACTGCTGCACAATTCACAGGCAAGCTCTGCATGTGTGGCTTTGCAATGTCTAGAAATAATCCCCTCCTTGAGGGGAATCAGGAAGAGGGAAAATGACAGAAAAAAGAAAGCAAATGCACCCACCAAATCTAAGGACTGGTAAGCTGCAATACTCTCCGTTCTGTCTCTTGTTTTTGCATTTAGACACCAAGGGGTTCATTTACTAAAGATAGAGAGGGCAAAATCAGTCACAATTCTGCAGAGAAACCAATCAGCTTCTAACCTAAGCTTGTTTACTTAAGCTTTAGCAATAAAACCTGTAAGCTGATTGGTTTCTCTGCAGAACTGTGACTAATTTCTCTTCCGTTCACTGACAGACGCAGCATTCTTATGACACATGGGGTTATGCTCATCCTACTAGGAGTAGCCTAGGCAAAACAAACAAAAGTGTAGGTTGGCCCCTCCCAGGGGGCCGTCCTCACCTTAGCATATAATCCCCCTGCTCTGTACAGCACATCAGTTTTTATTTGCCTAGTGCAAGGAGTAGACCTGGTTCCCTATGGGAGCAGCGGTCTCCTGAAGATTCATCTAAGGAAGACTGCTATCAAGAAGCTGGCTGGTGGTATAGAGGATATCTCGAATCCTAATCTTTCTCCAGTCCGGCCAACACTATGCGAACCCCCTTAGGGAGGTCCACCGCATAGCGCCCATTCCGTGCGGGCGGCCAGTGGCTAAAACCCACTAGAGCCCAGTGACTGGTTCACCTGTCCAGTGGCCTGGCCAGCAGCATGCCTTCTTGCGGGGAGGTAAGTCTGCTCCGGGTGGCTACCCGCTGCGCCCGTCGGATTAGTGAGTGAACCCCTCTTCCGCCCTAGAGGCATGGAGAGTGGGCACCTGGGCAGCTCTGTGGTGGTCAGCCGGTGGGGGTCTGTTAGAGGCCTTCCCCCCACTCCCCCTCCGCTCTCAAACCCCCGCAGGCACCTTTGCACTAACCGTTCAAATCTGCACCAACCGTCCGGAGCAATGTGTTAGGTGGGTGGTCGCCATTGGATTTTGGAGCACCGCTCGTTCGTGGCCGACCGCACGTGTGTAATGGCAGCGTCCATTGTTTGAGAACCATGTGGTTTCCAGCCTGCTCTCTGGCGGCCTCCAGTGGTCGATTGGGAGAACTGTTGTCCTTGTGCAGGAAGTCCTTAAAAACGGGTGTGGGCTTCCGGTTTTTGCTTGGACAGCATGGCTGACGCACAGTAACAAGCTCCTGACGTGCAGCAGTTCGTGGGCATTGCTCTTCGGTTGGAGTGCTGAGGCATCAAACAGCAAGTATAGCTGGCACTTCCTCGGTGCTGGTAGCGGTGGGTGTAATCCGCCCGGGTCTCCTTGGCTGATTTGTGGGGTAGAGGTGGTGGTTACACAGCGGGGGTGCCGGGCTGAGATGTCAGAGGCTGGCAATTCTATGGCAGGTATACCTGCAGATCTACAGTCCACCCTAGGATCATTAGTGTCCTTGGAACAGCTGAGGGCGGTGTTTGGGGAGTTCTTTCCCCCGGGCAGGGGTGCCCGTTCCGAGGGGCCCCCAGAAGTGCCCACCCCCTCCTCTTTCCTCAGGGGGAGGATTCAGATCTAGAAAGCGCCTCAGTGGTCACACCTGTGGATCTTTCAGAGGGTGAGCCGCCCTCAGAGGGCGAAGAGGATCAGGAGGCTCCTAGTTCGCGGGATAAAGCGATAGTGGAAGCACTGATCACTGATATTCGCGACTCTATGCGACTGGACCAAACAGGGGAGTCGCATGAGTCCGCATATGTTTGTGGACCGCTTAGACCCCCTAGGTCCCCTAGGGCTTACCCTTATGATCAGGTGTTTGAACAGGCAGTGTTCAAGGAATGGCGGAAGCCACCAAGTTCCTTGGCTTTGCCTAAAAGCTTTGCTGTTCGCTACCCCTTTGAGGAAAGCTTTACTAAGAGATGGGCTTCCCCGGTGGTGGACCCTGCCATGGCTCCTGTGAATAAGGCAGCCACCATCCCCTTGGAGGGGTCTCCATCCTTTAAAGAGGCGGCCGATCGCCGCACAGAGACAGTGTCTAAAGCACTATTCTTGTTGGCTGGGTCAGCCATGCGGCCGGCGCTAGCAACTGCTATCTCTTCGCGAGCACGCTGCCACACTGCGCACTAGTTTGTCTAGTGAAGGTGCACAGGCTGAGGTACAGCGGATGCAACATTTGGAAGAAGGTCTCCGCTACATATGCCATGCGGCTTTGGATCTTCTCCCCATATTGTCAAAAATGTCTGTTTTTTCAATTGTCATCAGGCGGGTGCTGTGGCTCTGCTCTTGGTCGGGCGAACAGGCTTCAAAGAAAGCTCTGGCAGACCTGCCCTTTCAGGGAGGGCGTCTGTTTGGCCCACAGTTGGATAAGATTATTAAGGATTTCACGGGAGGGAAGAGTACTTTCTTTCCAGAGCCGAAGCGACGAGATCGTCGTCGTAGGCAGGGTCCTGTCTCTTCTGGTCAGAAGAAGTTTTTTCGGGCGCCCGGCCCAGCGGGTAAGGCCGGGAAGGCGTTCACAGGCCACAGCAAAAGGCCCTGGCAGTGTAAGCCCCAAAAAGCGGAGGACAAGCCTGCCTCCGCATGATGGGTGGCCCCCACCCGCCTCACAGGTGGGGGGCCGGTTTCTGGGGGTTGTAAGCAGCTCTCTGCCCCCAGAAAAGACCTTCCCCTCAAACGTGAGGCTTCCGCAGAAGCGTCAGGAGGTGCCTCTAGGCGCCAGTCAGGCGCTCAGCAGACAGAAGTCATCTTGAACGCCGGCTGGAGTACCTGGGTCTGATTCCTGACACGGTACAGGCTGGGGTGTTCCTAACACCGAGCAAGCTTCTAATGCTTTAGGCAGGGCGAGCCCTGTGATCGCGCCAGTGGTTCTCCTTACGGTTCTGTATACGGGTGTTGGGGCTCAGGAGGTCGACTTGCGAAGCGATACCTTACGCCCAGAACACTCGGCTCCTTCGGAAGGCAATTTAGTCGCGGTGGGACAAATCTCCTCTATCTATCTGACAGGCCGTTCAGGTCGGAGTGTCAGTCCCGGGAACCCTTGGTTTGGGGGATTCAGGTTCTGGCCGTAAAGGGGGGGGGAGAAGTTTTCTTCCCCTCAATTGGTCGATGTAGGTACCGGAACTGAGAGCGATCAAGCTCTGCCTGTCCCGTGGGACAGTAGGGCTGCGCCGCCAGGTTCTGGTTCAGTCGGTCAATGCCACGGAGGTGGCATACGTAAACCATCAGGGCGGAACAAGAAGCGCAGCAACAGCCGCGGAGGCGGCTCTGATCCTTCGGGGGGCAGTGTTTCACAGGCCTCGAGGGCAGTATCGACTGCTGTGCATTTTTTCTCCTCTAAAGGCTCTACCGCGGGTCGTACGCGGAGTAGAGGCGGAGGAAATCCCGACAATCCGAGTAGCTCCGGCTTGGCCCCGGCGCCCTTGGTACACCGACGTAGTATGGATGGTGGTAGAGGTTCCGTGGCGGCTTCCACTTCACGGGGACCTGCTGTTGCAGGGGCCCATCTTGCACCCTGCTTTACCCTCGCTGGTTTTGACGGCTTGGCTATTGAATCCCAGGTATTGAGGGATAGGGGTGTCTCGGACTCCGTAATCCCGACTATGATAAAAGCACGTAAGAATTCCTCACGTAAGATTTATCATAGGACCTGGAAGGCCTACATTGCCTGGTGCGAGGCAGGGGGTTGGAACCCCCGCTCTTATAGAGTATCCAGAGTACTGGCATTTTTACAGCAAGGTCTGGACAAGAACCTGGCGTTAAGTACGCTTAAGGGGCAGATTTTGGCCCTGACGGTTCTTTTTCAATGGCCCTTGGCGTCTCATTCATTGATCCGTACATTTCTACAGGGGGTACGTCATGTGGCTCCTCGGATACGGTCGCCTTTGGCACCGTGGGATTTGAATCTGGTGCTTTCTGTGTTGCAGAAACCGCCATATGAAAGGTTTAGGGACATTCCCTTACAGTTGTTGTCGCAGAAGGTGGCCTTTCTGGTAGCTATCACATCCGCCAGGCGGGTGTCGCAGTTAGCAGCATTATCCTGCAAGTCACCTTACTTGGTCCTCCATAAGGACAAGGCAGTTTTGCGACCTTCCCCTTCGTTTCTTCCGAAGGTGGTTTCTTCCTTTCATTTAAATGAGGATATTGTTCTCCCCTCATTGTGCCCGCACCCATCACATCCCAAAGAAGTTGAGCTGCATTCTTTGGATGTGGTGAGGGCCTTGCGGGTGTATTTAAGTTCTACAGCTTCCTTTCGGAAGTCTGATTCTTTATTTTTGCTGACGGAAGGGTCGCGCAAAGGCATGGCGGCCTCGTCAGCTACCGTGTCTCGTTGGATACGGAAGACCGTGACTCATGCATATGAGATTTGGGGTAAGGTTCCCCCGTTTCCAGTCACGGCTCATTCCATCAGGGCAGTTAGTACATGCTGGGCGTTTAGACACCAAGCCTCGGTGTCTCAGGTGTGCAAGGCAGCTACTTGGGCCTCAGTGCACACGTTTACTAAGTTTTACAAAATTGATATTGCAGCATCCTCGGATGCTGCTTTTGGCCGCAAGGTATTACAAGCGGCAGTATAGGCGCGGTTAGCGCCGCCTGAGAGGGCGTTTTTCTGTTGGGTAAAGTTGTTATGGTTTTGCCCACCCCTCTTGATTGGCACAGCTTTGGGACGTCCCCATGTGTCATAAGAATGCTGCGTCTGTCAGTGAACGGAAGAGAAAAAGGGATTTTTTGTATAACTTACCGTAAAATTCTTTTCTCTGAGTTCACTGACAGACACAGCACCCACCCCTCTGCATTAGTTTTGTACGGCATGTTATGAACTGATGTGCTGTACAGAGCAGGGGGATTATATGCTAAGGTGAGGACGGCCCCCTGGGAGGGGCCAACCTACACTTTTGTTTGTTTTGCCTAGGCTACTCCTAGTAGGATGAGCATAACCCCATGTGTCATAAGAATGCTGCGTCTGTCAGTGAACTCAGAGAAAAGGATTTTACAGTAAGTTATACAAAAAATCCCTTTTTTGCCCTCTCTACCTTTAGTAAATAAACCCCTAACTGTTAAGATAAGGGTTATATAATAAGCCAGCTATAGATGGATCGAAATTCAGCTGGTTAACCAAGGACCGGCTGAATTTTGATCCATCTCTGAGCAGGCTGGTTGTACAGAAGTTGATCTCTCAATTGACTTCTGTATAACCAGCTATAGCTGGTGGTGCTGATGAGTGTATTCTGACTTCAGGGAAACCTCCCCTCTGTCAGAATACAATAGCTCCATGGGAGGGATTCCCCCATCCACCTTGAACATGTGGATGGGGGAATCAATTAATTTTCTTTCATTCAATTTGCTGGTTGAACAAAAAAAAAGGGAATCATGTATGGCCTGCCTTAAAGTGGATGTAAACCCAATTCATGAAATTTGAGCTGGGCACATATATATGCATTGTTTTATTATCTCTCATCAAAG
The DNA here is from genome assembly GCA_018402905.1 of Glandirana rugosa. Classification (NCBI taxonomy): domain Eukaryota; kingdom Metazoa; phylum Chordata; class Amphibia; order Anura; family Ranidae; genus Glandirana; species Glandirana rugosa. The sequence goes on from BLSH010108124.1 coordinate 886,677, forward strand.
CCCTGTGTCCCATAGCTGTCTCCTGCTCAGCTCCTCTGCTATTAGCCTGACAAGTATTCCGTCACATAAATAGATTAGCAAAGCTCTGAACTATACAACGGACAGAGCTGAGAGTCTCTACCTATGAGAGGAGGGGGGGTGTGCCTTTCCTCCAATCAGCTTTCTTGGCTGTGTGCCCAGGCTTCACTGCAATGATAACCAGGAAGAGAAAATATCCTAACACAATCTGCACTTTCTAAAGGATATATACAGCTGAAGACAGCAGATATACTGTACATGTAAAACTTATATAGGGAGATTTGTTTCATCTCTGTGTATCATCTAAGGCTGTTCATTTCACTGCATATAGGAGAGGGTTTACATCCACTTTAATCCCCGTACACATAGGCCGAGTGTCAGAAGACATCGGCCCGTTTAAAATATCCATTGTATGCATGAAGGTAAAAAACCTTCTGTGTGCAGCGCACCCCCCCCCCCCAATCCTTACCTGAACTCCCTCCAATCCAGTGATGCTCACTATAGCCTCAGCTGTATGGGGACTCTTCCACCTCATTGGCTGAGACAGCAGCGGAAGTCCATTGGCCTACTGAGCCAATGAGGAGGGGGGGCTGAGCCATGGCTCTATGTGTCTTATGGACGCATAGGGCAGCAGCTAGGAAGCAGGTGTGCAGCAGTGCCCCCAGGGCAAGCGGCTTTCTCTGAGGGCACTACTCAAGGTGGAGGAGCCAGGAGCGCTGGCGGGGACCCAGAAAGAAGAGGATTGGATTTCAAGGATGCGGAGCAGGACTGAAACTGTTAGCAATAGGGATCCACCGATACCTTTTTTTTTTATGAGTACTGATACTTTTTTTTTTAGTACTCACCTATACCAATTACCGATACCTACCGCAACTGTTTTGTTTACACTTCAGCTGTCAGCAATGGTACAAAGGATTGAAAAGTTATTTCCAAATCAATTTTTTTTTCAAAATGTTGCGCTTTTTTTCAATGTGAAACATGTAAATATATGTTAAAGGTGTAAAAATATTAATGAACAAAGCATACAAAAAAGTTTTAATTATTACTAGTTTATAAAATAGGAAAAAAAAATGAGCAGGAAAATAATAATTAAAAGGAGAAGGAGAATAAGGAGCTAATTAAGGCTCATTAGTGCAAATTAACCACTTTCATGGTGTAAAAATTATCATTATTTTGCTAGAAAATTACTCAGACCCCCAAACATTATATGTTTTTTTTAGCAGAGACCTTAGGGAATAAAATTGAGGTCATTGCACGGTATTTGCGCAGTAATTTTTTTGGAAAAAAAAAACCGTTTCATACATTAAAAACAAAACAGTAAAGTTAGCCCAATTTTTTTGCATAATGTGAAAGAGGATGTTACACCGAGTAAAGCGAGTAAATAGATACCGAACATGTCACGCTTTGAAATTGCGCACACTCGTGGAATGGCGACGCTTTAAACATTTTTTACAGGATACATGTTTAGAATTACAGAGGAGGTGTAGTGCTAGAATTATTGCTCTCGCTTTAATGTTCATGGTGATACCTCACATGTGTGGTTTGAATGTTGTTCACTTTCACTTCTATGTGCGAGCTCGCGGGTATGGGGGCGCTTTAATTTTTTTTTTTACACTGTCCCTTTTAAAAAAAATCTTGATCACTTTTATTCCTATTACAAGGAAACATCCCTTTTAATAGGAATACTGCATGACAGGGACTCTTTATGGAGAGATGTGGGGTCTATAACTCCACACCTCTCCTCCAAGCTGGAAAGTATCAGATCAAAAAAAAATGTAACTATCTGATGTTTTCTAGCCGGAAACCCAGCTTTGTTTACTTTGACCAGACATGATGTCATAGAGCCATAGAGATGGGCGGGGATGATCTGTCCCTCAGATCTCGATGGTAGTTCCGTTCTCCGGCTCACCGGCCGCTCGAGTCAGTTGGTAGAAGCACCGGATGGCAGCGGGAGGCGTCCCCTCTCGCTGCCTGTAAGAATGATCAAGCGCTGGACAGCCGCTATGATCACTCTTGTGGTGTAGGGCATCATCGGCTGAAAAGAATATCTCATTGGTGCCTGCAGCTGCAGGCATCACTGAGATATCACCAGACAAAGACAAGGACATCATTTGTCTGTAGGCCGGTAGGGAAGTGGTTAAGAGTTAATAAGGGGTTAGAACAGAGGAACATTTAATTAAAAAAAAAAAAATTTTATTTGACAGGTTGCTTTAAACTGACTTCATCTGCAGATCAAAGTTCATCCCTTTGATCTGTAGAAAAAGAAACAGAAAGATACAAAAAGAAACAATGTTTCTTTTTACCTTTCTGTTTCAGCAGCTTTTTTGACGGCTCCAATTGGCAGGACATCATTTACACTTCAGCTGTCAACTGGGGAACCCTGCTCCTTAACCACCTCCCACCCAGAAACTGTATATATACGGCCGGGTGGAAGCTTCCCCGTTCTGACAGGACGTGTATGAACGTCCTGCAGAATGGGAGCTCGCAGCGTGGGCACGCTGGATCCAGCTGAGCAGAGATCGGGATATGGGCGCAGTGATTGGCCCTCCCGATCATGTGACGGCTGTGTCCAATCACAGCCGTCACATCGTAAACAGAGACGAACGTCTCTGTGACAGTTCTCCCCCCGCCGAGCTCAGTGAGAGCTCAGTGGGGGGGGGGGGAATCTGCAGCTATGTGACAGCTCTCTGCATGATGATGATTTCATGCAAAGAGCTCTCACAGATTGCCCCCACACAGTGCACCAAGCACCACTGATACCCCTGTCCCCATACACATCAGTGTCCCCATAAAATAGTCCCTAAAACATCTGTATGTCCCCCATCACATCTGTCACCCTACACAAAACATCTGTCACAGTCCTCAAACATCTGTCTGTCCCCGTCACATCTGTCACCATACACAAAACATCTGTATGTCCCCGTCACATCTGTCACCATACACAAAACATCTGTATGTCCCCGTCACATCTGTCACAGTCCCCAAAACATCTGTCTGTCCGCCAACACCAAATAAACTCCGATTTGGGTTATTTTTACCAAAGAAATGTAGCAGTATCATTTTTGGTCAAAATTTATGAAGAGAAATTACTTATTTGCAAAATTTTATAACAGAAACAAAGAAAAATGCATTGTTTTTGAAAATTTTCAGTATTTTTTAATTTATAGCGCAAAAATAAAAAACTCAGGTTTGATTAAATACCACCAAAAGAAATCTCTATTTGTGTGAAAAAAATTATAAAAATTTCATATGGGTGCAGTGTCACATGACCGCGCAATTGTCATTCAAACTGCAACAGCGCTGAAAGCTGAAAATTGGTCCGGGAAGGAAGGGGGTTTATGTGCCCAGTATTGAAGTGGTTAACAACCTATAATTGCCAGCTTTTTTTTTTTACATTTCAGCTGTCAGTGGAGGAATCCTGCTGACAGCTGAAAGAATTGAACCTGAAAGTATCGGTTTCAGGTATCGGAGCATTTGCATGAGTACCGATGCTCGTGCAAATGCTTAGTATCTGCCCAGTATCGGAATTGGTGCAACCCTAGTTAGCAAGGTGGTATGTGTGCTATGTCTCTGTGTTCAGTGCTTCCTGTACACTGGGAATAGAAGCAAGAGCAGAAATATAAATATCTTTCTAAAATATACAAAAAGTTGCATCTATTAATATGGGTATGCTGCTAACATGCGACACGGTATAGTAAACACTCTACCGCACAAGTGTAACATGGTTAATAAAATGCTGCAATCTGCAACAGACAACCCACACCCAAGGGTGGTAATGCGCATCCTAAAGCCTCATAACATGGCAAGGGAAAATCATGTTTTGCAATTAAAATGGCTTCTTCACCAGATTAAACAGTAGACAAATCACTTTGAGTCCTTACATGTTATAATCTCTTGAAATGATATAATTATGTTGGAGACTTTTAACAGTGCATTAATTCATAATTATCAGAATGTTGTGTGTCTGCTAACAATTTACATTGTTAAAGTACATTTAAATGCCGACAATTACACGATTAGCTTCCTTTTACCATGAAATGCCAGTCAGTATGTAGAATTACTTGTCACCTCAAACAAACTAGGCATTCTACCATGTGCATATTCATTTTGGAATTTGCCAAAAAAACAAAAACAAATTGATTTTGCATTCTCTAGAAAATAATAAAAACAAATACCGCGCTAGTATAAACTGAAAATTGCCCATAATGTAAAACAAAGTGAAGAAAGTGCTTGTGCTCAAACTTCAGACAAATGAGTGCTCCGCTGCTTAGTCATCAAACCAGGTGCCCCACATGGATGTAAACTCACCCTACCTCGGCATCGAGGCTTGATCGCGTCATCACGACATTGCATCCGCCGAATAATCTATCCAGGGAACCGAGCCAATAGAGCAGTATTCAGCAGACGCCGGCCTGATCTATTCCCTATCTATTCACTTCAGGGCCGGCTCTACCACTAGGCGGAGTAGGCGGACGCCTAGGGCACACTGCTGCCCAGGGCTCCAAGCCCCTGTCCATATACTACCCCAGCCTGCCCATATACTACCCCAGCCTGTCCATATACTACTCTAGCCTGTCTATATGCTACCCCAGCCTGTCCATATGCTACCCCAGCCTGTCCATATACTACTCTAGCCTGTCTATATGCTACCCCAGCCTGTCCATATCCTACCCCAGCCTGTTCATATACTACCGTAGTCTGTCCATATACCTGCGGACCATGGCTGGCATGAGGAAGCGAGCTGGTACCGTCATTATTTGTCTTTTGGCCCGGGTCCAGAGGCACAGGTGCGGACCTGTGGACCACGTCTAAAGAAATAGGTAGAGAGGCACTGCAAAAATCTCAACCTCCGCCGACTCCATCGTATACATGGACAGGGCAAAGGGGTGGAGTCAGGGGCAGAGCCAAAGGGGGCTGCAAAATGAGGTTTCACCATGGGTGTCAAAATTCCTTGCACCAGCCCTGATTCACTTGCTGAACATACCGTGTGCCAGGATATAGGCACCAGCCAATGTGAGTGTACCTACTTTTGTTTATTGTTTTTTTATCAAATAAATTACGGTTTGATGCTATGGGCTTCCCCCCTCTATTGTTTCTTTCCCCACCATTGGAGAATCATCTGCATTAAGGCTGGATATTAAAGAAACCATTTAGGGTTTTTTCTCCTTCCTCATTAAGTGCAAGTGACCACACTAGAGATAGGTGGTCAACATCTAGGGTGAGTTACATCCATGTAGGGCACCTGGTTTGATCACTAAGCAGCGGAGCACTCACCTGTCTGAATTTTGAGCACAAGCGCTCTCTTCACATTGTGTGACTTTGTTTAACATTTTGGACAATTTTCAGTTTATACTAGCGCAGTGTTTGTTTTTATTATTTTTTGATTTGAAGTGGTGTGAAACAGCTCACATTTACACTACTGCTGGTATCTGTATTTTTGATACACAATCTTTTCCTTCCTACTCGTTTTTATTCTCTAGAAAAGCTTTTACTTTAGATCCAGAATTTTGTATTTAGTAAGGCCTCATTTACACTGCTGCTGGTAAACGGGCGTTTTGAGGCATTTTTTCAGCTGCCCCTGAACTTTCCTCTATGTTATCTTATCAGTACATGTACACGGGGTCGTTTAAGGTCGTTTCCAGGCAGTTGAGCTTAAAGGCTTTTTTTGGAACGCAAAAAAATGGGTGATCTGCGATTTTTAGCGGGACTGCGATATTGCAGCGGACGTGTCGGACGTTTTTGACACTTTTTTGGGACCAATGATATATATACAGCGATCAGATCTAAAAATAGACACTGATTACTGTATAAATGTCATTGGCAGGGAAGGGGTTAATGCTAAGGGGGCAGTGAAGGGGTTAAAAGTGTTCCCTGGGTGTGTTCTAACTGTGGGGGGGCAGGGTTGGCAGGGGCATGACAGATCTAACTGAACCCAGTGACAGGTATCAGTAGATCTGTCATGCCCCCCCTCACAGAACGGGGAACCGCTGTGTTTACAATGGTGGTTCCCCGTTCCTGCTCTCTGTGAGGAGATTGCGGGTCTCCGGCGGACATCGGGTCTGCCCGACCCGCGGACACGCTCACGCGGCGTGCGGTGACGCGCGCGCCACCGGGAGCACGCCCAGCGCGAGCCGAAGGGGAGGACGTCTATTGACGGCCTCCCGGCATTTTAGAGCCGCGCTGTAGCCGTCATTCGGCTATGGCGCGGACAGGAAGAGGTTAACTGTACTTCACTAAGGCCTGCTGTCATAGAGCCAATCCAGGCTGGGAAAAGATCGTGACCATTGTTAGGTCCACCCAGGATCCTGGACCGGTACCTAGCTCAGGTTCTCAGAGAGCCCTCCCCAGCCAATAAGCCCCCTTCCCTGCCCAGAGTTCCAATGAGGTGAGGGGAGCAGGCAGTGGTAACTGACAGCCATGACTGTCACTCAGTTCTCAGCCTTGGAGTTGGCGGAGGACAGATGCAGCGGATCGATGCTGCATTCACCTAGGTAAGTATGAATAAAAAAGAAAATTCAATATTTCTCTTTTAAACAACAAAATTGAAGCAGCACATGCAACTTATATAAACATCACTTGCAACAGTTTTTTGCAAATAGATCTTTAGAAGAGACTGCTATTGTGGAAATAGAAAAAGAGGAAAGCCAGAATATCTTTTCAAGTGCTAGTCAATGGTTTACTTTTCTGTGTTGAAAAGGGACCAAACTATTATACCGTGTGTGTGCCAAGAAGGCAATGGATCCCTGCAACACACAGATTTTTCTCAGAAAGATGTGTGGATCATTGGTGTTAGTATATTACTAAACAATCAGACTCTTATCTAAAAATAATCTGGTAGTTGCAACATGCATTATTAAACCTTTCTTTAACCACTTCAATACCAGGCACTTATGCCACTTCCCGCACAGACCAATTTTCAGCTTTCAGTACTCTTTATTTTGAGTGACAATTACTCAGTCATGCTACACTATATCCAAACAAAATTTTTAAAAATTTTTTCTCACAAATAGAGCTATCTTTTTGTGGTTTTTAATCACCACTTGGTTTTTTTTTTTATTTCTTTTTTTGCGATATAAGCGAAAAAAGAGCGAACATTTTGAAAAAAAAAATTTCTTTAGTTTTTTTAGTTTCTATTGTAAAATTTTGCAAAAAAGTAATTTTTCTTCATAAATTTGGGCCAAAATGTATACTGTTACATATCTTTGGTAAAAAAAAAATAACACAAATTAGTGGATATTATTTAGTCTGTGTGAAAGTTGTGAGTCTACAAGCTATGGTGCCAGTCACTGGAAATTGATCACACCATCTCATTTCTTGAAACACTAACAAGCCAGGACAGTACAAATACCCTCCAAATGACCTCTTTTTGGAACGTAGACAGTCCAAGGTATTTAGTAAGTGGCATGGTGAGTTTTTTGAAGTTGTAATTTTTTCCCACAATTATTGGGAAAATTAATTTTTTTTACACAAACTTGCAACTACACCCCAAAATACATTCTGCTACTCCTGAGTATGACAATACCACATGTGTGAGACTTTTACACAGCCTGGTCACATACAGAGGCCCAACATTGAAGTAGCACCTTCAGACGTTCTACCTGCATATATTATACATCTCATTTCTCAACCACCTATTATAATTTTGAAGGCCCTGGAGCACCAGGACAATGGAATTGCCCACAAAATGACCCCATTTTGGAAAGCAAACACCCCAACCTATAATCTATGAGGCATAATGAGTCTTTTGAACAGTTCATTTTTTTTCCAGAAGTTTTTGGAAAATGTGGAAAAAAAATTAAAATGCATATTTTTACACAAAGTTGTCCATTTATAAGATAATTCCAACGCACAGCATGTACATAGCAAAAATGACACCCCAAAATACATTCTGCTTCTCCTGAGTATAGCGATACCACATGTGTGAGACTTTTACACAGCCTGGCCATATACAGAGGCCCAACATCCAAGTAGCACCTCCAGGTGTTCTAGGAGCATAAATTACACACATAATTTTCTGACTACCGATCACATTTTTGAAGGCCCTTCATAATTCTAACACATAGCACATACATACCAAATAACACACGATTACCTGTGGTTTTAGTAGTGCAGTGGTCCACAAAGAAAGAAGACCATCGGTTCAGGCAGCAGGCAGGGATGTGGTCAGCGAGAGCAAAAGCAATTGTCCAGCCAGCAGGCAGGAATACTGTCCATAGTTAGTACAGGCAGAGATACTGTCAGCACAGCCAAAGCATTCGTTCGGGTAGCAGGCAGAGATGTCCAGGCAGAAATACTGTCCATAGTCAGTAGAGGCAGCAGGCAGAGATATGGTCAACACAGCCAAAGTATTGGTCCAGGCAGCAGGAAAAAACATGGTCCATAAAGTCCTGGGTCATTATAGGCAGTGGTCTGGTCAGCACAGCTAAAGTATTGGTCCAGGCAGCAGGACGGACTATCAAGCTTAGGGCCAGGAGGACAGGGGTAGAGGCTTCTCCCACCCAAATCTCTGTGAAGCCTCTGGGACACCAGACCCTGTTCTGAAGCCCCTCACATATGTGAGACCCCTGTGTACAAAATTAGAAGGGAAAAAGATCAGTCCAAATGGCAGGCAAAAACATGGTCGATTAACAGGCCGGGGTCAGTGCACGTGGAAGTCAGAAACGTGGTTTAAAACCAGGTTGGGAGGGACATTGGAGGCAATAATAGGCGGTATCTCTTCTGACTCCACCTCTGGCGCACACACATCTCTTTTGTCATCTTCCGGATTCTGTAGAGGGAATGTTATAGGGAAAATGTTGCTCGTGAAGTCGACTCACACTAGCAGAGCATATACTTCCTGGGACAGGTCTTTGCTGGTAAATGAGGGTGGAGACGATCTCTTCAGTGTATTTGAGGTAGGTGATGGGTTGGTTTTCGGTTATTTTTGGTAGCAGACAAACTAATTATACATGGCCATATGGAAAAGATGAAATGCAACTTTCTTATAGCAATAATGGGACTTTTGGTTCACAAATCGGGCTGTAACATCTGGTCATTTAAATCCACCCCCCCCCCCCCCCCATGAACAGATTGTAGTCGTGGACACATTCGGCTTTACAACGGGGCCACATCTTCTCTGAATCTCCACCAAGGTGTTATTGTGGATAGTAGAGAGGATGTGGACATCTTTCTTGTCCCTCCACTTCATGGCTAATACTTCTTAATTTCTCATGAATACAGATTCCCTGTTTTGCAGCTTTTTGGTTAATAGATTTTGTGGGAAGCCCTTCCGTTTCTTTTAAAGGTGCCGCAGGCCAGGGTTTTTTGATGATAAAGGTGGTGAAAAAGGGTCAAACTGGTATATTAATTGTCCACATATAAATGGTATCCTTTTTTTAACAGGGGGTATGCCAGCTCCCAGACAATTTTCCCACTGGTTCTAATATATGTGGGGCACTCAGGGGGCTGGAGCTGGGAGTCTTTACCTTCATAGATATAGAAAGTGTACACCTATCCAGTGGCTCGATCACACAGTTTATTCAATTTAAAGCCATACGTGGCTCTCTTACTTGGGATGTACTGCTTGAACTGCAGCCGACCAGTGAAGTGTATAAGGGATTCGTCCACACATAATTGGGCGTGTAATTCCAGTACTTGTACTGGGCTCCTCTTCCTGGGGTCTGGCGCTGCTGGTGGTGGGCAGGTCTTCGGATCTTGGTCCTGATCTCCTTATTCTTCTGGGATGGGCGGTTTCCTCCGCTGAATCAGACTCTGATCCACTGCCCTCTACTGGCTCTAATTCCAAACCAGAATCGTATGATGAGAGCTCCCTGCTGCTCTCATCATCTGACATGACAAGAATGTTGTATGCCTCCTCAGGTGTGAAACCTCTCTGAGACATGTTGGTGGGCCTGGGTGACTGTACTGATGGGTGGCGGTACTGGTGGCGGGCCTGTGTGGCAGTACCAGTGGTGGTACAAGTGGCGGGCCTGTGTGGCGTTACCAATGGTGGTACTGGTGGCTGGCCTGTGTGGCGGTACTAGTGACGGTACCGATGGGGGGCCTGTGTGGCGGTACTAGTGGAGGTACCGGTGGTGGTACTGATGGCGGGCCTGTGTGGCAGTACCAATGGCGGTACAAGTGGTGGGCCTGTGTGGCTGTACCCGTGGCGGGCCTGGGGGGTGGTAATGATGGCGGTACTGGTGGCGGGCCTGTGTGAAAGATGCACATGGACTGTACAGATCCAGATGGGCTGTTTGACAGCACTGGTGACAGGTTCTCTTTATTGGGTTGGGGGCGGGGGTGTGCTGTGCACAGTAACGTACAGTAGACAGACACTAAGCTTACTCACTGATCTGATCCCTGCTCTCTCCTCACATGACCGGTGTGTGAGGAAAAGAAGCAGGCATCAGATAGTGACAGCTTTATGTTTACACTTCTGACCGGCTGTGATTGGACACTGCCAGTCACATGGTAAACAGTCAATTTCATTGGCTGTTTACCCTGATCGGGAAAGGGCTGTGTCTGACAGACACCCGCCATCTCCGATTGCTGCGGCGCACGCCTCTGGGGGCGTGCATCAGGCGCGCCTCCAATTCTGTTCACAAATGTGACCGGCTGTGATTAGACACAGCCGATCACGTGGTAAACAGCCAATTTCATTGGCTGGTTACCGTGATCGGGGATGGCTTGTGTCCGGGGGACACGAGCTGTGACACGGGGGACCGCTGTTAGCGCATGCTAGTGGCCTATCCGGCCGGACGTCATATGACGTCCGGTCAGAATAATGGAACCACCACCTGGCCGTCATTTGTCTATATGCCGGACGGGAAGTGGTTAAAGAGCACACGTGGTATGTGTGGTTGAATCTAAAGAAAATCATATAAAGCACAGCTTTTTCTGGTTATTTCTTTCTAAGATCACCGTTGGTACCTAAACTTCCCTAATGATTCTGCCACCATTACAGCCTGCTGCTGACTAATGGACTCTCAATGCTGACAATGCAGCATTAAAATGCTAATCAGCAGTATCAGCCCTTCCTGAGTAAAGCTGGCCTTACGTTATACAATTTCCTTCTTCAAATTCCTTTAGGTTTACCTTCAATTATGTAGAGAAGTGCCTGCCTGATTGTATACAAGCGTTTAGGTTTGGCCTCATATTATATATACACTATATTGTCAAAAGCATTGGAATGCCTTCCTTTACATGTTGCATAAACTTTAATGCCACCCCAATCTGTAGGGTTCATTATTGAGTTGGCCCACCCTTTGTTGCTATAGCAGCTTCAACTCTTCTGTGAAGGCTGTCCACCGTGTTTAGGAGTGTGCCCATGGGAATGTTTGACCATTCTTCCAGAAGTGCATTTTTGAGGTCAGGTGCTGATGTTGGACCAGAATGCCTGGCTCACAGTCCCCACTCTAATTCATCTCAAAGGTGTTCTTTCGGGTTGAGGTCAGGACTCTGTTCAGGCCAGTCAAATTCCTCCACCCCAAACTCGCTCATCCATGTCTTTATGGACCTTGCTTTGTGCACTGGTGCACAGTCATGTTGGAACAGGAAGGGCCATCCCCAAACTGTTCCCACAAATTTAGGAGCATATAATTATCCAAAATGTCTTGGTATGCAGACGCCTTAAGAGTTCCTTTCACTGGAACTAAGCGATCAAGCCCAACCCCACACCATAATCCCCCCTCCACCAAATGTTTTGAACCAGTGCACAAAGCAAGGTCCATAAAGACATGGATGAGCGAGTTTGGGGTGGAGGAATTTGACTGGCCTGCACAGAGTCCTGACGTCAACCCAACCTTTGGGATGAATTCGAACAGAGACTGCGAGCCAGGCCTTCTCATCCCCAACATCAGTGCCTGAGCTCACAAATGCACTTCTGGAAGAATGGTCAAACATTCCCATAGACACACTCCTAAACCTTGTGGACAGCCTTCCCAGAAGAGTTGAAGCTGCTATAGCTACAAGGGGTGGGCCAACTCAATACTGAACCCTATGTACTAAGACTGGAATGCCATTAAAGTTCATGTGTGTGTAAAGGCAAGCGTCACAATACTTTTGACAATATGGTGTACATCATCTTCTGCTAATCTCCCTAAAGCAGGACATAGATGGTACCATTTTCTTTCCTGCAATTACAGGTTGCAGGAAAGAAAATCACTTGATTCTCCTATCAACACAGTCAGTGTTACTGAGGTAATCCCTCCCACAGAGCTATTTTTTCCCGCGGGGTGCCATCCCTGCCGGAAGAACACACAGTGATTATTGCTAGCAGCTATAGCCGCTACCAATAATTGCATGGAAAATCCGACATGCTGGTTGTACCCAAGTCGATCGATGAACTGACATCAACCTGCGCTTAGCTGGTTTGAATCTTGACCGGTCCCTGGTGGGCTTTACTCCTCCTGCTACTGATATCAAGCTCTTGAATGGAGAAGGGGAGTGCCCAGCCTTGTCTATCACTTCTCCTGTACATGCCTCCTCTAGTGCACAAAGGCATCCGTGGACATGGGTAATATAGTTCTTGGGATGCCTGCATATCGGGGTAAAGTAATGTGTAAGCACCATGATGTCTTCAAGCAGACATCCAATGATCAATACACCTTAATGAATCCATTAGTTAAAAATGTTAAATAAAAACAATGGCAAAGGTTTATGTAGATGTTCACCTACAATTCATTTTTTTGTTGGACTTCTACCTGGAGTAATCCAACATAAAGTTTGAAATACTCCCTAATGAACAGTAATGGCATTACCATCATGCCAAAGTAAATCATCACCGATATTTAAAAATAATGCTACATGTATTGATTGTTCAACAAGTACCTTTTATTGAAAGTCAAAAGCCAGAGTGAGAGAATACCAAACCGGTGCTGAACATTGTGTAATCTGTCAATTGCATATATAGTGTTTGTTAAGGTTGCCCAACATAATTAATATAGTGCTATATATAAAGAGAAAATGTGTTCAGGACACAGACCAAAATCTGAATATTTTTTTATCTCCCTATTACAATAATTGTAAGTACTTTCCCAGTGCTGTTGGTCAACAATTCAGCTACTTGTCAGTCTTTGCATGGAGTCTTCATATTTCCAGAAGAACATAATAGGGGTTGGATCATTGGTATTTACCACGCTGGAGGTGGTTTCTGGCGCACACCGTTAGACTTTAGAGTCCATAGCAGTATGCAGAGTGCGACGGCCTGGTTAATATTACCTATGCAAATGTAGGCAAGAAATAAGACACTTCAGTTCAGCTTCTGTTTGCCCTCTTCTTTTTTTTAATATTCCATATGATTACAGTTTGTTGCATTGTGACTGTCCCTAAATACAGTACCTATATCTAATTACGAAAGGCAGGTAGGTGGCTTGTGGGGAAGACCAAAATAAACATTGTAGGATATAAATGGTAAAACAAGGGAGATGTGGGATGTAAGCTTGGAGAGGAGGCCTGAGGGAGAGAAGAGGAATGGGGTAGAGGGAGGGAAATTGATGGAGTGGGACTGCTAGTGAAACAAGTGTATTTAACCCCTTCCTTACTGGGCCCCCCTCCTGCCCAGACCAATTTTTGGCTTTTAGCGCTGTCGCATTTTGAATGACAATTGCGCGGTCGTGTGACGTTGTACCCAAATAAAATTTGCGTCCTTTTTTCCCCACAAATAGAGCTTTCTTGTGGTGGTATTTGATCACCGCTGCGTCATTTCTGATCGCCGCTATAAACAAAAAGCGACAATTTTGCAAGAAAGAACAATATTTTTTACTTTTTGCTAAAGTACAAATCCATTAAAAAAAATTATTCATCAGTTTTGGCCGATATATATTCTTCTACATATTTTTGGTAAAAAAAAAAAAACACAATTGGCGTATATTGATTGGTTTGCGCAAAAGTTATCGCGTCTACAAACTGGGAATTGATTTATGGCGTTTTTATTATTATTTTTTTTTTTACTAGTAATGGCGGCGATCTGCGATTTTTATCGGGACTGCGTTATTGCAGCAGACATGTCGGACTTTTTTTACACATCTTTGGGACCAATGACATTTATACAGCGATCAGAAATTTAAATATCCACTGATTACTGTGTAAATGTCATTGGCATTGAAGGGGTTAACCAGCAGGGGGCAGTGAAGGGGTTAACAAATGTTCCCTGGGTGTGTTCTAACTGTGGGGGGCGGGGCTGGCCGGGACATAACAGACTCGATGTCCGCCCGGACCCGCCAATCTCTTTCAGGAGCCTCAGAACGGGGAACCGCCGATGTAAACACGGCGGTTCCCCATTCTGTGACAGGGGACATGACAGATCTACTGATTCCTGGGATCAGTTAGATCTGTTATGTCCCGGCCAGCCCCGCCCCCCCACAGTTAGAACACACCCAGGGAACATTTGAGACACGTGCACGCTCGCCAGCGGGCGCGCGTCATCCCGGCATTTCAGATCCGCGCTGGAGCCGTACTTCGGCAATAGCGCGGATCTGAAGTGGTTAAAGCAGAAATAAACCTTTGTGTCCTATACAGCCAAGGAAGCTGCCATCTTAGCTTCTGTTTGATCTGCAGTTGCCATGGTGCGGTGCTGCCCATGTAGTTAGTTATGACATCAGTCATTTGATGGCTTGACTGTTTGGTTGAAAGCACAAGTAAAGGTGACAGTGTTCATTCACAGCATGCCTTGAATATAGCTCTTTTGGAGAAACAATTACATTGATGGATTTAGTTCCACTTTAAGGAGGGACACCAGTAAACAGGAGTCAGTAGTTCAGGGTATAGATGGGAGATCCAAGACAGGGTAAATCTGACAAAAAAAAAATCTCACAGGTATTCTAATCCCTCTCCACTCTATCCAGAACTAAAAAAAAAAAAAAAAAAGGTTTGCCTTTAGTTACACTTTAATCATAAAGTTGTTCAGCCTCAAGTCTACTTCATACAAGGGTATGTTTTGTTTCCTAAGTGTATTGCTTTGCTGTTAGTTAGTTTTCTTAGGGTGACGGATTCAATTTTTCTATAAAGAAGTATATTCCATGCGTCCTAAGCAATGTATGCAATTGACAGGATAATTGGAAACAAATTGTGTTATTCTAGTGGTGGTGAAATAAAATCTTATTAAATGATATCTAAACTGTTGTCAAGTGAAGGAATGTTATCAATAGAGGTTTATTGGTTAACAGTCTGGTTTGAAACCATTGGGTATATTGAAAACATTGTACTATTGATTTTTATTGGTGAAAAATTAGGTGAATTCCACACGTGCTCCCCTCTCAGTTCCACACTCACCAGAAAGATAGATGTAGGGGTAAAGAGCATTCAAGTAGGGTCGTCTTTGGTCTCTTGTATGGTGGTATCTCCTCCTCCACGGCGGGCCTGGTCATTGGGTACACTCACATATGGGTGGATGGAAAGAAATGCTTCTAATAGTGTGAAACCATAAAAATGAATGTTATTCAGATCAAAGTTGGGTGAGGAGATACCACCATACAAGAGACCAGAGACGACCCTGCTTGAATGTGATTTACCCCTGCAGGGGTACATCTTTCTGGTGAGTGTGGAACTGAGAGGGGAGCACGTGTGGAATTCGCCTAATTTTTCACCAAGAGACATTGTTTATCCAGGCACAAGTCACTTAGGAGGTTATTTTTTTTGAACAGTGATTTTTTTGGTTTATACCAGTGGATTCTTACATGTATATATATTTTTATACGGAGTAAAATCCAGTTTTTATGGACAAATATTTTGTATGGACACTTTTTGCACAATAAGCACACTGAGCACTTTATTATAAGATTGTATGATATATGTGTATTTTTTGGTTTATGGAACTTTTCTTAGGCATCCAGGATTGCAAATGTTATATTGAGCACTCATACGATTTAACACTAATAATGTTTGTGTGGTTTGTAATTTGAAGAGATAGGACACGTTATTAGATGGTTTATTTATTTTTACAACTTTTATTTACACAACCACTTATTAGATTTAGACAGCGCCATTTTACCTCACCTTTCCTTATATCTATATATGCATCATAATTGACTATTTATGACACTACCCACAACTCCCAGACTGGGATACATATGCACTTTTATAATGCTTGGCTTATCCACACCAAGACCCAAAACCGCAATGAAACTGACGCATTTTGATTTGTCCTTCTTCAGGGGTAATAGGATGTGGTGTGTAGGATACACTTTTATACAAGGACTGACCAGCCAATGTTAAAATAATCTGGGAACACACAGAGACCCCTCCACCCATGCCCACCATTGGTATACAAACAAGTGGTCACTGCCCCCACCTGTAACTGGTCACTGCAGCAAGGAGCATTGGAAAGGCAATGCATATACAAAAACAAAGAGAATTCCAAGCTCAACTTACCGGCCAGCCTGCGACCAACCAAACTGACCTGTCCAACACTATGCGTTAAAACCGGATGTAGTTGCACACATTTGCAAATACATGCATAAGCTACAGAACCCCAGCAAGGCACCCCATTTTTTCTGTGGACCTAAACTCTATTTCTATCTCCAGCAATGGAAGCACATGCATTTAGATGGACAGGTGTAGGGCAGATAAGCCTGAAGGGAACCTGGCCAATATATCCATAATAGAAACAAGTGGTCACTGCCCACACCTGTCACTGGTCACTGCAGCAAGGAGCATTGGAAAGGCAATGCATATACAAAAAACAAAGAGAATTCCAAGCTCAGCTTACCGACCAGCCTGCGATCAACCTAATTGACCTGTCCACCACCAATGGTATAGCAGGCACAAGCACAACAGGAGACACACATACACTGGGGCCACAGAAAGAGCAGCTATATAGTAGTCAGAAAATCCAAAGCTGCCAGCTAACCTCAGTTAGTTTCCCATGGCAGGATAATAGCATGACCAGTCCTTCCATTATCATGTCCACCAGCAAAAGAAGTGTGAAGTTTGGACAGAAATGGCATAGATACAATAAACAATGTACATATGCCATTGTTTATGCCTAATCTGATATTGTTCTTGTATGTTCTTAATGGCATGTATTACTCACTTTAGCTTCAGTGATAACTTTTAACCTTAGTTGTGAATAAGGTCCTTTATCGTGTGGTAAAGCTACCCATTCTTCTTAACAAATAGCCTCCAGGACTTTGATTTTCTGGCATGAACTACATGTTTGAGATCTCACCAAAGTGGGTTGATGATTTTGAGTTCAATAGGTTTCAGCTGCCATTCCAGAACCTTTATTTATTTCTACAATCACTGAAGGATTGACTTAGCCTTACATTTTGGATCATTGCCATGTTGAAAAATCCAAGTATGCCTCACGCAGAGCTTCTGGGCTGCAGAATGTAAATGTTCTTCCAATGTTTTCTAAAAATATTCAGCAGTCACTTTGCATCAATTTTGACTAAATTACCTTTACTGCTGTAGCTCACAAAACCGCAGAATCCACCTCAATGCTTTATGGTAGAGGAGGTGGGCTTCTCTTCATAGAACTTGTTGACTATTCTCTGAACATTGTGCATATATTTGTGGCCATGTAGTTAAATTTTGGTCTTCTTAACCTAAAAGATTTTGTTCTGGAAGTTTTAAGGTGTTTCCAGATGCTATCTGGTGTATTGTAATCATGGGTGTCAACGGTATGTAAACTTTTGAGCACAACTAGCCTGAAGAAGATCATTTTCTTTCCTCAGAAAAGAGGAGTTACTTTAAATAAGAAAAAAAAAGATGTAAAAGAGAAGCCACACAGGAGATGCATGGCAAGGAAGATTTTTGGTGCTTCCTGTACCGCCTCCATTAAAATGCCCATAATTTGGGCTTTGGCCTGGGGTGGTGCTACAGTCACCACTGACAGTGATGAATATGTATTTTTTTTCCAAACCACAGCTCTGATTTAATGGGAACAGGGGCTGTACACAGGGTGTCCTGGGGGATTTAAGGAGCTTGGTGAGCGTCTTCCTTTAAGGTTGGTTTAGAAGTATGTGTTCATTTCTTTTCTGTCATCCCCAATTAGTAAAGGGTGTCCACTTTTCAGTGCTCCATTACTGTTTTGAGGGTTTACACTTCAAGAATTAGGAGAAACAATTATAGGGTGTTTCTTTTGATTATCAGGAAGCAAGGATACGTTTTATATACTGAAACATCAGAATGCTGGAGATGAGTACTTCATCAACTCCTGTTGCAGTTTTGAGCACGCAAAGATGTTTGATTGGGTGGATGAGGTGTGATATTGAGAAGGGAATTTTACATTTTATCTTAATCTCTCACCAGTTATCACTTTCTTAGGAAAGAGGGCATGTAATAGTTATGAAAATGAATGGAGTAATGCAAAATATAAAGGGATTCATTTTTTTAGGATTGTTTTTAAAGGCAGGGCTTTATGCCAAGCTAAACTAAACCGTTTCTGATGTATGACCATGGGAGCAAGCAGCCCAATTTCTTTACTTTATTTCTGGCATAGATAGCTCTACTGAAGTTAGAAAAAAATGCAGCATGGTCACAAAAAAACAGCGATCTACCAGGCAAGGTCTAGAGAAGCTTGACTGTTCCCTTCATATTTTGTGCACAGAATGCTCTCGACTTACAGTCAGCATATCCTGCTGCCTTCTCACGGTGATTGTATTGTATCATTTTGATATTAACTCCAGTGGAATGTGTTTTCTTTTACAAACACTGAACCATTTCCAAATCCTGCGTACACTAGCATTGTTTCCTTAGTTTATCTCCTAATTTATAGTTTCACATCAACTTGATCTTCTGATAAGACTTTTTTTACCTAAGGAAAAACAGTTGTATTGTGTCATATCAAATGACGCTTCCTGTTCTGTGTCATTCAAGTATTTAACACAATTTCTGTATCTAGGGCCGGCCATAGGCGGAGAGACGATTCCCCCATCAAGACAGTCAGTGTTGATAGGGGAATCCTTCCCGTGGAGCCATTGTGTTCTCCCAGCAGGGAGATGGGGGAAGCCGTCTCTGCCAAGAGAACACAGTGATTATTACTAGCGGTCATAACAACCACTAGCAATAATCACATTAAGAATCCGCAAGGCTGCTTGTACCCAAGTTGATCGATTTATCGATTTATTCATACATTGTTCCAATCTCAGACGGTTCCTGCTGATTCAAACTGTACATGGTCAGTTTAAGGGAACAAATCTACAGTTTTGTTTTTTTTTTCTATCCAGAAAGCTCAGCTGGAGCTTTGATGATGCTGCATCTGGTGTACATAGCTACTGTGCATTCATCTTCACAGGAATACTACTGAAAGTGAGGGCTCCCTGAGGCAGTGGCAGCCCGTCCATTAGGGAAGCACGGGAGCCGCCCCCCCCATCCATGTGTCTGGCCCCCTGATCTACATATAGAGCGCTGGACTATGGATTCCAGGGGCGGGGGGGGGGGGTTGAAGCACGTAATTAGAGCCAGAGGCGCTAATAGGCTTCAAAAAAGGGTGGACTTGGGGAGCAGAGCATTGCGCAGAGGGGCCCCCCCATCTCTGTTTCTTTCAGGGACATAACGATAGGGGTTGCAGGGGTTCCAATTGCAATCAGGGCCCATGCTCCAGGGGGCCCGTGTGCCTCCCATGTACATCTGGATAGGTGGGTTGGCGTGGACGGCATTTAGAGGAACCATTCTCCTTCATTTTCCTCCTAATGGTGGAGATTGGTTCCTCTATATGCTGCCCCCACCACCCCTCCTATCCAGTTTACTTGTCTTCTACTGTTCCCAGGGTCCCTGTGTGCTTCCCTGGTCCCCCCACAGAGCTGCTGTCTCCCCCCCTCCTCTCTCCTGCCAGCTGCTGTAGAAGATGGGTCATGATGGAGAGATGGGAACGGGTCGGTAAACTTGTCATTTACCGGCTCCTTCCTTTTCTGAAAGGACAGAGTCAGTGATTGGTACCAATTGGTTCATATATAACTGACGCATAGTAGACTGATTTTTACTATACAGTAGTTCCATCTCTGAATGAATGGGAGGCTCGGTACTCAACTATTCCTGTCCATTCATTCTGTGCAGCTGAGGCTACACAGATGGAGATTGAGGGCAGAGGTTTGTTTAGACCCCTCATAAGTCATCAAAGCCCCCCAACAGAGCTCCTAAAATAAATTGTAAAAAATAATAAAAATAAAATTGTAAAAGAAATAAAATGAAATGGTAGAAAAATAATAAAATTAAAATAAAAATTAAAAACTACTGACAC
>BLSH010108124.1:906865-939554 GCA_018402905.1 Glandirana rugosa
TGTTCAAATGGCTGATTGGTTCCTCTATATGCTGCCCCCACCACCCCTCCTATCCAGTTTACTTGTCTTCTGCTGTTCCCAGGGTCCCTGTGTGCTTCCCTGGTCCCCCCACAGAGCTGCTGTCTCCCTTCTCCTCTCTCCTGCCAGCTGCTGTAGAAGATGGGTCATGATGGAGAGATGGGAACGGGTCGGTAAACTTGTCATTTACCGGCTCCTTCCTTTTCTGAAAGGACAGAGTCAGTGATTGGTACCAATTGGTTCATATATAACTGACGCATAGTAGACTGATTTTTACTATACAGTAGTTCCATCTCTGAATGAATGGGAGGCTCGGTACTCAACTATTCCTGTCCATTCATTCTGTGCAGCTGAGGCTACACAGATGGAGATTGAGGGCAGAGGTTTGTTTAGACCCCTCATAAGTCATCAAAGCCCCCCAACAGAGCTCCTAAAATAAATTGTAAAAAATAATAAAAATAAAATTGTAAAAGAAATAAAATGAAATGGTAGAAAAATAATAAAATTAAAATAAAAATTAAAAACTACTGACACCAGTAAGGGAACTATCAGGATTGCAA
Source organism: Glandirana rugosa (assembly GCA_018402905.1). NCBI lineage: Eukaryota > Metazoa > Chordata > Amphibia > Anura > Ranidae > Glandirana > Glandirana rugosa. The sequence continues at coordinate 907,444 of BLSH010108124.1, forward strand.
AAGGTACAATTGCGACCGGGCCCTGGCATCTCACCACCATGGGGAGGCCCGAAGATGGCAGAAAGTGGTGCCGCTGCAGAACCATATTAAAGGGACCTGCGATGGAACTAAAGGGCCAAAGGATCAGTGGGAAGAGGCAAGTACCCTGACCAGGGGTCAGGGGGGCACTTCATAATTTCTTGCCCCGGGGGCCCTCAAGGTTCTAGTTACACCTCTGGTTTCTTTATTTTCTTTTTTTTCCCACACTATCCTCCCTATCCCTTCCCTCTCCCGCTCCTGGGATGGATACCATTAATGTAATATCGCTAAGTGCTAAAGGGCTCAAAATCCCTGAAAAAAGACGAATGCTACTGAATGATCTGAAACATTCTCACGAAGAGGTGGCATTTATTCAGAAAACTCATTTTAAGGATGAAAGACTTCCTATCCTCAAAAACAGGTTTTACACAGTGGTCTATTACTCTACTAACGAAACTGCTAAATCAAAAGTGTCCAGCAGACTCCCATGGACGTGTCGGCACACTCGGATGGACCCTGCTGGACGCTTTCTGTTTGTCAAAGGTTCAATCAGAGAGGTTAAAGTAACCCTTGCCACCATATATGCCCCTAATGATCGTCAGGATCTCTTTCTCAGGCATATGTTGGACCGACTTTTGGAGTTCTCTGAAGGTCAGTTAATACTGGGAGGTGATTTCCCAGGAGGTCCCCATGGTTCCTCTTGTGGACACATCATCTGGCTCTTCCTCCATTTCTCCTGGCACCCGCAAATGAGTAGCGCAGTCCCTTCATAGAGCTCAATTGTTAGAGATCTGCAGACTACAACATCCAGGGGAAAGAGATTACTCATTCGATTCCTCCCCACATAAACTATATATACACATTGATTACTTTTTGGTCCCGCACGCTCAATTGCATGTTGTACAACACACCACTATTGGTGCGATAACGTGGTCAGACCACGCACTGATAGAGCTGACATATAAACTCTCTGAAATCTCTTCATCTAAATAGACTCTGGAAGCTGAATGAAAGCCTTTTGCAGACCCTGAAGTAGTAGAAGATGTGAATAAGGAGTTGCGTTGGTACTTCCAGACGAATGACCAACCCGACTGTGATAAGGGGATTTTATGGGAGGCGCACAAAGCAGTTATTAGAGGGGTCCTTATCAAACACGGGTCACGGATCAAATGGCAGCATGAAGAGAAGCTGTCTTCTCTCCTTGCTGAAATTTACAGGGTGGAATCGAAACATAAACATGCGCCAGCGCCAATACGCAAATGGGCTCTTATGTCCCTTCGCACACAAGTAACCAATTTATTACATTGTAAAGCCAAAGCAGCCATACAAAAAGGCTGGAGGTTTAGTTACGAATCGGGAGATAAATGCAGAAAAATGTTGGCTAGATCGATTAAAGAACAAAAACTGGCTACTTGCGTCTCTCAAATTATAGCCCCCAATGGCCAAAAAGCCGCACTACCTAAACAGATTGTACAGGGGTTTAGAGACTTTTATTCCTCCCTAGACAATCTTCCAGAACAACCCTTGCCTTCAGATCACTTAACCGATTACATTACTTCTTCTGGACTCCCCCAGCTGACCCCAGAGACCCGCGAGGAGTTGGAAGCCCCAATAACTATAGAAGAACTTCAACATGCACTCAGTGTCTCCAAACCAGGAAAAGCACCAGGTCCCGATGGTTATACATTACAGTATTATAAGACGTTTCTACCGACCATAGGCCCCGATATGGTGCAGTTATTCAGTAACATAGGGTCAGCAAACGCAATATCACAGTCATCCCTAAAGATCCGACAAGCTGTGGTAGTTGTAGACCTATCTCACTTTTGCTGCGACCTAAAATCATTGCCTCTCAGTTTGCACATCATCTACAACAACTAATTCACCTCGACCAAGTAGGTTTCATTCTATCTAGGGAAGCTTGAGATAATACTCTTAAAGTGTTGAATCTTATCCATACGACACAAAAGACCAACACTCCATATGTCATAATAGGTACAGATGCCAAAAAGGCGGTTGATCGGGTAAACTGGAGATTCATGTTCGCAGCATTACTACATATGGGATTAGGAGAACACATGCTTAACCGGATCACTAAAATATATTCTCAACCAACAGTCCAAGTTAAAGCGAACGGGGTACTACCAGACCCTTTTCCCATCACGAACGGGATGAGACAGGGGTGCCCACTGTCTCCATTGCCATTTGCTCAAAATATCGGCATTCGCCGACGGCTTGCTCTTTTCTCTAACAAATCCGTCTGTATCCCTTCCGAATTTACTCCACGAATTTGAGACATTGTAAGCTTTCAAACCTGAAGATCAACTTTGGTAAGTCAGATGCTATGGGTATTGGAGTCCCCTCCCCGCTTCGTCAGACGCTGAAGTTGAGCTTCGGATTCAAATGGACAGATGTAGCTCTGAAATACCTGGGAACATATATTCCTTCTAACTTATCTCATATTTATGAACTCAATTTTCCTCCCCTTTTGACCAGAACCCGTACCTTGTTGGAGACTTGGCACCGGTGGCTGCACTCGTGGTTTGATAGGTGTAACCTTCTCAAAATCTGTATACTCCCTAAATATCTTTATTTCTTTCAAACTATACCAAAAAGATACCCTCTCAGTATTTCAAACAGGTGCATTCCATCTTTATCACATTTATATGGGCACATAAATGGCCCCACGTTCCCTGGTGTCAACTGTCCTTACCAAAACAATACGGGGGAATAGCACTTCCAGATATACTAAAATCTTATCAGGCAGTTAATCTAGGACAACTTATAGACTGGTGCTTTTATTCTTCAATCAAACTATGAGTGCGAATAGAAAAAGCCCAAACAGACGTACTAAAAGGAGCACCTTGGTGCTACCATGCGTTGCCATCAAACATAAAATTACACCCTCTAATAGGACCCATGACCCGTATATATGCTCAAATATCTTCTCGCAGACCTCTCTCTCGACTGCAGACTCTCCCCTACTTGGGAACACACAGTTTATCCTAGGGCTGAGAGATAAACAATTCTGAACCTTACGGCAGACTTATGGCACTCGGGCATCCCACTTTCTGATCGCAGAGCAATGGCCCTCCATTTCTTCGCTGACAGAGCCTTCTGGTCCCTTTTCTTTGACATTCTGGATTCACAGATGAAGGGGTATTGACGCAAGTGCTTTCGAAAACGTACAATCTCCTGATCACCCCTCCAGAACAGACACAATTACCTTGGATGAGGAAATGGGAAAAGGAGTTGAATCACACGTTCACGATTGGCCAACAACGAAACATGATTAGCTTCTCAATGAAATCATCCATATGCACAAAGATACAGGAAACTAATTATAAAATCCTGACTAGGTGGTACCACATGCAACAGATGATACTTAAGTTTTACCCTGACGTAGCTGACCACTGCTGGCGGTGCCAGGAGGAGGGACATACGCTGCTGCGCATTTTTTGGCTCTGCCCCAGGTTGATATCATACTGGAAAGAAGTCAGTAACATTGTTCAAAAGTTTACAGACTGCCAGATCCTTGACGATCCAGCCGTTCTATTGCTCCATAATAGGTCTATCCTAACAAAAATGTATTTAAAAATCAATTATACGTCATTTGCTAAATGCAGCTAAATCCTGCATCCCTCTGCTATGGAAAAATCTGATACCTATGACTGTCAGTTGCTGGCTCCACAAAGTGAAAAAGATAAACAAAATGGAAGACCTCATACTCTCAGCGCAATACAAACATGAAAAATACTCTGAGGCAGGGCTTTTTTTTCAGCAGGAACGTGGGGGGACTCAGTTCCGGCACCTCCATCACTGAATGTATGTAATGGTAAGTGGTGCTGGGTTGTGCTACAGCGTCTATTAATGCTGGCTGCTGGGGGATCTATTGTTGCTGGAGAGGATCTATTTGTGCATGAGGGTTTATTGCTGCTGGGGAGGTATATTGTTGTTGCTGGGGGAATCTATTGTCTCTGTAAGGGATCCGGTTTTGCAGTGGGGGTCTATTGTTGCTGGGGTGGGTCTTGTTTTGCTGGGAGGGATCTACTGTTGAGGGAGCAGTCTAAATATAGCTGGAGGGTCTATTGATGCTGTCTGCGGGGAGATCTGTTGTTGCTGCTGGGGTCTATTTTTGCTGGGGGTGTCTATTTTGTTGTGAGTAGTCCTTTGTTGCAGTGGGGATCTATTGTTGATTGTGGGTCTATTGTTCTTGGCTGCAGGGGGGCTTTTTTACTGCTTTTCTTGTTATCATTACCAAATTCCATACAAATGACTTAGTACCACCAATGTTACATGGTTCTGTATTCTCTAAAAGGGACGGTTCTGGGAGGTGGGTAGGGGGTGGGACCAAGGAAGGTTGCTTTAAGGTAGGTGGGAGTGGAAACAGTGGGTAACTCCGAAAAGGGGGAGTTCCTGCACCTATTCTCTGAGAAAAAAAGCCCTGCTCTGAGATGTGGACTGTGGAACCTGTTTATCCTATCGGATGAAGGGAGAGCCATGCTTAACCCAAGATTATGAGTTATTCCGTTTCTCTGATAACTGCATAGCAGAAGAATACCTGTAGCATTGCTATCCATCTCCACCCCAGGATGCCCACCTTTATCTATCATCCCCAACCCCCCTCTCATCTCCTATTTGTCTTTTTCTTTTTCCAGTTACTTTCTTTTCTTCTTTCTCTCCACTTGATTTTATGAAAATTGATAGTGGTATAGGCAGACCCAGGATCTGTTTCAGAGAGTTAGTATCTTGGAAGGTAAAATTACTTGAATCTTCACCAGCTAAAGCGTATTCGGATAGTGTTTGCTGTATTTTGTCTTAAACTTACGGTTTGACATGTCTTATAAGACCGTCCTGGATGCTATGTTGGATGCATACTCTTGATGTCATAACCTGGATGTGCCTCTTATGATTTTAAAACCTTTGAAAAAAAAAAAACAGCCAAAAAAGAAATGTAATGCATCTACCGGCTGACAAGGTCAACATCAGTAGCTTATCAGTGATTTTTTTCAGCTTTTACCAGCGTTATATTACCGGTGGTTTTTTTGCATTTTTAAAGGGCCATCATTTTTTTTTTTTTTCAATTGATCTGAAACATCCAAAAACGTTGGGGATCGACGTTTAGCTGCGTTTTTGCCCATTTTTGAGCGTTTGAACATTTTTACAGGTGAAAAAACGTCTCTCAGAACCCACTGGTCTTGGGTTTCTTTTTACAGCTCAAAACAGTTGATAACAGCCTATGTGTGCATGAAAACATAGGATAGCATGATGGAGGGTTTAATGACTGTAGAAAAAAACTTCTGCAGCTAAAAATATCTGCTGTACAACAGTCAAAAAAACGTCCTGTATGCATGAGGCCTTATTCTGATGTGGCTTGGGTGCTCCACAGAGAGTAGGTTGTAAACAGTTGGTAACCAGATTGTTTACTCAGATCTTAACAACAGTCTTTCACCTGAAAGGCATATACATACATATTTGCATATACAAATGTACACTAATATCTTAAAAATATGCAAAGCTTTATGCATTGAGATTTTGAATTGTATTTTGGTCAATAAACTTTTTTACTGCTTGCCTTAATTGTTTTGAAACAAAAGGTATTATGTTACCGTTAAGCCCAACATATACAGTGTTTAGACACAGACAACATATACACTACTAGAGTTCTAGCTGATTGCATTATTAGCAATGTATAAACATTTACTGAAACTTGAGTCAAGCAAACATACAACTTGCATACTGAAGCAGAGCCTCTGCCAGAGGTGGTGTGGAGCATTCACCCACAGCGTTTTGCTGCAGGGGAGGACTGACCATAAGGGCACTCGGGCACTGCCCGAGGGCCCTTGGTCAGTAGGGGGCCCCATGAGAGGCTCCTGGTACTTTAGTCCCAAGGAATCTGTGCTGATCCTGGAGCCCAGTGCCAGACCAAGTTCCAGCACTGAGCTCCGGTACCTGGCCTGACAGGGGCACGCTAGCCTGGGCACTCAGGACACCTTTCCCACATCTGTAGGGGCGAACATATGTAATGTGGGCGCAGTGCAATAAGTAGGGGGTGTTTTGTTTTGCTTGAGTGTGAACAGGGACACAGGGGGGCCCCATAATCTTCTATTGCCCGGGGGCCCCATGGGTTGTCAGTCCGCACCTGTTTTGCTGTTTTTCTGGCAAAGGTTGCTATATTGGTCCCCAAATCAATTTTAATCCTGAGAATGTAACATAAGTCCTTGACTGTCCTTGTCGAGAAGGTAAGGACTCCACGGACAAAGGAATGGAAGTCCTTTCCCAGTCTCTCATCTCCTGGTGGGTCTTGCTCTGCCATTACACCGACACTGACATGATCTTAACTGATCCTTCAGTTTTGCATCGATTGAAGCTCTTGCCTATTGCTCTTCAATCTGTCATTAATGGGCTTGTGGATATTGAATGTGAAATTAATCATGTCTTCACATGCCGATGCCAAAGGTTGATCTGCTGAACTGCTGTGCAAACATTGCTTACTGTGTAAGCCTTCTGTAGGGGAACATGTTCTTAACACTTCCCCGTTCTTTTCCTCTTTCCTTGACCTCCAAGCCCATACCCAAGGCTAGGGCTCGTTACCTTGACTGCAAAAATCCTTTAAACTAATGAGCATGCTCTCCTCGCAATGGGAGTTGCCCCCACTTCCTTAAATGTGAGGAGTGTTTGTTTACCTTTACATCCAAAGTATTTTGGATGCAAGGGTGAGGGTAGTGCCGTCCAGGGGCAGCTAGCTGGAATTTCTAACTCTACCCCTGCCTTTCTTCATGCTGTCACTTTCTCCAGTGTCTCACAATGGAAGGGGGCAGTCACTCTATTTTATGCCTGAATGCTCTCAATGGCTTCATTCATGTAAAAAGGTTATGTATGTATTTGACCTGGTCAGCTCTTGCTTCCCTCCTCTGGGAGACTTTTTGACCTCCGTGGACATCAAGAATGCCAACTTGCATGTCCCCATCCTCCAATCACATTAACAATATCTGCATTATGCTGTAGGCAGCATGCAACATTACTAGTTCGTTGCCCTTCCTCTTGGCCTATCCAATGCACCTCAAATCTTCACTAAAGTGCTAAGTAACATTCTCACTCTCAGGGCTTCCCCACAGTAAGTTATCTGAATGGCCTACTTCTGAGGAAAAAGAAGACTTTCAATGAAAGTGTACCCAACTGTGCATACCCTGCAGATATTGGAGTGGACCACAAGTCTCCAAAAATCAGATCTGGATCAATCTCATCACTTGTACTATCTGGACCTGAATGTAGACACGGCTCTGTCAAAAGTTTATCCTTCCCCTGAACAATTTGCAGTTTCATCACTCCCACATTTAGAACTGTACAGTCCAGAAGGCCATCCAAGTTTTTTGTATGAGGGTCTTGGGTCAAATGATCTCTCCCTTCGGGGCAGTTCCGTGTTCCCAATTTCACTCCAATTTCATTGCAACTTAACATTCAGGCAATGTAGGACAAGAGGGTGCAGTCCCTGGATTGCCTTGTATGCCTGACTGGCAGGACGAGGCTTTCCCTGGCATGGAGAGTTGCATGTTCAGGACTGGAGTCAGGAAAATGTGTCTCCCAATAGTTTGGAACGTGCTCACTATGGGCGCTTTCATGACAGGCTGAAAAGCAGTCCTTAGTACCGTCTCGGTGCAAGGGACTTGGCTGTCTGAGGAAGCTTGGTACCTGATCAATACCTCCCTCAACACTGTACCCTTTGACTGTGTGGACTGTGAGGCTGTATTTGGATACTTGCTTACCAGGAGCATTGAGACCTGCTGCTTTGATTTCAGAGTCCAGAAGTATGGCGTTTTATAAGGGAAATCTCTTTAATATGTTCTAGTCTGAGCATGCTTCAGAGTAACTAAAGGTGAGTGTCAGGCATCTATTTTACTTTTTGCCTATATTTTGCTTCTGTACATTCTCCAGTTACTTCATGGGATCGCAACCTGGTCTATCAAATCCTAATGATCACCACCCATTGAACTGTTTATGGATATTCTTGTAACTATCCTTATTTGCAAGGTTGCCTTTCTCATCACCACAACTTATGCAAAGTGAGTTTCTGAGCTGGTGGACCTACACTAGGACAAGGGGACAAAGATGTTTTAAGATCCAAAGCCACTTTTTTTCCTAGGCAGTTTCTTCCCTTCATCTTAACCAGGGCATTTTCTACTATCTCTCTCTCCTGCTTCTAAACATCCCAAGAAGATTTCCCTCCATTGCCTGAACACAGTGCATGCTGTTTGAGTTTATCTCTCAGCTACAGCTCCCTTTCAACAGTCCAATGCTATGTTTGTCATTCCTGAAGGTCCTCATGGGAGACAGCCTGCTTTCATGCCACTATTGCTAGGTGGACGTGTCAGCTCCTCATTCAAGCTAATGCACTCAGAGGTAAGGTTCCTCTTTTCCCATTTGAAGTGCACTCCACTAGATCAGTTATTGCTTGATAGATTTTAGCTTTGACCATCTGCTCAGGTTTCCAAGGCTGCCACCTAGTTCACACATTTGTTATAGGGAAAGTTCACCTTTAAGAAGAATATAATAAATGCACATATTTTTGCAGAAAAAAAAATTTGGGGATCGCAAGTGCAATGTCAGGCTCCAGCAAACTCTTCCTCCAGCTCTTTGCACATACCTCCGTACAGGCTTTCGGAGAGCTTGAGGAAGTGTCAATGGATTACAAGTCAGTTGTTCTGCTTTTACATGTCCTAGTCTTTCAAAATACCATCCTATGTCCCACAATGTACAACTAAGAAACCTTTCCTTGGCCTACATTACATGGCACAGGTCCCTCTCCTTTGTTCTTATGATCCACTTCAATTATTGCTTGCTACTAAAACAAGGAATGCAGGGTGCGGGAGTTGTTATACTGGGCTGTACTATCCTATGTCCTGTAATGGACAAAAATCTCATTCCCAAACACATGACCCAATGAGGCTGATTTACTAAGGTAGTTTAAAATCTTTACTCAATAAATTAACTGAAGATTTACTTCAGTTATCCAACTATGTGAAATGCATGTTCCTGTTTCATTCATCTGCACATAATTTGATATTCAAAGTGAAAATAGCTACAATTTCTCAACTACTTAAGTAAATCAACCCTAATGGCTCCTCTGCTCATCTGTTTGTGTGATTATTTGCATTAATCGTTAATAGTTTTTGAGAATAATTTCTCTATTTGGTTCATGGCCAACCCTACTGTTCTCCTGCTTTACTGTTATACCTCTTTCTTATGCAATGTCTGTTTGCAGAAAAAAAAGTTGTGTATGGTTCTAAGCATTAATCCTGAAGTCTTCTAATAAAACACAAAAATGTAGGAATTTTTAGATCAACACCAACAATATTTTGACTATGTAATAGCAGCATGTATTTTCACCTTAAGGAAGCTTTGCATGTAATTAACTTTTTTCCAGATGGATTAAAAGCCATTAAAGTCACGTTTCAACATGAAGTTCATTGTTACAGTTCAAGTTAATAGAGTTAGTATAGCTATTGAAGGGGGAAAACAATTTGGAATGGCATTTAAAAATAGTTGAAAATACAACCTAACAGTACAATTACTCATTTAACAAGCTAAGGTCATAAGGTAGTTTCTAAATGGCCTGGGCATCAAGTGGTTAAAACAAGCTTTCAGCTGTGAACTTGGTACCATTTTTTTCAGGCTGCGATAGTCTTTTCAGTAAAAGTAATCTACAGCCACTCGCTTACCTTTACGGTATATTGAAGTGACCCCATCATCACCACCTGTGGTGATTCCTAGGCTCTCCTGGGGAGCCCAGGACTGCAGAAAATGCATTCATTATTGAGAACAGGAGGGGATCATGGAACATCTGTGATGAATTAACCTGGAAGGAATGAACATTTCATCACTTCCTGCTTCAGTTCATTCATTCCCTGTCTTCTGTAGTACAATCTGTGCTTGATTAGCTGCAGGGGAGACATTGAGGGGTCCAATAGACTCCTGATGTCTTCATAGAAAGAACCTGTCACCTGCTAGCAATACATTTAAATGAAAAAAAAATATAGAAAAAGTGTTACATTATAATAAAATAAAAATCAAATTATAAAACAAACCCTGAGCCACAATTTAGTATACTGTAGTTTTTCATCATTTCATGGAAATGAGAAATGTTGAGCCTGGAGATGTTTGGTGTCTATTTAGTTAAAGCAACCCCATTTTTTATACAGTATCTCACAAAAGTGAGTACACCCCTCTCATTTTTTGTAAATATTTTATTATATATTTCATGTGAAAACACTGAAGAAATTACACTTTGCTACAATGTAACGTAGTGAGTGTACAGCTTTTATAACAGTGTAAATTTACTGTACACCCCTAAGTCAAAATGTCCAAATTGGGCCCAAAGAGTCAATATTTTGTGTGGCCGCCATTATTTTCCAGCACTGCCTTAACCCCCTTGGGTATGGAGTTCACCAGAGCTTCACAGGTTGCTACTGGAGTCCTTTTCCACTCCTCCATGGCGACATCCTGGAGCTGGTGGATGTTAGACCTTGCGCTCCTCCACCTTCTGTTTAAGGATGCCACACAGATGCTCAATAGGGTTTAGGTCTGGAGACATGCTTGGCCAGTCCATCACCCTTACCCTCAGCTTCAAGGCAGTGGTCTTCTTGGAGGTGTGTTTGGGGTCATTATCATGTTGGAATACTGCCCTGTGGCCCAGTCTCCGAAGGGAGGGGATCATGCTCTGCTTCAGCATATCACAGCATATCACAGTACATGTTGGCATTCATGGTTCCCTCAATGAACTGTAGCTTCCCAGTGCCGGCAGCACTCATGCAGGCCCAGACCATGACACTCTCACCACCATGCTTGATTGTAGGCAAGACACACTTGTCTTTGTACTCCTCACCTGGTTGCCGCCACACACGCTTGACACCATCTGAACCAAATAAGTTTACCTTGGTCTCATCAGACCACAGGGCATGATTCCAGTAATCCATGTCCTTAGTCTACTTGTCTTAAGCAAACTGTTTGTGGGCTTTCTTGTGCATCGTCTTTAGAAGAGGCTTCTTTCTGGGACCATAGCCATGTAGACCAATTTGATGCAGTGTGCAGCGTATGGTCTGACCACTGACAGGTTAACCCCCCACCCCTTCAACCTCTGCAGCAATGCTGGCAGCACTCATATGTCTGTTTCCCAAAGACTGGATATGAGGCTGAGAACGTGTACTCACTTTTGTTGCCAGTGGTTAAACATTAATGGCTGTGTGTTGCGTTATTTTGATGGGACAGCAAATTTAAACTGTTATTCACTCACTACTTTACATTTTAGCAAAGTGTAATTTCTTGACATGAAAAGATATAATAAAATATTTACAAAAATGTGAGGGGTGTACTCACTTTTGTGAGATACTGTGTGTATATATATGTGTGTATATGTGTATATATATATATATATATATATATATATATATATATATATTTTGTGACATTAAGAGGGGCGAGGTGAGGGTGCGTTCATTTGCAGTGAACTAAAGTGGAATTCATTCCGGGTTTTACCAGCCACCTTGGCAGAGTTGGTTCTGGACCAGACTTTGTGGTCCACTGGTGTCCACCAGCAGGTGGTATAAGTAATCAGGAAGAGGGCAAAGTTTTGGCTCTGGCCTTGGACTCAGGAGCCCTCAAGCCTGAGAGAGCTGCTGTACTGAAGTCTGCTTTATGACTGAAACAAAAAGGTTTGCATTGGGGTTGTTTTGTGTTTGACTGGGAGAAGCCCTTCACCACTCAGTTGCAAGGATTTATTTCCTATTTTGTTTGTTTTATTTTCCTTTTTTAAAAATAAAACTGGCTACAATTCAGCTTTTAAGAAAACCTGCCGTTGGACTACCTTTTTTCCAGAGAAGGTGATCCCCATTGAGCTAACCCCCCCCCCCCCACACACACACACACACAGACACGGTGGAGTATGCGGCATCTTCCTAAACAACAGGAAAGATGGAGAAATCGCCAGCAACAGGAAACCAGTCGCCGGATCGCACAGGCCACTGCAGAGCAGCAGGAAGCAAATCGCCAGCAGCATGAGGGGAATCAGCAGGCTGCATCGCTGGTCATACAGTACTGACAAGCCACCCCGCTCCCAAATGTTTGATTTGATACACCTCACCAAGAAATGGCTGCAGCCAGAGACTTTGCTGGGCCCTAAGATTGTGGAGCGTGTGGTCATGGACCATTATTTACGGGCGCTCCCTGCCACTTTAAGGAAATGGGTCAGCCATGGGGACCCTATGACTGCAAACCAGCGGGGGGAGAGATATACTGCTGTCAAAGACTTGTTTCACCCATCTGTGCCCCACTCCAATGTCTTTAGGAGTGAAAAATCTCCCGGAGGATCCGGTAAGACTGTTCCAGGGTTCAAGGGCATGGGGAAAAAATACAAAACTGTTGCCACAGATAATGAGACTATGGGCTCAGGGCCGAAAGACTGGCCAAATAGGTCAGGAAGGTCTGTGAGGCCGTTTAGAGGACTGGGTACAGAAAATATAAAATGTTATTGTTGCCATGCTGTCAGGAACCATGAATCAGACCAAGAAAGAAGTGCAGTAAAATCATACTTTTTAATAAAAAGGTAAAATGACATAAACAGTAAACATTGTCAAAACATAGCCAGGGTTTGGTAAACAGAGTGGATAGTCAGAGCAAGACAGTGGAAAAGGAGTACAGAGGTTAGCGAGGTCAAACAAACAGCCTGCAGGGTCAGGAGCCAGGAGAGTCAGCCGAGCAGGGTCTTGAATCCAGGAACCAGAAGGGAACGTCAAACAGGCAAAGTCTTTCACAGAAAAACACAGCAGAGATTTTTCCAGAGATGTTGACCAAGGCGAAGGTGTCTGCAATCTGATCCAGGCAGTTTATATAGCTAGGAGAGCTGGATAACGAGTAGGATGTGGACATCAGGTGAGACAGATTAAAAGCCCTCAGCTGAGCAGCTTGCTCTGAGAAGGGAGGGCTGAGCCTAGCCCAGACAGTACCCCCTCCTCAATGACCCCCTTCCCCCTTGAGGAGCCACCAAGTTTGAGGGGAAAGCAAGAAAGAGAACAGGAGCATGTAAGTCCAAGGATGAGACCCAAGAACGCTCCTCCGGACCGTACCCTTTCCAATGAACCAGGTACTCTATGTGCCCATGAAACCTACGGAAGTCAATGATAGATTGTATTTCATACTCCACTTGGTTCTCAACCTGAACAGGATGAGGATGTGGTACCAAGGTGGTGAAGCGATTGCATACCAAAGGAGACGTGGAATACATTAGAAATTCACATATTAGAAGGCAGGTCTAAAGCGTAAGCAACTGGGTTGATCTTGCAGAGAATACGGAACGGCCCAATAAACCGTAGTGCCAGCTTCAGTGAGGGAACATGGAGTCGGAGGTTGAGAGAAGACATCCAGACCCTCTCCCCAATTAGTAAGAGGGCGCAGGTAGGCGTCTGCGGTCAGCATGGCGTCTGTACCTATCATTGGCACGTCACAAAGTCTACCGGACCTGTACCCAAGTGGAACGAAGACCGTGGAGATGCTCCTCCAATACAGGAATTCTCTAAGGAACAAATGAGTCAGGCAACATGGCTGGTTGGAAACCATAATTCTCTATAAACGGAGACAATCGGGAAGCGGTATTAAGGGCACTATTGTGAGCAAACTCCGCCCAATCTAACAGGTCAGACCAGTTGTTATGGTGGTCAGAAATATAGCAGTGTAAAAACTGTTCCAAGGACTGGTTGGCTCGTTCTACGGCCCCATTGTAAATGACCCACTGGAAGATGTTATGGTGTTTTGTTCTGAGCACACACGGAACAAGCTGCTATGACTAGGCCACCAGAACTGTTGGGAAATAGCCCAAATGAGTTGACTATTCCTTGGGTGACCAGCAGCCTTGGAAAGTCTGGAGCACAGCAGTACGGAGACTCTCAGGAACACATTCAGCGGTCACAAGGTTCTCAGGAGGAGCATGGATCTGAGCAGCAAGGATCTTGTCACCCAAAGGTGAAGTGAGACTGATAGGAAAAGGAGCCAGAATACGATCAGGAGGTATCACAGGGATAGGAACCAACTCCATCTTGGAAGTGGAGGAAAATGTCGTGACAGTGCATCGGCCCTTACATTCTTAGTACCAGGTAAGAGTGAGACTATGTAATTGAAGCTTGACAAGAACAGAGCCCATTGCGCCTTCCTGGGGGAGAGGCGTTCAGCCTCAGACAAGAATGTTAGATTCTTGTGGTCAGTCAAAATGAGAACTGGAACAGTGGTACCCTTGAGGAGATGCCTCCATGTTTTAAGGGCTAAAATGATCACCAGCAACTCTCTGTCCCCAATCTTGTAATTGCATTCCGCAGGAGACAACTTCTTGGAAAAGTAGCCACAAGGATGCATATCTCGGAGGTGGGACGTTGAGACAGAAGGGCTCCAACTCCAGTCTCAGATGCATCAACCTCAAGGATGAAGGGTAACCGGAACCAGGGGGTAATCCTTACAGATGACTGGGGACATGCCACCTATAGTCTTTCTCCTACAGGACCTCAGGTGCTAGCGTCCCCCTGGACGGGTAGGACAAGACTTCAAAAAGTGACCTGCCTGGCCACAATAAAGGCACAATCTCTCCCTCCTCCTAAAGGCTCTCTCATCCGCAGAGAGATGTGTAAAGCCCAGCTGCATGGGTTCTAATTCACTGACAGGCTCGGAACCAGGAGGTATGGGAGGTGAGGAAGGCATGGATGGGACTACAAAGCTCGGAGCCAAACGTACAGGAGGCTCCCACAAGCGCTTCTTAATAGATTGGAGATTTCTCCAGAGATGTTGACCAAGTTTAAGGCGTCTGAGATCTGATCCAGGCAGTTTATATAGCTAGGATAGCTGGCTACCAAGCAGGATATGGACATCAGGTGAGACAGAGTGAAAGCTGAGACTAGCAATTAACCCTCAGCTGAGCAGCTTGCTCTGAGAAGGGAGGGCTGAGCCCAGCCCTGACATATGCGTTTGGTCATATTGCTGCTAACTGTTCCCTAAATAATGAACCAATGCAATGTGATAATGCTTACTTGAAAAAACAAAAAATGCACGTCTCTTTTTGCACAGGTGGCATGTAACTCCAACATGTCAGGAACGCATGGAAAAGCAAATGTGTGTAATTTCAGTTGATAGAAAGCTAGTCACAACTGTGCTTGATTCTGGCAGTGTGGTGACATTAGTCAAAGGTGATTGTGTAAATCCTGCAAAGTTACACCCTAGCATTATTGGGGTTATTTGCATACATGGTGACACACGTGACTGCTGTGGTTGAGATTGATACCCCTTGGGGCATGGTGACACATTCAGTGAGGGTGGTACCCTTATTGCTTCATGGAGCCCTAGTGAGGAGAGATTTTCAACACTTTTGGAGTTTATGGGAAAATAAAAGGAGCCGGGAGGACAGAGCTCCCCCTGCTGAGGAAACACTGGAACTCACTCTGGACCCTTTTGATTGCAAAATTGAAAGGGAAACTGTTGGTGTGTCCAATGGAGGCAGAGGTCCTTTTCCTTTTTCTGTAATGGCTGGGGAGCAGGAGGATCTAGAATCCAGCCTCCTGCTGGTGGGTAATGAACAAGAAATCATCTCTGACTCTAATAGTGAGAGTGGACAGAATGTGGTGCCCAGGGCCACCATCAGGGGGATACAGGCAGTACTGTTGAAAGGGGCCCCAGTGTCTCAAGGGGCCCTTACAACAAAGACTTTAGCAGTCTTTAACATTGGAGTCTATGGGAGGGGGACACCCGTTTTGGGGACACCGTTCTCCCAAACCATAGCCGGTAAAAATACCAAACTAAAGTCACATAGAGAGGGCCCCCTGGGCAACAAATGGTCCAGGTTTGGGACCTCCAGCACCTATAGTTCGGCTGTACTGGGGCCCCAAAATGACCGGTCATTGATCAGCAATTATCAGGTGAATTTGGGACCTCCAGCACCTATGGTTCGGCGTGAGCAAGCATCGGGTGAGGCTGTGCTGTCTGTGCACTGTTTTTTAAACCCCTTGGATCCCACACTAGCATGCATTGCACACTTCACTTCACTTGAATGGGTCGTGCTTGGCAGGCTACACCTGGTAAGTGTGACAGAGCGTATAATTCCTACTGCGGCTGCGACATGTGTACACCCCTGGCCAGTGGACGGGCCCTGGGGAATGTTGGTGGTCGGGGGGGGGGGGGGCAGCTGTAAAGCTGTGTAAGGGGCCCCAAAATTTCTGATGGCTGCCCTGGTAGTGCCTGACTTAGAGGTCAGGAAAGATGATTTTTGTATGGAACAACTAAAAGGCGCCACATTCAATAGAGCCAGAGAAAACATTAAAAGGATAGATGGGGAACCTGTTGAACCTAATGTAGGGGTGTCTTTTCCCTACATGGCTCTTAAAAATAACTTGCTGTATCAGGTGGTAAAGCAAGGGGAGGAGGAGGTAGGATAGCTAGTGGTTCCCAAACCCTATCGCCGGATGGTATTAAATTTAGCCCAGTGTCATATTATGGGTGGACATCTGGGTATAGAGAAGACCAAGGAGAGAATAACCCAGAGATTCTTTTGGCCCGGGTTATATGCAGATGTCAGAGAATATTGTGAGTCATGCCCAGAGTGTCAGTATTCTGCGCCATCGCCCCATTTTTGCAGTCTGCTGGTACCATTACCAATCATTGAGGTGCCTTTTGAAAGAATTGGCATGGATCTGGTGGGACCAGTAGTAAAATCTGCCCGGGGCCATCAGCACATACTGGTAATACTGGACTCTGCCACACAATATCCTGAAGCCATTCCCTTGCGTAATACCTCAGCTAAAAATATTGCCAAAGAGCTTGTCCAGGTATTTAGTCATGTTGGCATTCCAAAAGAAGTATGAATGGATCAAGGCACCCCGTTTATGTCCCGAGTCACTAAAGAATTATGTAAGTTGTTCAAAATCTCCCATCTCTGTACCTCTGTATACCATCCGCAAAATAATGGTCTTGCAGAAAGATTTAACAAAATGCTCAAAAGCATGTTAAAGAAGGCGGTGGACAAAGATGGGGGGAAATTGGGATTTCTTGCTGCCATACCTCATGTTTGCCATACGAGAGGTACCTCAGGCATCTACAGGTTACTCTCCTTTTGAACTGCTGTATGGTAGACTTCACAGGGGATTGCTAGATGTTGCAAAAGAAATGTGGGAGGGAGAGACCACGCCTTTATAGAAGTGTCATCAAGCATATCTCACTGATGCAAGATAGAATCGCTGCTGTTATGCCGCTTGTCCGGGAACATATGGAGCAAGCCCAGGAGGCCCAGAGAAGGGTTTATAATTGGGGTGCCAAGACCCGGGTCTTCAGCCCTGGTGATAGAGTGCTGGTACTCAGGGGAGGACCAAATGGGGGGATGGGCCGCCCCGGTTGCCACACTTTGGGGGGTGTTCAGTCACAGTGTGGCATCTCTAATGGGGTGTGCTCCTGCTCTGCACATCTCGAGGGTGGCAAGAGCCCTCGCTGCTCTCTGCTCTCTCTTTTTTTTTTTAGGTGGATTGGAACACCCGGAACACCCCCTCAGCGCTGCAGTGGTATGGTCTGGTGACTGGTCTGCGAGCGTCCGTCCGTGATAGCCGCTCTGACGTCTTTCACTGAACTGACTGCTCTGCTTCCTTCTTCTGCTCCACCTCCACCCACCCACCACTGCTGAGCTGTAAAGCCAGGCCTGAGGCGGCCCGCCATCATGTGAGTACTGTACATTTCTAGACAGTGCCAGCAGTGTCCTCCTCTCGCTAGGCTAACTGCCCAGTGCCGACCGCCCTGTGGCTGAGCTGTGGGGGGGGGGGTGGTGGTGATGCTGCTGCATCGAAATGCATGGCAGCACTGGCAGTGTGTGTGTGTGTGTCCTCCTCACCCGAGAGTTTGTGAAGCCAGGGGGTGCTTGTGTTTCCAGTCACTTGGCTGCTGATGCTCAGAACTGGTGAGTGAGATGATGAGGTGATTTAAAAATCTCCAACTACTTGAACAATTTCTTCTCATGGCATGAGGTTAAAGAGCATTCTTCTTGACTTGACCCTAAGAAATCACAATGTTGTAAATACATTTTCTTTTTGTCATTTGGATCTTTAGCCTGGGTTCAGACTAATGCGATCCTCAGAGATCGCATGTGATTCACACTTGCACTGCAGGTGCCGATCACATGTGATCTCTGAGCAGTGCGAGTTCAGCCATACAGTTGTATGGCTGAACTCGCATTAGATTCGCAAAAAAAAAGGTACATGTACCTTTTTTTTTTCCTGCACTAGAATTGCATCACATGGGTGTTCTCACCCATGCGATTCAAATTCATGTGCGAGTGCACAGTTTGCACTGTGATTTGTGAAGAAAACTGGGGGTGTCATTAACTTTGTAATGACACCTGCCAGCGGTACACAGAAGGCAGTGAACGGACTGCGGGAGTGATGCGATGCAGGAACCAGCTCTATAATCGTGCCTGTTCTTGCATCGCACATATGTGAACCAGGGCTTAGGGCCGGTTCACACTGCACTGCAGCGATGCTGGAACCCTGCAAATTCACTGCAGTTTCCTGCATCGCTTGCCTCCCAGTGGCAGGTCACACTGCCCTATGAGAACTGAAGGGAAGTGTCAATAAATTGTTAACGACACCCCCTTTTCAGTTTGCATATCGCGCACTGCACTGCAAACTCGCACATCAGATTGCATGGTGTGAAGATTTAAAATTTATGTGGGTGTTTTTATATTTTTTTGGTGGGGTGCCAGATATAGGATCCGCGCCGGGTGCCATATGCTCTAGGTACGCTCCTGCTAGTACTTGTCCCCACAGTTGAGAGTAAATTCCTAGCAAAGTGGCAAGGTCCCTTTGAAATTATGGAAAGAGTAGAGGAAGTAAACTACAAAGTTTACCAGCCAGGAAAAGGAAACCAGAGCAAATATATCACGTTGATCTCTTGAAACTTTGGAAGGATAGAGAGACTTTACTGGTAATGCCAGCCCCCCAAAAGGACATATCCCCTGTGACTCCGGACGTACCCATAACTGAAACCTTGTCTGTGGCCCAACAGAAGGACGTTAAAGAATTTGGGAGTAAGAATAGAGACTTTTTCTCTCACCTGCTCGGACTGACCACAGTTATATAGTATGACATAATTACGGAACCAGGTGTCTGCGTAAATGTAAAGCCCCATAGAATACCCGAGGCTAGGCACCAAGCAGTTGCAAATGAAATTAAGAACATGTTAGAGCTGGACATGATAGAGAAGTCCCACAGTTACTGATCCAGTCCCATAGCGTTGTTCCCAAAACCAGATGGAACGATAAGGTTTTGTAATGGTATCAGAAAGTTGAACAGCGTGTCCAAATTCGATATGTACCCAATGCCTCGGGTAGACAAGCTTGTTGACAGATTGGGTGGTGCTGGTATATAACTACGCTAGATCTGACTAAAGGTTATTGGCAGATACCCCTAACAGAGTCTGCGAAAGAGAAACCTGCGTTTTATACCCCCGAGGGGTCCTTCCAGTATAAGCGGATGCCTTTTGACTTGCATGGATGATGTAATCATCCACAGCCCAGATTGGGAATCCCATTTGCCCCATGTGCAAGCAGTAGTAGATTCTCTTAGGAAAGCAGGACTCACTGCCAACCCCAGAAACTGCCATGGGCTTGGAGGAGGCCAAATACCTTAGCTACATTATTGGTCGGGGGGCTGATCAAACCTCAGATCAATAAAGTTGAGGCAGTTCCAAAGTGGCCCGACCTATAAATAAAAAGCAAGTTCGGGCATTTCTTGGGATCACAGGGTACTACAGGAGTTTTATACCCAATTTTGCCACCATTGCAGCCCCACTGACAGATCTGATGAAGGGTAGAGCGTCGGTCATGATCAAGAGGAATCCCGAGGCAGAGAAAGCATTTCAAATGTTGAAGAAAGCTCTTTGTGCACAACCTGTGCTCGTGACCCCAGATTTCACAAAGGAGTTTGTGGTACAGACGGGCGCCTCTGATGTGGGACTGGGTGCGGTATTGTCCCAAATCAGAGACTGGGAGGAGCACCCAGTGGTCTACCTTAGCAGAAAGCTCAACAGACATGAGAAAAACTATGCAATTGTTGAGAAGGAATGTTTACCTATCAAATGGGCCTTAGATGCCCTAAAATATAACTTATAGGGGAGACCATTCAAATTAGTCACTGATCATGCCCTCTTAAATGGATGTGTGATAACAAGGAGAAAAACAGTCGGGTGACAAGGTGGTTCCTTGCTTTTCAAGCATTCAAGTTCACAGTGGAGCATAGAGCTGGGAAACTCCAGAATAATGCAGATGCCCTTTCCCATGTCCACTATCTGGTTGGGACAGTTGCTCCACCGCAGGGGCTTGAGCAGAGGGAGGGGATATGTGATGTTAAGAGGGGCGAGGTGATCGAAGGACGATATGTGTCGCCTCGCATGCGTTTATTTGCATTGAACTAAGGTGGAATCTGGTCCGAGTTTTACCAGCCACCTTGGCAGGGTTGGTTCCGGACCAGATTTTGTGGTCCACTGGTGTCCACCAGCACATGGTATAAGTAATCAGGAAGAGAGCAAAGCTTTGGCCATGGCCTGGGAGCCATCAAGACTGAGAGAGCTGCTGTACTGAAGCCTGCTTTATGACTGAAACCAAAAGGTTTGCATTGGTTTGTACTCGCTACAAGTCAGCTTTTAAGAAAACCTGCCATTGGACTACCTTTTTCCCCAGGGAAGGTGGTCCCCATTGAGCTAACCCCCTCCCCCACTCTATATATATATATATATATATATATATATATATATATATATATATATATATATATATATATATATAGATATAGATATTATATTTTTTTTGTGTACACTAAAATTCATTTTAGTGTATTTTTTTCTGAAAATATGTGTTTTATAAACAGTTGCGCAAATATTGTGCTGGATAAAAACTTGCAACTGTCACCAATTTATTCTTCTGCGTTCCAAGTAATTTCCAAATCATTGCATGAAAAATCTAAATACAAAGTGGTTAAAGAGGAACTAAAGTCTGCTGTGGGGATGGGATTTTGCCCAGCATACTTGCACATTATAATACCTTACCTACAAGGGTACTGTCCGATCCAGGCTGTCAGTTGAAACTGTGTCATCCATTACCACCATCTTCTCTGATCTCTCACTAATAATTGTAAACCGGGGTGGTTCCTGATATTTTGCTCACCATGTCAAGCAATCATATTGATGACGAGCCTGTCTGTTTCAGTGGTGCCTTTCAGTGTGAAAAAAGTAAAAAATTAATTTAAAAAAAGTAAAAAATGAATACATGAAAACATTTTGCAGTTATGACTTGGGGCTTACACAGAACCAAGGAATCTCTCCCTGTCCTTGGGTAACAACAGTGTTCTCTGCTTCCTATGGCTAAAAGGAGAGATGGGGGGGAGCAATGGAAAGGTAAATTCGTGCAGCTGGAGAAAGACCATTTAAGTGAACCAGTTGCTTTGTTCTGCATTGGTGAAGCACAACTTAACTTAAAGTGATTCTGTCACCAAAGGGTCACTCTTACTCAAAGAACACCTTGTAGAAAATGTGTCAAAAATTACCTTTCTGGCAGCCGATTTGAAGAAACGTCTTCACTTCTTCCCTGGCCACAGCCGAGATTTGACTGATTACCAGAAATAGGAATACCTGCTGTGGCTGGGGGAGAAGAGAAGCAGAGGCATTTCAACAAACAGGCTGCCAGAAAGGTAAGTATAAAGCCAGATTTTTTACTAGCTTTTACAAGGTGTTTTTTTATGTGAAAGTGACCCTACAGTGACAGGGTTACTGTAAGGCAGTGAGATGTTAAAGGTTATGTTCACCTTTGGGAACATGTTACATGCTACACCTGTTTTTAGGGGGGGCTCCACCTACACGGCTGCGTCATTCATACACAGAGCTCTGTGTGTGTATGAACTACAAGCCCCAACATCCTTTGTGGTTGTCGGCTTGTAGTTCTCAATGAACTACCAGGGCCCTGTTCATTGATTTCTTCCTGTCAGTGCATTTGCCTACCCTTACGGGATGTACGGGCACACAGATATACTGACAGATCTCAAGGAGACCTGCATGGCACCAGCAATCTGCAGATCGCTGGTGCAATGCTTTACAGGCTCCAAAAGAAAAAATAAATAAATGCTAATTTTTTTACTTGAAAAAAAAAAGTGCATTTATTATTTTTTTCTAAAAGGTGAACTGCTTTAATTCCTCCCACTCCTGTTGTGTACTTTCAGAAACTCATGGTTATTAACATCCATGCTGTCTCCTAACCATGAAAGAAAACACCAAAAATATGGTATAGAATCAATATATAAACCAAATTCTATATTGCTATAGAAATCGAACTTCAGTAGTAAGCTATCTTTTCATTCGATTGACTTTGCAAATACTTTTGGAACTTCATTCAAAAAAGAAAATCTCGCTGGTTCGCTCCCTTCCCATAGCCTGTAAATGAGTTACAGGTTTTTTTGGGGGGGAAAGGGGAGAGAAAGTACAGATTTTTATTGGTACCTGCTCCCACTTCCGCAGTTTCTGCCTAGGCAAGGATGAGGTCTCTTATTTTGTTGTTATACTGTATAACAATGTGTTATTTGCCTTCTGCAAAAAAAAAAACTCTTACCTGCTAGCAAATTTTTTAAAACCTGTACCCAGACTTTGATGCATGCATTGTACAGTGTATTGTTCTGGCAGAATAAAGATGCTGGGAATAAATCTGGGTGCCGAGATAATGTAACTAAAGCATGAATGCGTGGGAGGTACACTATCAGTGCATTGGGCAAAGCAAGAAGTCTGCAGATCCAAATGAAGTGGAGAAGGACATGACACCAATAGGGACAAAGTGGATGCGCAGAGCTCAAGCCTTACATCAGTGGAGGAGAGCACACCCAGAGGTAACTATTTCATGATATGTAATTATGGCCGTCTCCACCATGCTTAACTTCCGCTTTAGCAAATAAAATATTCAAATTTTAACAGTATTCATAGAGACTTTCATCAAACGAGTAGGCTCCTAACTAAAATGGAAAAATTGGTTTTGATTCATTAGATTCTGCCTGCCAATTTAGCCCCCTATATCTCAGGACCAATTGTGACATTCAAATGCAGTCTCCTGCATTCTATTTGGTGGTAATTGAAAAGAAAACAAATTGAGAACCAGCACAACAGGGGCATGGCTAGAGTGTGGATTTTGTTTTTCATAGGTGGTGCTTAAGGCGCCAGATTTTCTGTGCAGATAGGCTCCCAAGCAGTAGCTGCAGCCCTGGCGGTCACACGCATGACATGAATTACATTTATGAGATGTAAAAGATGCTGACTGTTCCTTTCCAAATACATAATTTTTGGTTGCATCAGATCTGATTCATTGTTCTTCTGAAATCCAATCTGGTGCTGATTAATGTTCATTAATATGCTTGGCAAAAGTTTATGTCCTGTTTTTAAATGGCCCATTTAGCCATTTCACAAGAAATCTTATTTGCATCCTTCATTTGCCAATATAGAAATTAACTGATGGCACAGCTTCTGTGCTGCTTAGGACAGGCGTCTTTTTAAAGCCAAGCATCTGCTAAAACTATTTTTTGCATTTTGCACAGAAAGTGGACGGTATAACCTCCATCAGGTTTGTATTCCTGTGTGCCTCTCCTATGGGAAGATTTCTGTGGGTGATTAGCTTGTGTGGATCACCTTTCCTGGGAAGAAGGCAGCTTGTAGGCAAACTTTCTTAAAATCTGGCGGGTTGCCAGTTTTATTTGGTAAAGGTTGCAGGTTATAAAACTAACAGAAATAGCAAAAACAAAACCTTGCCATCTGGCACTAAACTGATAGAGCAGGATACCTCTCTATATGATGTCGGGCTTGTCCCTGGCACCTTCAAACAAACGCAAACCTTTTTCTTTTGCAGTCCTTAGAGCAACCAACAACTCAAGGTTTCGCTCTCTCAGTGTAGGCATACTGAGTCCCAGGGTGAGCTCCACTGAGATCTCTTCCTGGTTATTTCAAGCAGCTGGAGAGAGATTTGGGTTGACCAAAAACTTCAGGCCGGAACCAGCTCTGCCACGGTAGCTGGCAAAACCCGGGTCGGACTCTCACCAGTCCACTCCAAGTGAATGCATGCGAGACGACAAATATCGCCCATCCACTATCGCACCTCACATAACGTCACTATATATATATATATATATATATATATATAATTACAGTATCTCCATAGGCATGCGCACAGGATGTGCCAGGTGTGCCCAGGCACACTCTAATCATCCTGTGCAGCACAGATTCCCCCTTCTGCCCTGGCTCCCCCATCCCTTTCTCTGCTGCGGGCACACACAGGGGGATGTTTTACAATAATTGGGGGAAGGGGACGGTAAATATGTAATTTAAAAGCACCTTCCCTTTCTGAATGAACACAGTGAGTGATTGGTACCATGTGTTTGAGCTTTGGGTGCACGCCCTAATGCAATAGGCTGCACACACCTATGAGTATCTCACAAAAGTGAGTACACCCCTCACATTTTTGTAAATATTTTATTATATCTTTTCATGTGACAACATTGAAGAAATGACACTTTGCTACAATGTAAAGTAGTGATTGTACAGCTTGTATAACTGTGTAAATTTGCTGTCCCCTCAAAATAACAACACACAGCCATTAATGTCTAAACCGCTGGTAACAAAAGTGAGTACACCCCTAAGTGAAAATGTCCAAATTAAGCCCAAAGTGTCAATATTTTGTGTGGCCACCATTATTTTCCAGCACTGCCTTACCCTCTTGGGCATGGAGTTCACCAGAGCGTCACAGGTTGCCACTGGAGTCCTCCTCCATGACGACATCACGGAGATGTCATCATGCCCCGGAAGACGTCCGTTCGTGACGAAATCGATAGGGCGGAAGTGATGTCTCCAGGTCACCGCTGAACGAACGAACGTGGAATATCTGTTGTCCGCGATGTTTTTATTGGAAGTTTGCAAGTGCAATATTTTTAAATAAATCTATTTGGTTTTAAACGCTATTACACTATTGCGGCCCTTCTGTTTTCATTGAGCTCAACGGAGGTTTATACATATCCGGAAGACAGCGCTGGGGAGGCCGGCATCTGTGGCCCAGTGGAGGTCTTATATCCACACAGGCGTTCCCTGACCCCCTATAATAAGGGGTCCAGGGGTCCCGGTAAGGGCACATCTTTATTGGTGGAGGATTTTTTCACTGAAGTGGTGGTGTGGTGGATGTTTATTGGTCACGGCTATTTGGACAAGGCTCACATCTTTATTGCACCGACCTTTTCCGATTAGATTGGACTTTGGACTTGAATATATGCATATGCACTTTTTTCTTTTTCTTTTGTTATTTATTGATATTTTTCATTTACACACATGCACGGGATGTTCTGATTGACTCATGTTTTTTCACACAAGCACAATTTAATTCTGTTTTATATTATTTTGCATTTGCCTGACGTGTACCTTTAGGCCTCATTCACATGGTTTATCAAGTCCGTACACCTCCAAGAATCAGCATGCAGCCATGGCCAGTGTGCGGCCTTAATATGCTATGTGAGTCTCACCTGTTGTGCTATAGTATTATACCATACGTAAATCGTGTTACAAATAATCCATTTTGCTGAACACCTGCTTGTCACTGTGTTAATTGTTAACTAATAACATTTCATTCAGCTAATAGTTTTTGGCTATTCATGCTTATAGTGTAGGTACAGTCACATTACAGATGAATGGTTCTTGCATAGATGCTAATTGCACTGTCCAATATACAGATGTACTAAGGGGCATTTACATTTGTGTATATGAAATTTGATTTAACATATAGCAAAGTAAATGAAAATATAATTTAAAATATAAAAATTGGAATAAAAATCCCTTTAAAAGTAGATGTAAGCCCTAGCTGGATGACATGATGACATTTAGTTTTCTAAAGCACTTTGCATGATTTTCATAAAATACCGGTTTCACTTTTTTTTTTTTGCATCTCAGCACTGTTGATCTCCTTTAGCCACTTCCTGTCCACAAAGAGTTGATCTGGTATTGTCTGCACATCATGCCTCTGAACCGGCTTCCTGATGCTGACAACATGGGACAATGCCTGTGCAATGCATGTCAGCACAGCTGTGGCAATGCAAGAAAATGATTGGGGGACAGGTGTGACAATGCAAGAAAATGATTGGGGGACAGCTGTCACTTCATAACAGAAAGTGCCTGAACAAACATCTTCATGGCACAATCACCAGGGGTTCTTTTAGTGAAAAGGTTGATTTAACCACTTGCCGACGGCGCTCACTGTGTCCGGGGAGGGCCAGGGAGCGGGTGCGGCGGATTCGTTCTCCGCCGGCCACCCGCGATGCCCCCCCCCCCCGGAGTGAAAGAACGGAGGTCTTTGTAAGTAAACATGGACCTCCGTTCTGTGAGGGGGGAAGGGCTGTGATCACAGCCTTCCTCTACACGGAAGCTGTGATCGCTTCCCTTCCCCAGCTAGGGCAGTCCCCCCACAGTTAGAACACGCCCAGGGAACACTGTTAACCCTTAGAGCGCCCCCTGCAGGTTAACCCCTTCACTGCCAATGGCATTTACACAGTAATCAGTGCATTTTTATAGCACTGATCGCTGTATAAATGCCAGTGGTCCCAAAAAAGTGTCAAAATGGTCCGACATGCCCGCTGAAATATCGCAGTACCGCTAAAAATCGCAGATCGCCGCCATTACTAGTAAAAAGAAAAAGAAAAACCCCAGAAATGAATTCTCATCATCCGTAAACGCGACCACTTTTGCGCAAACCAATCAATAAACGCCAACTGCGTTTTTTTTTTATCACAAATATGAGGAAGAATATAAATCGGCCAAAACTGATGAAAAAAAATGTTTTTTATATTTTTTTTTGGATTTGTATTTTAGCAAAAAGTAAGAAATTTGGGTTTTTTTGCAAAATTGTCGCTCTTCTTTTGTTTATAGCGGCGATCAGAAATGACGCAGAGGTGATCAAATACCACCAAAAGAAAGCTCTATTTATGGGAAAAAAAAGAACGCAAATTTCGTTTGGGTACAACGTCGCACGACCGTGCAATTGTCAGTTACAGCAACGCAGCGCCGAATCGCAAAAAGGGCTCCGGTCCTAAAGTGTGAAATCCTTCCGGGGCTGAAGTGGTTAAAAAGTTTCAAAACATCTTATAAAATGGCATTAGCTTGTTAAAGCTTATATGAGATTTTAGTGATTGGGTTTAAATCTACTTTAGTGTAAACTGTGTTTACATGAATGTTACATTCATGCTTTTTCAAAAATAAAAGAATGTGAATTTTCCTTTTGTCCTCACTTCCAGAAACAGCACTTATCTGCATTAGCATGTAGAGGGCTTAAACTGATTACTAAAGTCTTGGTTTTTTTTTTCTTTAAAAATAATATTCCTGTTATACTTACCTGCCCTGTGTAGTGGTTTTGCACAGAGCAGCCCCGATCCTCCTCTTTTTGGATCCTTCTTCAGTGCTCCTGGCCCCTCCCTCCTGTTGAGTGCCCCCACAGCAAGCAGCTTGCTATGGGGGCAGCCGAGCTGAGCTGCAGCTCTTTGTCCATTCAAACACGGAGCAGCGGTTTGGCCCCACCCACTTCTCTCTCCTGATTGGCTAACTGACCAGCCGAGGCACTGGTGCACATCGCTGGATAGAGAGGGGGCTCAGGTAAGTATGAGGGGGGCTGCCACACACAGATTTTTTTTCTTTCATTATACTTTTTACTGTTCATTTGGGTCAGCTTGGCCCAAAGAAACGATGTCCCTCACTAACACGTAAGGCCACTGGGTGTGCGATATAAACTGTATGTAGCTGCAGCTACATACAGCATACTGCACTGTGTTCCGGTTCAAGACGAGACTTCCTGTCTCATACCTGGAACACAGTAGAGTCTATCTGATTGGCGCTCAGCCATTCGGAGAAAGCAACGTATTCTAGTAATGAATGCAAAGCTTCCTCAGTCAGAGAGGTGGGCTGATGATGTCTCAACCTCTGACTCAGCCAATCAGAGGAAGCATTGTCCAGACAGAGGGTCGGAGGTCCGGCATCCTGATAGGACAGCCAGTGCAGTGTGAAAACGCCTCCTACAAGCTTTAACCAGGCACTGATAGAAGTCACAAGACTGCTATATACTGCTGACGAGAAAATGTATTTAGCAGTTTATATTTATTAAAATGATTGCATTTCTGTGTACTGTGAGAGACCAAATATAGTGAATGCAGGGTCCTGAGTTTAGTAACATGCTAACATCTTTGCACTCGCAGGCTTGCGCACACACACCAGAAACTTGCGACAGAGTTGGTTAACCACCTAAAGACCAGCCTCCACAGCTATACTGCAGCAAGTTAGCTTTATTGCGCGAATCGCCATAGCTGTACCTGTACCGTCGGTTCGTGCAATAGATACAGTGGACGCTTGTGACCGGTGGCCGTGATGTCCGCCGGCCACCCGCGATCTCTCCCCAGAGAGCCAGAGCAGGATCTGTCAATGTAAACAAACAGTTTCCCGTTCTGTCAGGGGAGTAGAGAGAAGATCCTCTGTTCCTAATGATCAGGAACAGCGATCTCTCTCCTCCTCCTCCAGTCAGTACACTGCCCCCACAGTTAGAAACACCCCCCAGGGAAAACATTTAACTCCTTGATCAGCACTAGTGTTAACCCCTTCCCTGCCAGTGTCATTTATACAGTAATCAATGCATTTTTATAGCACTGATCGCTGTATAAGTGTCACTGGCCCCAAAAAAGTGTCAATAGTGTCCGATCTGACCACTGCAATGTCGCAGTGCCACTAAAAATCGCTGCCATTAATCTATTCCCTATAACTTTTGTGCAAACCAATCAATATACGTTTATTGCTAATTTTTTTTAACCAAAAATATGTAGAAAAATTCATATTGGCTTAAACTGATAAAGAAATTAGTTTTTTAACATTTTTTTGGGATATTTATTATAGCAAAAAGTAAAAACTATTTTTTTTTTCAAAATTGTCACTCTTTTTTTTGTTTATAGTGCAAAAAATAAAAACCACAGAGGTGATCAAATACCACCAAAAGAAAGCTCTATTTGTGGGAAAAAAGGAAATAATTTTTGTTTGGATACAGCGTCGCATGACAGTGCCGTATCACAAAAAATGTCCTGGTCGTTAAGGGGGTAAATCCTTCCAGTCCTTAAAGAGGAAATGCAGTCTGCTCACATCATTTGTAATAATTTGCCATTCTGAAGCTTCCCTCCAACCACTATGCATATTATTTGATATATACTGTGATTCCATATTTGCCAAATATGCTGCAGAAATCTCCCTCAACTAAGTCTGGCTGCAGCCATTTTAACACGCAGCTGAAGCTACTGCCTGTTCACTTCCTGGATTTACACAGACACACAGAGGCACACCTTCAGCTCTGCAGCTCCCATTGACCCTCTTATGACTCATCCCCCCTCCCTTTCTGGCAAACTCTCACAAGAATGAGAGAGAGAGCTGTGTATGACGTCATAAGCCTAGGCTAATGACCAGACAAGAAATATGAAGTGGGCTGTAATAAGGTATTTTCTGGCAGAAAAAATGTTTTACTATTCAAAGGTAAAACAACAAGGGCAGAAAATGTAATAGATGGAAAGTTGAAAAAATGACTGAAGGTCTTCTTTACGTGGCTAACCACTTGCCGACCAGCCGCCGTTCTTATATGGCGGCAGGTCGTCTCTCCTGCGCAAATCGGCGTAGCTCGCGCAGACGCAGTTGCGGGCGGGAGTGCCTATGGGTCGTGCAGACTCGATGTCCACCGGCGACCCGCGATCGCCTATTACAGAGGCTGAACGGGGATCTGCCAATGTAAACAAGGCAGATCCCCATTCTGACAGGGGACATGATAGTGATCTACTGTTCCCAGTCATCGGGAACAGCGAGATCTGTCATGTTCCTGCCAGCCCCCATAGAGTTAGAACGCGCTCCGGGAACACAGTTAACCCCTTGATCACCCCCTAGAGTTTAACCCCTTCTTTGCCAGTGTCATTTTACATTGATCACTGCTTTTTTTTAGCAATGATCAATGTAATAATGTCATTGGTCCCAGAAAAGTGTCAAAAGTGTCCGATCTGTCCGCCGCACTGTCGCAGTCCCGATAAAAATCTCAGATCGCTGCCATTACTAGTAAAAAAAAAAATAACAAAAATGCCATAAATACATTCCCTATTTTGTAGATGCGATAACTTTTGCGCACCTCAATCAATATACGCCTATTGCGATTTTATTTACCAAAAATATATAGAAGAATATATCGGCCTAAACTGATGAATAATTTTTTTTTTTTTATTTTTTTTTTTTGGTATATTTATTATAGCAAAAAGTTAAAAAAAAATGTGTTTTTTTTTCAAAATTGTTGGTCTTTTTTTTCTTTATAACGCAACAAATAAAAACCGCAGAGGTGATCGAATACCACCAAAAGAAAAAAGAAAAGGACGTCAATTTTGTTTGGGTACGTCGCACGACTGCGCAATTGTCAGTTAAAGTGACGCAGTGCCGTATCGCAAAAAAATGGCCTGATCCTTCCGGGACTGAAATGGTTAAAGAAACCCTTTAAAAACCTAAACAGCTAACAGAGCTGTACATGTACAGGGTTCCAGCTCCCACTTCCTCTCCTGACGCTGCGAGCCGCAAGGACGTTCACCTCTCCCCCTCTCCCTACCGGCAATCTGCTGGGACACGTCACAGTGCGCAGCTACGGCCAGGCGCCCACACTTGCTATGCCGGCACCGCGGAGGGGAGGGGGAGAGGAGCGATGGATCCGGCGGCCGCATCGCTGGAGCGAGGGACAGGTGAGTAGCCATTTATTAAAAGTCAGCAGCTACACTTTTTGTAGCTGCTGACTTTTAAATGGGTGGAACTCCACTTTAACTCATATTATAAATTAGGAAATTGCTGACGAACCTTCACCCAATGAACAAATATCTTTAATCAGTTTGTGTAAATCATGTAAACAGAAAAGTAAAGCTTCCATGGTCTCTTCAAATATTTATTTTCCTCTATCTCTAGTAAATATTAGTGAGTCTTGGTGATAACACAGCCAACTTTACTGTCATAGTATAATAAATCCTCTGTGAAAATCCAACCTTTCCATACTGGTGCTAATCCTGTTGGCTGAAATGCAAAATTTTAGAATCACAAATACTCCTTCATCTAATCTAGTAAAACCAAAGCCCAGATTTTCACCTTTGCCCTTGCGATTCCTGCCCTGACATAAGTTTAGTGCTGGTAATCTTTCATTCAGAACACATCACTCATCTGCGCATAGTACAGGTCTGCCTTGTTCATCCCTCTTATCATGGATAGAAGAACCCTTGAAATAAATTTCTGATCTAAATGAACCCTTGATAATGAATACTTCATCTACAGCTCACGGCAAATTAGCATAAACAGCAAGCTGTAGATAGGAGGCCTCATACACATGGGCGTTTTTTAGTGGTTTTTGCAGCTCTCCATGATATTCAATGGCCCCACACAACGCTGACGTTTTTGAGCTGTAGATGGCGTCGGCCTTTGTGAGCTGAAAGCAGAACCCATGGCCAGCGCATTCTGAAGCTGCAGCGTTAGAGCGTTTTTGACACTGAGCCGGAAAACCGATCATTAACGCGTATTAACTCCGTTGCAGCATTAACCAGCGTTTTCAGCGCTGGCGTTTACATGTTCAAAAATAGCAGAGGAATGTTTTTTAAACAAAACGTGACGTAGCTCTGACGCTCAAAACGCGGATTTTGACGCCAATTTTTTCCTGACGTCAGTCACGACGTTACAGCTAATTTTGTTAATATGCCTGTGTGTATGAGGCCTAATAAGAATAAATTAATAAATTAGGACTGTCACACACTTGGCATTTTTGACACCCAGGACTACTCAATGCACTAAAATCTTTAATATTAATGAAATAAAACAAATAATAATAATGGCTTATGAAAATTGTAGTATTCTTTCATATGGTGATCAGTGAAGAAATAACTCCTTATATTGACATTCAGTGGAAAATGCCCACTTACATTGGTGGTTAGTGATTTGTTTCCTTATAT
>BLSH010108124.1:969010-983809 GCA_018402905.1 Glandirana rugosa
TACCTCGTCACTCATTTTTTACCCTTGTCCTGAACCCGACACATAACGGTCTACTCCTCACCCTGAGTTTACTGTTCATATGTGTTTTCGAGTGACGTTTACACGTCTTTTTACCAACGTTCAACTCTAGTAGTACCACATGTTGTGGAAATATTGATGTGTTTCAAAAAGGGTAACACGGTCTGTCCTTGACCGTAACACTTTACCTTTTTTCACACCAGTATGTGTATATCACCGTCACAGATTTAACGTTTCCATAACCATCCTTAACGTGGTGTATCATAATCGTCGGAGTTCGACTGAAGTGAGGGTAAGTTCTAGACGATCTAGTAGCATACACATTCTTGCTGCATTTACCATATGATTCGCTAAAGATTTAAAGTATAGATGTTTGGATACACTTGTATGATCTAGCAGATCTTGAATGGGAGTGAAGTCAGCTTGAGGCTGCTAATACTATGTGGTGCAATTCCTACCAATACCTTTGCAATTTAGACACTGCCACTATATGTGTATGACCACACTTTTTTCCATTTCACAATGCCAGTTCCTGTCTGGCACAATGGGAAAAACTTTGTGTAGTTATAAAGGTGTTGTACACCATGATGATCTCAACTTGCAACCATTTTTCTGCACATTTGCAGTGAGCTTTTGTGTATACTTGTCATTTGAGTCCCACTCCTCATCTGGCAATACACAGCCCAAGTCCTGTTCCCATTTTTTACTCACTGCTCCATCTCCTGGATGGCAGTTGTTAATTAAGTTTGTGTATATGAAACAGATGACATATTTTTGAGCGCTGTTTAAAAAGGAGTAGGTTGTGTTGAGTATAGGTGTTTGACGGTACGTCTGCTCAATTTTGGATGCAGCCTTTTTTGAAAAAGTGATCTGCTAGCATTTTGGGTATTGGCCATTGATTATTTAGAAATTTTCCTCTCATGCCTGGGGGAAAGTCTGGGTTGTGGTAAATTGCAGACCACGGTTCCATAGTGGATTAGATAGATATTGCATTACAATAGGGGTCTCCAAACCTTCTAAGTAAGAGGCTGGTTCCTGCCCCTTAGGCTTTGGGGGGGGGGGGGCTGGGCTGTGCCAGTGGGAGTAAAATATGGCCCAGCTGCACTGCCCCATCATTGGTTATAATGGATGGAACAGTGCACCTTGCTGGTGTCAGTAGAGGGAATGGTGCCCTATCATTGGTGTCAGTTGGTGGAATAGTGCCCCAAGGAGCAGCTAAAGGCAAGCAAACAGGCTACATCCAGCCCCTTGGGCCGCAGTTTGGAGACCACTGTATTACAAGCTTGGTGAAAACTGCAGAAGGTGGATTTTATGAGAAGATGTTCTTTGTCTTTGGGAAAGTTTGAGAGGAGTGACAGTATAGATTTGAAGGAGGCAAAGGGAGAACGATTGCTCTAAACCAGTGTTTCTCACCCTTTTTTCAGTCAAGGAACCCTTAATAATTATAGACAATCTCAAGGCACCCTTTAAACTTATGGGAAATCTCAAGGCACCCTTTAAAATTATGGACAATCTTGAGGCACCCCATTCTAAAATGGAAAAACTATTGTAATAGCTTTACACAATGCAGCAACATCCACACGTAGGACACCCAACATTGGAGGTGCTTTATTCTTCCAAAGCAAATACACTTTTGCACACTAGTACTGACTAGTAGTCCAATATTTTATTTCTCCTTCAATTTCTCTCCATCAGTGAGCTAATGTCACCCCAGTGCTGAGGTAGAGGGGCACAGGAGGGTCAAACAAGGATGCTGTGGAGGCAACAGACCTCCTCCTTATTAACTGATGACGTCATTGGTTGTTAGGATGCCAGTGTCTAGAAAGTCGTAATTCTGCATAATGAAAACCTGTTAGCGTTGTGTAACTAAAAGGCAGGCTTGATCCACCTGCTGGCTTGTATACAATTTTTGATATTGTTTTAGTCATTTTGCTGAAGCACCCATGAAGAAACCTCAATGCACCCCAGGGCACAAGAGCACTGCGCCCCGAGCCCACTCACTTGTTTGACAATAGAGAATTAATATTCACTATTGTCTTCCTGCTTCTCCTCCCAGCCAATCAGGAAGCGGGTCTTACAACCTGATTGACCGAGAGGAGAACCAACCGTATTGGCCAGTAGGAGAAGCAGGGGGAAGCTGCCCGCAAACTGGATGGGGTAAGTAGTGCGGGACTATCGACCGTGCGATGGCAGGGAGGCGGGTGGTTTTGCGGAAGGGGGGGCTGGGGGCGGCTGGGAAGTTATTTTCCCGTCGCCGCCCCCCCCCCCAAAAAAAAATGGAGCACCAGCCGCCATTGTTCAAATATGTTCATTTGGACAATAATGTCAATTCAATGTTTTATTTTTTTATTCAGTTTAGGAAACTTTTTCATTATATACAGTATATGGGGCAAAAAAAAATCATGCCGCAGCTTGACACTGGAGCTAATAAAGATAATTGAGCTTTGGGTGATTATTTTTTATTGTGTTTTTTAGGAATGCGTTCCTGAGAATTTGGAATTAAAGCTGAAGATATTTTCTGACCTAGATGCTCATGTCAACAATACAGCCATTATAAGCAGCTCAACGTCCTGCCTGTCTCCTACAAAGATGTTTAATGGACTTCGGCATGTCAAGAACTGCATTGTAGCCCATCCTGTAAGTCCCAAACATTTTGGATAAATTGAAGGATAATCCCTGTGATGTTATGTATTTTAATGACAATGGTTTGCCTGTCTGGGAGCCTGAGAATGCACAATAAACAGATGTTGACTTCAATTTTTCTTATATCAAGAATATTAAAAAGGGCACCTGGCACAGCCTAGTGCTTCAATACATAAAGGAAAGCTGACATTAAAGGATATGTTCACCTTTGTATGAAAAAAATAATACATGCACATCTTTTTGCAGGTTAAAAAAAAGTGCATTTACAATTTTTTTTTATCAGGAACCTGTAATGCATTGCACCCGCGATCAGCATCAGCAGATCACAGGTGCAATCTCAGGCTCCTGCAGACTGTCAGTGTAGCTGTCTGCCCATGCCTACAACATGGGTGTTTTCATACCCTGCTGAACATCAACATCTCCCATTTTTTCTGTCATTGTGGCTGATTAAAAGAGAACTACTGTATGTTAGGCAACATAGGCTTGCTTCAACATAGGCTTTTCAAGTGCACTTCAGCTCCAATTTATAAGGCCCCTTTCACACTGGGACCACCCGAGCATCAGCGGTAAACCTCCGCTAATTTCACGGCGATCTACCACTGTAATAGCAGTGCCGTGGCGTCACTATTCGGGAGGCAGCACGGCACTTTTAACCCCCCCACAAGGGGTTAAACAGGGTTTAAAAGTGCCGGCACTCTCGGAGCGGTGTACAGCCGCTTTCGGAGCGCTGCCCATTCATTCCAATGGGCAGGGGCAGTGGAGGAGCGGTGTATACACTGCTCCTCCACCGACCCAAAAATCATGTATGCAGGAGTTTGATTTTCCTCCCGCGAGTGCACCGCCCCGAGCCGCCCCAGTGTGAAAGGGCACACTGGGTTTAATGGGGAGACGCTTTACAGGTGCTATTTTTAGCTGAATAGCGCCTGTAACGTGCCCCAGTGCGAAAGGGGCCTAAGTGTTAAACACCGATTTTAATGGTAGTACTGATTGCCTCTTTAACCTGTTAAGCTCCAGAAGGTTTACTCCCCTACATGACCAGGCACTGCATTATTTTAACTGGCAGTCGTGCAACGCTGTACCCAAATATGATTGTTGTCCTTTTTTTCCCCATAAATAGAGCTTTCTTTTGGTGGTATTTGATGACCTCTGTGTTTTTTATTTTTTGCTCTATAAACAAAAAATTTTGAAAAAAAACCCCTATATTTTCTACTTTCTGGTATAAAACATACCCAATAAAATATGTAAACAATCTAATTTCTTCATCAATTTAGGCCAATATGTATTCTGCTAGATATTATTGGTTTGCGCAAAAGTTATAGCGTCTACAAACTATGGGATAGATTTATGGAATTTTTATTTATTTATTTTTTACTAGTAATGATGTTCAGCAACTTATAGTGGGACTGCGACATTGCATCAAACAAATCGGACACTAAGTGACACTTTTTTGGTGACCAGTGACACCAATACAATGATCAATGCTAAAAAAATATTCACTGTCACTGTACTAATGACACTGGCAGCAAATGGTTTAACATCAGGGGCGATCAAAGGGTTAAATGTGTCCCTAGGGAGTGATTACTAACTGTGTTGGGGGTGCTTGTACTGTGAGAAGACAGAGATCCGTGTTTCTGCTTAGCAGAAACACAGGATCTCTATCTTCCCTACTAACAGAATGGCGATCTGCCTTGTTTACCAGCCGTTCTGCCTCTGTCGGGAACGATTGGTGGACATCGGTTCCGCTGGACCTGCTGATTGGCTCCTACTGTGTCCTGTACGTGATTCTGTGCACAGGAGCCGCCACCCCGCTGTAAATGTACGTGGGGCAGTTGGCAAAAGGTTAAACAAGCTGCTACCACTACTTGAAGCTTGTTGAAAGACAGCTGAAGCCTGATAGCAGCTTGTTTAAAGTGACAATCAGCACCCCCTTTAAGATCTACAGTGCCTTGAAAAAGTATTCATACCCCTCAACATTTTCCACATTTTGTCATGTTACAACCAAAAATGTAAATGTATTTTATTGGGATTTTATGTAATAGACCAACACAACACAGTGGCACATAGATGTGAAGTGGAATGAAAATGATAAATGGTTTTCAATTTTTTTTACAAATATCTGAAAAGTGTGGCGTGCATTTGTATTCAACCCCCTTTACTCTGATACCCCTAACTAAAATCTAGTGGAACCAATTGCCTTCAGAAGTCACCTAATTAGTAAATAGAGTCCACCTGTGTGTAATTTAATAACAGTATAAATACAGCTGTTCTCTGATGCCCTCGGAGGTTTGTTAGAGAACCTTAGTGAACAAACATCATCATGAAGGCCAAGGAACACAGTAGACAGGTCAGGGATAAAGTTGTGGAGACCTTTAAAGCAGGGTTAGGTTATAAAAAATATTCCAATCTTTGAATATCTCACGGAGCTCTGTTAAATCCATCATTTGAAAATGGAAAGAGTATGGCACAACTGCAAACCATCCAAGACATGGCCGTCCTCCTAAACTGACAGGCCAGGCAAGGAGAGCATTAATCAGAGAAGCAGCCAAGAGGTCCATGGTAACTCTGGAGGAGCTGCAGAGATCCACAGCTCAGGTGGGAGAATCTGTCCACAGGACAACTATTAGTCGTGTTCTCCACAAATCTGGCCTTTATGGAAGAGTGGCAAGAAAGCCATAAGAAGTCCCATTTGCAGTTTGTGAGAAGCCATGTGGAGGACACAGCAAACATGTGGAAGAAGGAGCTCTGGTCAGATGAGACCAAAATTAAATTTTTTGGCCTAAAAGCAAAACGTTATGTGTGGCAGAAAACTAACACTGCACATCACCCTGAACACACCATCCCCATAAAGCATATTCATGTGTTAAAATGGTCCAAAGTCCAGACCTAAATCCAATTGAGAATCTGTTGACTTGAAAATTGCTGTTCACAGACGCTCTCCATCCAATCTGACAGAGCTTGAGCTATTTTACAAAGAAGAATGGGCAAAAATGTCACTCTAGATGTGCAAAGCTGGTAGAGACCCCCAAAAAGACTTGCAGCTGTAATTGCAGTGAAAGGGGGTTCTACAAAGTATTGACTCAGGGGGCTGAATACAAATGCACTCCACACTTTTCACATATTTATTTGTAAAAAAATGTTTAAACCATTTATCATTTTCCTTCCACTTCACAATTATGTGCCACTTTGTGTTGGTCTATCACATAAAATCCCAATAAAATACATTTACATTTTTGGTTGTAACATGACAAAATGTGGAAAATGTCCAGGGGTATGAATACTTTTTCAAGGCACTGTATGTATAACGTTACCAATTAGGAACTGAAGAAAGCTTTGCAAAAGCTTGCTGAAAGTTTCATAAAAGCTTTCTGTTCACACTGCTCTTTATACAGTGGGGAAAAAAGTGATTTGATCCCCTGCAGATTTTGTAAGTTTGCTCACTTACCTGCACAAAGAAATGAAGGTTCTGTAATTGTTATCATAGGTGTATTTTAATGATAGAGACAGAATATCAACCAGAAATCCAGAAAAAACTCATGTTATATACAAATATTATAAATTAACCACTTCCCGCCCACCATATACAGTGGTGTAGTGGGCAGCACTTTCGCCTAGCAGTAAAAGGGTCGCTAGTTCGAATCCCAACCACAACACTACCTGCCTGGAGTTTGTATGTTCTCCCTGTGCCTGCGTGGGTTTCTTCCGGGTACTCCGGTTTCCTCCCACAATGCAAAGACATGCTGGTAGGTTAATTGGTTCCTATCTAAATTGGCCCTAATATGTATTAATGTGAGTTAGATTGTAAGCTCCTTGAGGGTACAGACTGATGTGAATGTATATATGTATAGCGCTGCGTAAATTGACGGCGCTATATAAGTACCTGAAATAAATAAATAAATAGAATGACAGCAGGAAAGTGGTTGTTTTATCCTGACTGGGCGTCATATGATGTCCAGCAGGATAAGCCACTAGCGCGCGCCCCGCTCAGCGATCAGTGTTGTGGTGTGTCAGTCTGACACACCGCATCTCCAATCCTGGTAAAGAGCCTATGATGCAGGCTCTTTACCATGTGATCAGCTGTCTCCAATCACAGCTCATCACATGGTAACCAGGAAGTGCCGTTTATCGGCTTTTCCTCTACTCACGCTGACAAGGCGCGAGCAGAGGAGAACCAATTGGCTGCTCTCCAGACAGGGGGGGTCTGTGCTGATAATCAGCGCATTGATTATCAGTGCAGACCCATGGAGGGTGCCCACTAGAGCCCACCAGGGATACCCAAAAGAGACCACCAGGGATGCCAACTAGCGACCACCAGGAATGCCCACTAGAGCCCACCAGGGATGCCAATCAGTGCCCATTAGAAATGCCAATCTGTGCCCATCAGTGATACCTGTCAGTGCCTCCTAATCAGTAACGCCTATCAGTGTCGCCTATAAGTGCCCAACAGCGCAGCTCTTCATTGACCATCAGTGCCAGCTATGACTGCCCATCAGTGCAACCTATCAGTGCCACCTATGACTGCCCATCAGTGCTGCTTATCAGTGCCCATCAGTGCTGCTTATCAGTGCCCATCAGTGCTGCATATAAGTGCCTCATCATCAGTGCCACCTCATCAGTACCCATCAGTGCTCATCGGAGAAGGAGAAAAGTTTTTTTTATAACAGAAAAAAAGAAAAACTTTCTGGGGGTTTTTTTTCAAAATTTTCAGTCTTTTTTTATTTGTAGCGGAAATTTTTTTTTAAAAAACCAGCGGTGATCAAATATCACAAAAGAAGCTCTATTTATGTGAAAAAAATTATAACAATGTTGTATGGGTACAGTGTTGCATGACCGTGGAATTGTCATTCAAAATGCGACAGCGCTGAAACCTGAAAATTGGCCTGGGTAGGAATTGGGTGAAAGTGCCCAGTATTAAAGTGGTTAAGTTACAGTTCAGTGAGTAAAATAAGTATTTGATCCCCAAGCAAAACATGACTTAGTACTTGGTGGAGAAACCCTTGCTGGCAAGCACAGAGGTAAGACATTTCTTATAATTATTTCTTATAACACTTCTCAGGAGGGATTTTGGTCCACTGTTCTTTACAGATCTTCTCTAAATCCTTAAGGTTTCTTAACTATCGCTTGGCAACTCGAAGCTTCAGCTCCCTCCATGAATTTTCTATAGGATTAAGGTCTGGAGACTGGTTAGGCCA
Source organism: Glandirana rugosa (assembly GCA_018402905.1). Taxonomy (NCBI): domain Eukaryota; kingdom Metazoa; phylum Chordata; class Amphibia; order Anura; family Ranidae; genus Glandirana; species Glandirana rugosa. The sequence goes on from BLSH010108124.1 coordinate 976,861, forward strand.
CTCCATGACCTTAATGTGCTTCTTTTTTAGCCACTCTTTTGTTGCCTTGTCGGTATGTTTTGAGTCATTGTTATGCTGGAAGACCCATCCATGACCCAACTTCAGTGTTCTGGCTGAGGGAAGAAGGTTCCCATCCAAGATTTTACAATACATGGCCCCGTCCATTGGCCCCTCAATACAGCAACGTCGACCTGTACCTTTAGCAGAGAAACAGCCCCAAAGCATGTTTCCACCTCCATGCTTGACAGTAGGGATAGTGTTCTTTCTCCAAACATGGCGAGTTGAGTTAATGCCAAAGAGCTGAATTTTGGTCTCATCAGACCACAGTACTTTCTCCCAATACTTCTCTGATTCATTTAGATCAGGGGTCTCAAACTGGCGTCCCTCCAGCTGTTGCGCAACTACAAGTCCCGTCATGCCTCTGCCTGTGGGAGTCATGCTTGTAACTGTCAGCCTTGCAATGTCTTATGGGACTTGTAGATAACAATTATAGACACGTCATTTCTTGGGCAAACTTACAAAATCTGCAGGAAATAAAATAATTATTTTCCCCACTGTAATCTGAAGGCTGTTTGAAACAGATCATAAGGAATATTATAAGGTGAGCGGGTGGTCTGGTGGCACCAGGGCTGGTGCTACCACTAGGCAAACTAGGCAGCTGCCTAGGGCGCACTGCTGCCTAGGGGCATCCGGCCGCTGGTTCCCCTCTGCGTCTGCATGCTCTGCAGGCTGCAGCATGTAACTAACTTAGTCTTAGGCAGCTGCTCCATCTGACTGGTAGTGTAATTAGTGGCGCAGCACTGGAGCCAGCACTAGAGGAAGCAGAGCCAATGTTTCCTGTATAGCGCCGCCTGTTGTCACATGGGCAGGACAAAGGGGGTTGAGTCAGGGGTGGGGCCAATGGGGTGTCAAAATGAGGTTTCGCCTAGGACAGAGATATGCAATTAGCGGACCTCCAGATGTTGCAGAACTACAAATCCCATGAGGCATAACAAGACTCTGGCAGCCACAAGCATGACACCCAGAGGCAGAGGCATGATGGGACTTGTAGTTTTGAAACAGCTGGAGGTCCACTAATTGCTTATCCCTGGCCTAGGGTGTCAAAAGCCCTTGCACCAGCCCTGGGTGGCACATCTAGTTTTCTAATACGATTGCCATGGAGAGCCTTCTTTCTTTGAGCTCCTGTTTTCTAAGTATGTGATGTCTCTTGTTGAGTTATTCAGCTGTGATTATACTCCGTTGTTATTATCTCCACATGCATATGTAATGGAAATTGTAATTTTGTCATGCTTGTAACTATCTCCTTTTATGCTTATATTAATAAAAACATTGAAAAAATATAAGGAATAGTATAAGGTCATAAGGAATAGTATGAGCAGATTTTCCATTGATACATAAAATTTTAAGAATGTTGTGCAACTTAATAAATTGCATCAACATATATAATGTATCATCCTGCGTGGCTAGCCATGGTTTACTCCCTGCATATCTAGGCATGTCTGCCTATAAAACAGGCTATAGTCATTGCTAGAAACACTGTGTAAATCAGGGACGTGCAATCAAGGAAGGCAGGTGAGGCAGAGCCTTGAACATAAAAAAAAAAAAAAATTGGTAGGTAGGTAGCTGAAGTCCTACCCCACCAATGGTGAAATGTGGGGCTCCTATCTTCTATGATTCCGGCGATACGGGGCTCTTGTGTAGCCTGTCAGAAGCTACATACAGAGCGGGCAGTTTAACCAGTTGCCGCCCGCCAGCCGTGGCTTGACAGTGGCAACATGGCTCTCCTGTGCAATCCGCCGTCATCTGACGGTGGCCGCAGGAGCGAGTATTGTGGGCGCACGCTCACAAGCTAGCGGGGGGAGCCAGTGAGCAGGTGGGACGTACTCGATGTCCACCGTCACCCTCCGACAGGTGACATAAAAGGAAGGAAGAGGTCCTCTTGGTGACGAAACGTACACCGGGAATGACGCGCTGACATCACTGCCTATTCAAGCTTGCAAGATTTATATGGGAGCCGGCCGGCTCGTGTGCTTTTACTTTGGAATTTGTGTAAGTGCATTTTTATACATTTTAATAAATCCCCTACGGTATTTCACCATTCGGATGTCCTCCTTCCTTTTATGTCACCTGTCGGAGAGTATCTGCTCCCTATAGGGAGTTGAGAGATAAGTCCCACACCCTCTAGCGGTGGATCCGGACATTTAGGAATTCAATCTCTTGGAGACACACTTCATGACCCCTGCTGCCAGATGATTATATGGACGGAGAGAGCTGGCGTTTGGATATTTTAGTGAACCCTCTACACCCCGATAGGGGACCTGGGCTAGGTTACAAGCCAAAGCGCAGTCTGCGCTTACTTCTGGTAAGCTGCTATACACTCTGGTGGAGGCTTCACATTGTCATCTAGTGTTGTCACGCGGTGGATAAACACAATATTGTAGAAGATTTCCATTACCACCACATTTCCCATTTTCATCTGAAAACCTTTTTCACCTAAGACTGCATCTAACTTAACAAATACCTTTATATGGGCTAATTCGGACTATGTTTGTTGGGACTTTACCTAAATATGCATAATGTTTGAGTATTGTTTTAGCATATATATGAGACTATATTGAATTTTTCCAGCATTGACAGAGTCATTCTATCATTCTCACTAAAGCGCAGCCTGGTATATATTTAAAAATACATATGACAGCTGCAACCAAAAGTTATAATACATCGCCTTCCAGGTCCCAGCACATGCCCCTTTGGTGACCGGGCTGCGTCCGAATGAGATCTACTGTCTCCCCTCTTTTTTCTATAATCTGTGTTTTTACCTGCACATCAGACCTGCCCGATTACCTTTTAACAAATTTGGTAACCAACCTACCCTGAAGGAGTCTGATAGTGACTCAGAAACGCGTTGGTACTACGGTTGATTCTATGTTACTATATTTTGTTAATCTGTTATCACATACCATTGGGAGAGCCATACTTTTCTGATGTTAATGTTTTTAAACTCTGTCATGTAAAAAATATTTTATTATGCGCTATTTTCTATGAATAAAAATGAATACTTTTTTGACACAGTCATGCGTTTGTGCAACATTGTGAGCCCATAAAGTCCCACTTTATCCTTTGGGGGTAATGTGTAGTATTAATCAGTAAAGAAAAATTTGTTATGCATAGACTAAACCTTTAACAAATAAAAAATAAAAACACACTTAAAAAAAAACCAAATGCTATCATTTTTGTTGCATTGTTGTTTGATTTTATGTTGCTCCTCTACTTGGTGGTTATCATGTATAAGAAGTGGAACACTGATAGCAAAGTCACAAACAGGCTTCATTTTGTTTCCTGAAACAGGTAAATCCACCTTATTACGTTCCCTTGGTTGAATTGGTTCCCCACCCACAGACGGATCCGGTCACAGTGGAGAAGACATATCATCTAATGAAGAAAATTGGTCAGTCTCCTGTTAAATTAATAAAAGAAACGGACGGGTTTGTGTTGAATCGACTCCAGTATGCAGTGATTAGCGAGGCATGGAGACTTGTTCAGGTACATTATGTGCACTGTATATTCGGTCATCTGGGTTTCTCATTTGTTAACTTATTCATGTAACATGATGTAAGAAGAGTTGTGTTGGTGTTACATGTCTCCAAGTGAAGTCAGCACCGTGTTGCCTGCTGCTGTAGGAGTTGAATTTTATTGTAAAGACAGCAGAGCATTTATACAGAAAAAACACTTTTGAGCATTTATTGTGTGTTTTTTACCAGTATAATTCTTTTTCTTTATCTCTGAACTAGATTCACAGTTCAATGCTTTCTGGTGCCTTGCGCTACTTAAAATAGTGCATGCACCGAGTGTTAATGCACCACAACAGTGTGAAAGTGTGAAAATGCATTTAGGTTTCACACCACTGTTTTTGGTGTACTAATCACGTGACCATGCATTAACAGTAACTTTTCAGCTTTTTCTAGTTTAGCACAGAAAAATCTTTGTAAAATCTTGGAGCCAGCTGTAATGCACCATCTTTCTTAAATCAGTACACATAAACTACTAATTATTCATTAATAATATTGTAGCATTTTCCCCGCAGGAGCTGCTTGATATGATGGGTTCTCTGTTCTGCCATGACTCTGTAAACCACTCTGTCCCATTTGAGGCACTTGGTTATATAATTTAAAGGCTGCACACACCCAAATAACTGTAGTATGCTACCACACTCCATTGGCACACCGGAAATAGCCGCAGGCAGTTTGCTGATAAATAAAATAAGTACATTATTGCAGGGCAAACAAAATGCAATGCACAGAACAAAAAACAGGTCAATGAATATGGTTGAATACGTTCAAGAACAACATCAACTGTGAAAGAGCATGAATGGCAAAAAGGTTCACTGTTACTCTTGGCAACAGCTATTTAAAAAGTGTCCACGAGTGCACTCTGCGCATACACCCCTAAGAGTGTGTGGATGTACATGTTCCTGAGAAGGGTACCCCATGGGATGGCTGTTAAGTACCTGGAGTCTGATTAGCAAATTTAAGCTGGTTAACGTTGGGGCCCATCTGTTTGGTGGTGCACGTGTTACTGTCTCTTTAAACTGCATGCACTGGATTACTGTTGAGCTGCTAAGTAATGGTAGTCTCTACTGGCATTAATTGTGGGCAGTAAGGGGCTAAGCACGGATGGTTCTGCTCACCATTCCTGATACCCAACAGATCTGGTACAGAAAGCTTGGCGGTCCGGTGTCCCCAGTGACTCGGTCCACACGATCAGGTCCCCACAAGGCTCTGTTCTCACTGGTGTAGGCACTCACATGGCAAAGGGTCTCTCCAGCTCTGGTCCCATCACAGCAAACTACCTTTCAATGGCTCAGTCCTCAGGCCCTCTCTTTCTGGTTTAATCTCTCTGAATGTTGGCACAGACAGGTGTAGCAGCTGGTCTGTACATCATAGTCCGCAGCACAAGAGGCCTTCTGTGGCTCAATCCTCAACCTTTATGGACACAACACAAAGCTCCAGTCCCCTCTCAGGCTCTCCCCCAGCAAGGGCATGCACAGCAACAGATTCACACATTCTGGTTTCTCTGTAGTATGTGTCCTGACCTCTACACATTTGTTAAAAAAAAAAACCTTTCTGCTCTCCTCCTCTTGCTGCAGTCTGTTCTGGTTAGTGAACTCCACAGTCCCTATTCACTTGCATTTTAGCACTCCTCCATAGAACTAGAAGTCCCAGTGTCTTTTATGGCCACTGTTAGGTCACACAGAGGGAGTGAGGATGAGCGTTGTACAAATCATCCTCCTGCTTTTCTGGACTACAGGAGGGTGAGCTGACTATTGAGCAAGCAGGCACACACAGCCCTCAGCTGCTCTGCTCACACACAGTGGCACTAAGGGGGGAACCAGGGCACTCCTCTAGCTGGCAGGCATTCAGCTATATTATACATTTTCCAAACTAAATATTTTAAAGGAGAAGTACAGCCAAAGCTCGCTTGGCTTTACATCTCCTGTGGATCACAGGAGTGCAGTTTGTTCTGCACTCCTGTGATCCGTTTTTAGCTGACACTGTTGGCTGACGTCACAGAGCCAGTCCAGGCTCAGGCAAGAATGCGACAATGAAGTTCCGATCCACCCACATGCCTGAACCGACACCCGGCTCAGCCTATCAGTGAGCTGCTGAGAGCCTGTGCCGGCCGCACCTGCCCCCTCCACAAGTTAGCGCTCTAGTGAGCGTGGGGAGGTGGTGTAGAGAGCTTTTGATTGAGAGCCTGAGCCTGCCACACCTGCCCCCTCCACTGCCCAGGGCTTCAGTGATCATGGGGGGGGGGGGGCAGAGCAGAGAGCTAGTAACTTACTGTCCGTCACCAGCTCTCTGCTCAGGGAGCTGTGAGAGCCGAACTATCGGTGGTGTTTGATGACTCGGGTCTCAGTATTAGAACAGGCACGAGACAGATTCATCATCAAGCTAGGTAAGTATGATTAAAATAAAAAAAAAAGGATTCCCATACTTCCCTTTTAAGTGTACATATTAAAGAAATGTAAGTGTCTATGTGCATTTTAAAGGATGAGTTTACTTTCAGACAGTGTATTATCCTGTTTACCCCTAACCATTCCCACCCTCACCCTCCACAGATACTGTACATACTGGTAAGGGGGAAACTTATATTGGGGACACGTGTTCTAGTGTTTCTAGAAGAGTAAGTACATTTCCTCAATGGGATAAGGACTGTAAAAAACTAAAATAAAACCTTCCCTAATCTATTCAAAACTAAAGAAAAAAGTTTTTGCTTTACATACAGTTGAACAATCCCCCAAATTTATTTGTGATTAGTTCAAATGAAGTATAGTGTGTGCATTGCAGTGTGTTGCCATTGACTTTTAATGCCACCCCAACACACATAAACAAATGCACCTGATTTCAGGTTTGGGGTGTGGAAATGTATTGATGGCCAATTGAAAATTGATGGCAAAGTACCAGGTGTGAATGGGCCCTGAAGGATACTTCTGTGAATAAAAGCTCCGTTGTACCTTCCCTCACTGTCTCCCTGGGAAAAAATATGTGTTAGTCTAGACCAGTGTTTCTCAACTCCAGTCCTCATGGCGCACCAACAGGTCATGTTTTCAGGATTTCCCTCAGATGAAATGGCTGTGGGAATTACTATGGCAGTGAAACTGATCAAATCACCTGTGCAAAATAATGGAAATCCTGAAAACATGACCTGTTGGTGTGCCTTGAGGACTGGAGTTGAGAAACACTGGTCTAGACTTCAGACCAGACTGCAGTAGCTTCTCACTGCCTAGGCCTATGCATGGCGTGTTCACAGCTTTCTGGGTACTGCAGGTTGCACTCAGCAGAGAATCAGGCACTTTCTGAACTACAACCTCCTGAGCTATGTACTTTTTATTCACCCAGTAAAAATTTCATAAAAAAAAAAAAAACAAAGCAAAGGGGTAAACTGAGTG
>BLSH010108124.1:984292-996265 GCA_018402905.1 Glandirana rugosa
ACCGGTAACTTATTGTACCTCTCCGTAAGAATTCGACATTTTTGTCGAGTTTTTACGCTACAATTTTTCCGGGTACGTATACTCCGGATTTACATCTGTTTACTTGACTACAACTATGTCTAGATAATTGGTCAAGGGCTGGCGCACGGCACAAAAGTACCGCCGTCAGCCCTACGACTCGCGCTTAGCGGCATTTTTCTGTCGTTAGACGCTTGTCGGCGATCCCCCGCGCGCGCGGCCGGCGTGAGGAGTCCTCATACGGGCGCCGAGCCCGCCTGGGCATTTTTTACTAGTAATAGCGGCGATCTGCGATTTTTAGCGGTACTGCGATATTGCAGCGGACATGTCGGACATTTTTGACACTTTTTTGGGACCAATGACATTTATTCAGCAATCAGAAATTGAAATGACCACTGATTACTATATAAATGTCATTGGCAGTGAAGGGGTTAACCTGGGGGGGGAGAGCTAGGGGTTAACTGTGTTCCCTGGATGTGTTCTTACTGTGGTCACTCATCGCGGCTCGCCAGCGGACATCGGGTCCGCCCGAGCCGCGGGCATACTCCTGAGGAGTGCGGCCGGCGCGCGCGCCCCCTAGCGGCTGTTCGCAGATTGCTGTCTTTTTACGGCGATTCGCGCTCAGCATCCCGACTGCCGCCATGAAAACACGGCACGCGGTCGGGAACTGGTTAATAGATCTGTATCAACATCAGTTCATTTGTCTACATTTAGGCCTCATATGCATGGGCCTTTTTAACATCGCATTTTTGAGCTGTTTTTACAGCTTAAGAATGCCTCTCCATGTTATTCAATGGCCACATACACACGCTGAAGTTTCTGAGCTGTAAGTGGCGTCGGCGTTCTTAAGCTGTAAAACAAACGCAGGACCAGCACGTTCGGAAGCTGCAGCACTAGAGCTGTTTTAACGCTGAGCTGGCAAAACGCTCAAAAACACGGCTTAATGTTGTATACACAGCATTAAGCATCGTCAGGCGTTTCTCTGCCTCTATTCAAAATCAGTGGTTCCATAAGTGAGCCCTTTGATTTGAATAGAAGTCACACCAGAAGTCGGATCATAATGATCCGACTTGCGGTGTGACTTGTGTGCTGAGGATCTTGAAGGGGAACTCCCGCAAAAAATGTAAAAAAAAATTTGCATACGGTTCCCCCCCAAGAGGTACAAGACCCTTCGGTCTGGTATGGATTTTAAGGGGAACCCCCACGCCGAAAAACCGGCGTAGGGTCCCCCCCAAGATCCATACCAGACCATTATCCGAGCACACAGCCTGGCAGGCCAGGAGACGAGCTAGTCCCCCCCCCCCGCACTATACCAGGCCGCATGCCCTCAACATGGGGGGCTGGGTGCTTTTGGGCCACCCTGCTGATGAGGACAAGGGCCTCTTCCTGACAACCCTGGCCCTTGGTTGTCAGGGTCTGCGGGCGGTGGCTTATCTCCCACTCGAGTGCCAGGCCTGTGCTCTGCAGTGACTTATATTGGCATGAGGCGGGGCCACCCACTGGTGTCATCCAGAAGCCCCGCCCCCATGATGACACAGGGGCTGTAACTTCATAAAGGGGTGGGGCTTCTGTCAGTGTCCGCCTGCCCCTGCTGACCACGATAATCAGGGCAGCTGAGCCCTGATTACCGTGGTTAGTTTACGTTCCCCTGTCATCCGCAGCTCTCCTCTGACAGTCTCTCCCCTCCCTCCCTCCCTGTCAGCATGAGAGCGGCTCTCCTGCCCGCCCCTCTCGAAACTATTCAGCTCCATAATGCAGCACATAACAATTTATGCCCTACTGATTATCCTGCCATTCGCAATAGTGTATGTGTTTGTTTGAAATGAAAAGGCTAAATACCTTTTGTTAAACCGCAGCTGTGCGGTCACGTGATCCCCCTGTGCTGGCCAGCCTGATCGAGAGAAGCGGGAGGGGCCGAGATTCCACTGTGACATCAGCCGGCCAGCAGAGAGGAATCTTAGCCTCTCCTGCTTCTCTCCATATATCAAGGCCGGCCAACGCAGGGGATCACGTGACCACCCAGCTGCGGTGTGACAAAAGGTATTTAACCTTTTCATTTCAAACAAACACATACACTATTGTGAATGGCAGGATACATGCATGGGATACATGTAAAGTCACATAGTGTGTTTAAAAACACATTAAAGAGGAACTGCAGTCTTTGCCATTCTGAAGCTTCCCTCCAACCACTTTGCATATTATTTTATATACTATATACTGTGATTCTGTACTTGCCAAATATGCTGCAGAAATCTCCCTCCACTAAGTCTAGCTGTATCGATTTGAATTGTGGGCAGCTGAAGCTGCTGCCAGTTCACTTCCTGGATTTACACAGACACACAGAGGCACACCTCCAGCTCTGCAGCTCTCATTGACCCTCTTATGACTGATCCCCCCTCCCTTCCTGGCAAACTCTGACTAGAGTGAGAGAGAGAGAGCTGTGCATGATATAATAATCCTACGCATTTTACAAGACAAGAAACACGAAGTGGTCTCTATAAGATATTTACTGGCAGAAAAAAAATGTTAAGTTAAAACTACAAGGGCAGAAGATTTAATAGATGCAAAGTTGAAAAAATGACTGAAGAGCCGCTTTAAGTAAGGGCAGATGATTTATATAGCCTTTATTTCCTGGAATCCATCTGCCCTTAACTCAGGCATGCAGACAGGAAGCTGAGAAAGCCCCTCCTCCCCTCCTTCAGATGAAGGAAAAGATGTCCATTAGGACTCATAGGATGTATGATACCATTTTTGTCCAGGCCAGAAACCTGGAAGCAACTAAAAAAATCTGGAAAATAATGTTATACTTTCCTATCTATTTACCAAGGGTAGCAGTATAAAGATTATAATAACTAATGTTGATTGATAGCATTTAGTTTCTTTTTAACCACTTGCCGACCGCCAACCGCAGGTTGACGGCGGCAAAGTGGCTCGCTATCGCAAATCGCCGTCATATGACCGCGGCTGCGATAGCGCTCACTGTGTTTGGGGAATGCCAGGGAGCGGGTGCGGCGGCTTCGATTGCCGCCGGCTACCCGCGATGGCCCCCCCGGAGCGAAGGAACGGAGGTCCGTGTAAGTAAACATGGACCTCCGTTCTGTGTGAGGGGGAAGGGCTGTGATCACAGCCTTTCTGTATACGAAGGCTGTGACCACTTCCCTTCCCCAGCCAGGGCAGTCCCCCTACAGTTAGAACACGCCCAGGGAACATAGTTAACCCTTAAAGCGCCCCTTGCAGGTTAACCCCTTCACTGCCAATGGCATTTACACAGTAATCAGTGCATTTTTATAGCACTGATCGCTGTATAAATGCCAATGGTCCCAAAAAAGTGTCAAAATAGTCCGACATGTCCGCTGAAATATCGCAGTACCGCTAAAAATCGCAGATCGCCGCCATTACTATTATTAAAAAATAAATAAATAAAAACCCCAAAAATGAATTCTCATCCTCCGTAAACGCGACCACTTTTGCAGAAACCAATCAATAAACGCCGATTGCGATTTTTTTTATCGCAAATATGAGGAAGAATATAAATCGGCCAAAAACGGTGAAAAAAAATGTTTTTTTGTATTTTTTTTTTTGGATTTGTATTTTAGCAAAAAGTAAGAAATTTGTTTTTTTTTGCAAAATTGTCGCTCTTCTTTTGTTTATAGCGGCGATCAGAAATGACGCAGAGGGGATCAAATACCACCAAAAGAAAGCTCTATTTGTGAGGAAAAAAGGACGCAAATTTTGTTTGGATACAACGTCGCATGACCGCGCAATTTTCAGTTAAAGCGACGCAGTGCCGAATCGCAAAAAGGGCTCCGGTCCTAAAGCTGGAAATCCTTCCGGGGCTGAAGTGGTTAAAGAGATGCAATAGCAAACACAGCTTTCCTATGTACATATATATTTGCAAACGATACACAGAAATACGATTTCCTGTTGGTAATACGAATCTTTATATGAAAGGGAAATACCATTTTCATTAAAACAAAATAATATAGCAAAAAAATTGCCAAACGAGTTATTTTGTAATTTAGATTTATTAACAATTATCTTTCCAATCGGAAGCCCCTGTAATTTTCTAAAACTGTCAAAAAATTCTCAGTTTAGTAGAAATTCTAGTGAGCAGCAGCCGGTGACGTCACCGGCGCATGCACTCTGCGATGCATACTAGCACATTATACCTTTACCTTGCAAGGGGATTTTTTTTTTAAGTTTGCTATGGCTTTAAAGTAAGCTTTAGTTGCTATTACCTGACCTTGACCTGAAATATGCATGTGGCCAGAAAAGTGACAAGTCAGTAACCAATTGGCAATGCCTGCTCCCATACAGTACTTCTGACTTAAAGTGTTACTAAACCCGCAACAGAAAAATCTGACTTTATATGCAGAATAGCATGCTTGCTATACTCACTGTGTAACTTAAGGGGTTAATCCTCTGTATTGTGTAAAAAGGTTGTTCAATCTTGTATGACCAGATACTTCCTTCTTGTCCTGTCTACTATATTAGACTATACTATACTATACTATACTATACTATACTATACTACATGCAGGCAGCATGGAAAGGTTGCACATGCTCTGTTCGATCTTCCTGTTTCACATGGACACAGACTGTAGTGCATTTCTAGAGGCAGTGATTGTTTATTTGTGAACTGAGCATGTCATTGGCAAAGCACCAATCAGCTCTGGCCGGATTGTGGGTGAAGGGTCACTGATGCAAAGGAAGTTTCATCAGCATACAGTGAAATCTCCTCCTAAATGAACACTGGGGAAGTCCTGGCTACTGGCAGTTTATCACCCGACTGCAAGATACAGATGAAAAAAAAGGTATATAACAGCAGTATTTTAATAATAAAAAGAAGATTTAAAAGCTGTGCGCACTGGGGGGGGGGGGGGTATGAGTTGTTTTTATATTGCTGAGTTTAGTAACACTTTAATGTGATCCTTCTGTATCACTAGGACATCATGCTTTCCTGATGTGCAAAGTAGGGTTGCCACCAGGGGCGTTGCTAGGTCTACAAAAGATCTGGGGCTAGAGCCCATAGCAGCAAAGTAAAAAAAGTCATACGCTTGAGTGGGCATACACATGTATATAATAAACGTGTGTGTGTGTGTGTATATATATATATATATATTGTTACATACCTGAGTGTGGATTCCCCTTACATCAGGGTCCCCAGAGAGACATACTTGCTAATTGCAGAACTGCACTCACCTGCTAAGAGACTCGGGGCTATAGCCCCAATAGCCCCAATAGCCACCCCCTAGCAACGCCCTTGGTTGCCACCTTTTCTTCAAGCCAAACCCGAACACTTTAGCAGCCTAGGACACCTTTGGGTGCCCCAAGGAGAGTAGTATTGCCGTGCATGTAGCATGCCACAGCGAATGAGTGAGTGTGGCCAAATTGCTCTTGCTGACATCATCACCCTGCCCTGGGAAAAGTGTGTGGGCCACTCAGGCTTAATAGGGAGGGGGTATGTAGACAGTGCATCCACAACTGCTGCTAGAGTGCTGACAGGGGATGGAGCCCATCCTGGCTCCTGCAAAGGTTCAAGAAAGGAAGGGTAGCCCTTGGAAATCGCACATCTATGGTGTCCTACTGCAGTGAATGGAGTGGCAACCTCAGCCTGAACGCCGACCAGGCCACGCCCCCAACGTGTTTCTCTCTGCCCCCCAGAGCTTAGTCAGGGGGAACATGCCCTGCCCCCCAGTGATGCCGAACCTGCCCCCATACAGCCACCCGCAGCTCCTGGACAGCAACAGATTTGTGTGTCTTGGTTACATGTGGAGCCACATTCTCGTCTGAATAAGTTGTCCAGGTTTCAGTCTGCCTGAAACCCGAACACGTGATTCAAAACCCGGACTGTCCGGGTGAATCCTGTATAGGTGGCAACCCTAGTGCAAACGCCAAGCATCACTAAATATGCCCGCAAAAACAGAATTGTTCAATGGCTGCCCTTTATTGAGTTTAGGGATTGTTCCTTTACATACACATGAACACAGTTCTAGTGATATTTCCTTTATTAATGAGGACAGTGAGATTTTTATTAGTTAAGAGGCCTTTTTTATTCAGGTATGATGTCACCCATCAAAGTTTGTATAATTTCCACTTCTTTCAATGAGCGAATGAGTCACAGTTCTTTCAGCTGTAGCTTATTGCTAAACTTCCTCATTCTCTCTCCTGTATGTTAAATCTTAGAAGAATTACAAATATTGGAACTGCCCAGATATTGAAGTTCACTGCTTTCATGGCATGTTTACAATAATTAATGTATAACGTATCATGTTGCTGGTGAGGGCGTACTGTGGTGCTGCTCAGGACTCCTGTAGTACAATGGGCCATCCTGGGAAAGGAGAGGGATAAAGGATGGGCTGGGTGGGATCAATGGGGGTCAGTACAGAACGATTATTCCAAATGATCCATGCAGAGGGACCAGTCCATAAAATGTTTGGGCAACTGATACTGGTACTGCTAAAGGAAGCAATACTAATGCTATACAGTATATAGGTGATGTTATTGAAAGTGTGCATGAATGAGCTAGTGCTGGTAAACAGTGAGATTTACCACTGCTGTCCCAGAAAACACTGAAACACTCCATACTGGAGATGTAGGTCCAAATTTACCAGACTTGTTTCTATAGGCAGCAGAGGCAAAGAGATGGCTTTTCCATGTATGTACAGTTGTGCTCATAAGTTTACATACCCTGGCAGAATTTATGATTTCTTGCCCATTTTTCAGAGAATATGAATGAGAACACAAAAACTTTTCTTTCACTCATGGTTAGTGTTTGGCTGAAGCCATTTATTATCAATCAACTGTATTTACTCTTTTTAAATCATAATGACAACAGAAACTACCCAAATTACCCTGATCCAAAGTTTACATACCCCAGTTCTTAACCACTTCCTGCCCGGCGCATTAACAAATGACGTCCGGGCGGGTGTTTCACTATCCTGACTGGACGTCTATTGACCTCCTCAGGATAATCCGCGATCACACGCCCCTGGGGGCGCGCATCACGGCGATCGGTGGTGCCGTGGGTCAGTCTGACCCACCGCATTACCGACCAAGGTAAAAGGCTTCGATCCGAAGCCTTTTACCATGTGATCAGCCGTGACCAATCAATAGGAAGAGCCGTTTATCGTAAATAGGAAGAGCCGTTTATCGGCTTTTCCTCTGCTCAGGTCTGCAGACCCGAGCAGCGGAGAGCCGACCGGCAGCTCTCCTGACAGGGGGGGCTGCGCTGAACGTTTATCAGCGCAGCCACCCTCAGGATCACCCCCACTGGACCACCAGGGAGCCGGATCAGGACCACCAGGGAACCCCCCCCGGACATCGCAAGGAGGCCGCCCAGGACCACCAGGGAAATCATACAATGGCCGCCCAGGACCACCAGGGAGCCCCCACTAGACCACCAGGTAAGGGCAATATTATGCACTGTAGGGATGGCACTGTGCCCATGTATGATGCCTGCCAGTGCCATCCCTAACAGTGCTTGTTGCACCAGTGCCCACCACTGCCACCTATAAGTGCCCACCTGTGCCACCTATCAGTGCCCACCTGTGCCACTTAAAAGTGCCCACCTGTGCCACCTAAAAGTGTCCACCTGTGCCACCTAAAAGTGCCCCCTATCAGTGCCCAGTGCCACTTATCAGTGCCGCCTAAGAGTGTCCATCAGTGCCGCATATCAGTGCCACATATCAGTGCCCGTCAGTGTTGCTTGTCAGTGCCGCCCATCAGTGCTGCATATGTGCCCCATCATCAGTGCAACCTTATCAGTGCCACCTCATCAGTGCCAATCTGTACTGCCTCATCAGTGCCCATCAGTGTAGCCTCATCAGTGCCCATCAGTGTAGCCACATCAGTGCCCGTCAGTGAAGGAGAAAATGTACTTTATACAAATTTTTGTGACAGAAACAAAGAAAAATGTTTTCGTTTTTTAAAAATTTCGGTCTTTTTTTTGTTATAGCGCAAAAAATAAAAACTGCAGGGGTGATCAAATACCACCAAAAGAAAGCTCTATTTGTGGGAACAAAATGATAAAAATTTTGTTTGGGTACAGCGTCGCACGACCGCGCAATTCTTATTCGAATCGCAACAGCACTGAAAGCTGAAAATTGGTCTGGGCAGAAAGTGTTCTAAGTGCCCGGTATTGAAGTGGTTAATACCGTGTATTGCCCCCTTTAACATCAATGACAGCTTGAAGTCTTTTGTGGTATTTTTGGATGAGGCTCCTTATCTTCTCAGATGGTAAAGCTGCCCATTCCTCTTGGCATAAAGACTCCAGTTCCTGGAAATTCTTGGGCTGTCTTGCATGAACTGCACATTTGAGATCTCCCCAGAGTGGCTCAATGATATTGAGGTCAGGAGACTGAGATGGCCACTCCAGAACCTTCACTTTATTCTGCTGTAGCCAATGACAGGTCGACTTGGCCTTGTGTTTTGGATCATTGTCATGTTGGAATGTCCAAGTACGTCCCATGAGCAGCTTACTGGCTGATGAATGCAAATGTTCCTCCAGTATTTTTTGATCTCATACTGCATTCATCTTGCCATCAATTTTGACCAAATTTCCTGTGCCTTTGTAGCTCACAGATCCCCAAAACATCAGCGATCCACCCCCATGTTTCACAGTAGGAATGGTGTATCTTTCATCATAGGCCTTGTTGACTCCTCTCCAAATGTAGCTTTTATGGTTGTAGCCAAAAAGCGTGTCCCTGTGCTGTTTGGCATATTGTAAGCGGGATACTTTGTGACATTTGCGTAGTATCCTTTGACAATTCTTTTGCTTTCTCCATGACTCAGAATCCAGAAACATCAGTGCAGCACTGGATGAAAGATGCAAGGGTCTGTCAGGAGTCCAGAAACTCATTGACCTTTTATACACACACACTAATTACAAGCAAACAGTTAACCCCTTGATTGCCCCCTACAGTTTAACCCCTTCCCTGCCAGTGACATTTATACAGTAATCACTGGCTATTTTTAGCTCTGATCGCTGTATAAATGTCATTGGTCCCAAAAAAGTGTCAAAAGTGTCCGATCTGTCCGCCGCAATATTGCAGTCCCGATAAAAATAGCAGATCGCCGCCATTACCAGTAAAAAAAAAAATAATAATAATAAAAACGCCATAAATCAATTCTCATAGTTTGTAGACACAAACCAATCAATAAAAGCTTTTTGCGATTTTATTCACCAAAAATATGTAGAAGAATACATTTTGGCCTAAACTGATGAATACATTTGTTTTTTTATTTTTTTTGTATAAGTATTCTAGCAAAAAGTAAAAATATTGTTGTTTTTTTTCAAAATTGTAGCTCTTTGTTCGTTTATAGCGCAAAAAATAAAAACCGCAGAGGTGATCAAATACCACCAAAAAAAAACTATATTTGTGGGGAAAAAAGGACATACATTTTGTTGGGGTACAGTGTCGCATGGTCGCGCAATTGTTAGTTAAAGCGACGCAGTGCTGAATCGCAAAAAGTGCTCTGGTCAGGAAGGGGGTAAATCCTTCCGAGGCTGAAGTGGTTAATGACTTAAAGAGGAACTGCAGTCTGCTCACATAATTTGTAATAAAAACGTCTTTGCCATTTTGAAGTTTCATTCCAACCACTTTGCATATTATTTTATATATACTGTGATTCTGTACTTGCCAAATATCCTGCAGAAATCTCCCTCCACTGAGTCTGGCTGCAATCATTTTAACTGTGGGCAGCTGAAGCTGCTGCCTGTTCACTTCCTGGATTTACACAGACACACAGAGGCACACCTCCAGCTCTGCAGCTCTCATTGGCCCTCTAATTACTCATCCCCCCTCCTTTCATGGCAAACTCTCACGAGAGTGAGAGAGAGAGCCGTGCATGATGTCAAACGCTGAGGCATTTTCCCAGCCAAGAAACAGGAAGTGGGCTATATGAGGTATTTACTAGCAGAAAAAAAAGTTTTACAATCCAAAGTTAAAATAACAAGGGCAGAAGATTTAATAGATGGAAAGATGAAAAAATGACTAAAGTTCCGCTGTAAAGAATAAGCCTTTTTCTGACACTTGTTGCTTACAAGTTAAAATCAGTACTTTTTGCTAGAAAATTACTTAGAACCCCAAGCATTATATATACAGTATCTCACAAAACTGAGTGCACCCCTCACATTTTTGTAAATATTTTATTCTATCTTTTCATGTGACAACACTGAAGAAATGACACTTTGCTGCAATGTAAAGTAGTGAATGTACAGCTTGTATAACAGTGTGAATTTGCTGTCCCCTCAAAATAACTCAACACACAGCCATTAATGTCTAAACCGCTGGCAACAAAAGTGAGTAGACCTCTAAGTAAAAATGTGGAAGTTGGGCCCAAAGTGTCAATATTTTGTGTGGTCATTATTTTCCAGCACGGCCTTAACCCTCTTGGGCATGGAGTTCACCACAGCTTCACAGCTTGCCACTGGAGTCCTCTTCCACTCCTCCATGACGACATCACGGAGCTGGTTAATGTTAGAGACCTTGCGCTCCTCCATCTTCCATTTGAGGAATCCCCACAGATGCTTAATAGGCTTTAGGTCTGGAGACATACTTGGCCAGTCCATCACCTTTACCCTGAGCTCCTTTAGCAAGGCAGTGGTTGTCTTGGAGGTGTGTTTGGGATCGTTATGTTGGAATACTGCCCTGCGGCCCAGTCTCCGAAGGGAGGGGATCATGCTCTACTTCAGTATGTCACAGTACATGTTGGCATTCATGGTTCCCTCAATGAACTGTAGCTTCCCAGTGCCAGCAGCACTCATGCAGCCCCAGACCATGACAATCCCACCACCATGCTTGACTGTAAGCAAGACACACTTGTCTTTGTACTCCTCACCTGGTTGCCGCCACACACAATTGGGACCATCTGAACCAAGTAGGTTTATTTTGGTCTCATCAGACCACAGGACATGATTCCAGTAATCCATGTCCTTAGTCTGCTTGTCTTCAGCAAACTGTTTGTGGGCTCTCTTGTGCATCATCTTTAAAAGAGGCTTCCTTCTGGGACGACAGCCATGCAGACCAATTTGATGCAGTGTGTAGCGTATGGTCTGAGCACTGACAGGATGACACCCCCCCCCCCACCCCTTCAACCTCTGCAGCAATGCTGGCAGCCTCATATGTCTATTTCCCAAAGACAACCTCTGGATGCTGAGCATGTGCACTCAATTTCTTTGGTCGACCATTGTGAGGCCTGTTCTGAGTGGAACCTGTCCTGCTAAACCGCTGTATGGTCTTGGCCACCATGCTGCAGCTCAGTTTCAGGGTCTTGGTAATCTTCTTATAGCCTAGGCCATCTTCATGTAGCGCAACAATTCTTTTTTTCAGATCTTCAAAGAGTTCTTTGCCATGAGGTGCCATGTTGAACTCCCAGGGACCAGTAGGAGTAAGTAATCAGTGGGCACTATTAAAGTCTACCATCTTGGAGGCAACTAGATTATATGTCAGGCAAGTTAGTAAGAATAAACGGAAGAAAAAACCAATATGGTTCACCAAAGAGGTAAGTAGGATAGTAAAGGGGAAAAAAATGGCATATAGAAGATTCAAGGAAAGAGGAGGTGCAGCTGACAGAGAGGAGTATAAAAATAGACAAAAGGAGGCCAAACACATTATCTGTGCTGCAAAAGCACAGAAAGAGGAGGAAATTGCTAAGTCTATTAAGGAAGGAGATAAAACCTTTTTTAGGTACATTAGTGATAGAAGGAAAAAATACAATGGGATCACCAAAATGAAAACTGGGCACAACACATATGTTGAGGGAGACCAGGATGTAGCAAACCATTTAAACAATTACTTTTGTTCAGTCTTCTCAGAAACAGACTGCACTAATGATAACAAGTTAGGGAATCATATTGGTTCTAGTAATGATGGTTCATTTTGAGGATTTCTGGAGACAGAGGTAGCTGAGGAACTGGCTCGGTTAAAGCTTAATAAAGCAATGGGCCCTGAT
>BLSH010108124.1:1038431-1052503 GCA_018402905.1 Glandirana rugosa
CATAATTTTTTTTTTTTGCTCAAACTTTTGGCGACGTATTTATGGTACACTGTATTTTTTAACGTAACTAGCGGTCAATTAAGAGATCACAGAGACGATTTTTCTACATATTTTATACACCCACCTACGGGGGATAGTGGGGATGAGATACATGAGAGGGAACTTGGTAATAATTGACGAAGGTGTAGCGCGCGTCATATAAATGACGCCGTCACACCTACGCAGGACGCTTAACAGCATTTATTTGCCGCTAAACGCCTCACCGGCGATCCCCCGCGTCCGCACCGCGGCCGCCACGCACGCGGGCGACTCGGGCACACTCCTCCGGCACACTCCTCCAGAGTACAGCGGGCGCACGCACCGCCGGCGCCACGCCTGCGCCCCCTAGCGGCCACTCCGCAAATCGCCGTTTATTTACGACAATTCGCAGGACGCATCCACACTGCCGCAGTAAATATACTGCGCGCGATGTGGAAGCAGTTAATAATGGTTCAAGGGAGAGTACATAGAGTAGGGGTGATAGGGGGCATCCACCCACATATTTTATACATCTTTTTAGCAGAGACACTAGAGAATTAACTGGCGATCAATGCAATTTTTTATGTCACATGGTATTTATGCAGCGGTTTTCAAACTCGTTTTTTTTTTTTAATACGCTTTAAATTCATTTTAATGCAACAAACCCAATTTTATGGTAAATTAAAAAAGATGATGTTAAGCCAAGCAAATAGATAGCTAACATGCCACGCTTTAAAATTGTGCACACTCATGGAATCCCGACAAACTACAATATTTAAAAATCTCCATACATTTTTACAGGTTACCTTTTTAGAGTTGCAGAGCTAGTACTAGAATTACTGCTCTCGCTCTAATGTTTCATCAATACTTCACATTTGTGGTGCAAACACTGTTTATATATGCAAGCACAACTTACATATGCGTTCGCTTATGCGCATGAGCATGGAGGGATGGGGGGCGCTTTCATTTTTATTTTTTTATTTCTCTTTCGTTCATTGACGGACACAGCAGCTCTATTCATGACATGTGGGGTTATGCTACCTTTCACTAGGAGTGGACTAGGCAGAACACAGTTCAGCTAAAAGCAGACAGCCCCTCCCAGGGGGCAGTCCTCACTTGGTATAACCCCTCCACCCTCCTAAGCACACTCCGTTTTTTCTGCCTAGTGCAAGGAGTAGGACCTGGCTCCCTGCTGGGACCTGTGGTTCCCCGTTTTTTTCAAGAAATCTGATGAAGACTACATTCAAGTAGCCGGCTGGGTGACAGGCTGGATATCCTAGATCCAGGTAGTCTCCCCAGCGTGGCCATTGGACGCGAGCTGACCTTAGCTCTGCGTTGGGTCGGCCGCGTCAGGCCCCGTTCCATGCGGGGTGGCCGGGGGGTGAAACGTCCCACCAGCGCACTTAGGACCAGGTCCTCGGGCTCGCGTCATGGGTTTCGCATAGCCGGCAGCTCCTCCGGAGTAGTGGGGTGACAGCTCTGTCTCGGGTGGGTTACCCGCTACGCCCATCAGGATAGGTAAGTACGCCCCCCACCCTCACCGGTGTGTGGGGGGCAGGCTGGTTCCCCCCCCGGGGTGTTAGGTTGGCCTCCTCCCTTCCTTTGCCCTCCCCCCAGCCCCTTCCTCCTCACTCTCCGGGGCTGCGCCGCTCGCTGCTACCTGTCTCCCCCCCGACTGCACCTTCTCCTCAAGCCTGAGCCGCTGACTAAGCTCTCCCAAGGGCAGCCTCGGCGGCCGCTCTCAGCGGCGGTCAGCGGCATTTTCTAATGACCCGGCCGCCATTTTCTTGTAGCCGGCCGCGTGCTGTAGCCGCGGCCGCCATTTAGCGGTGGCCGGCCACACGGTTTGGACTCTAGTGGACACGGCGGCCATTTTTCATGGTCCACCGCGTTTTTGTCACTGGTAGGACGGCTGGTCCCTGGTGTATTGGCGCTTTTCCTATACCGGAGCGCACTCCGCACGTGGGGGACGCAGATTTAGCAGCACTCTCCCGGGGTAGGAAGCGGGCCGTGTGAGTCCTCCTGGGTGCCCTTGGGACCCTGTGCGGTGGATTTTTGGGGTGGTGGGGGCGCCGTCCCAGTACGCACGCCTCTGCGGGGGGTGTTTATGTCTGGATGGGTGGTGCAATGGCGGCTGAAGCAGGTGCTTCCCCGTCGGAGGTCTCCAGTGTGGCTCCGGGCGCGCTGGAACCTGTGGTCCCTCAAATTGACTGCAATCCTGGAGGATTTTTTCTCCCAGGTGGAGACCATTCATGACCGCAGGGTGGTGAAGAAAAGGCCACCCCCTCCCCTATCATCTGGAGAGGAATCGGAACGGGAGGGGGCTCCGCCGTGACGGGGACCCCCCTTGAGCTGTCGGATGGTGAGCTCGGGGACTCCTCCGATGGTGAGGATGACTCCTCGGGGGCCACCGTTGCTCACGAGAAGGTGCTGGCGGACTCTTTGATTTCAGCGGTCCGTGAGACGCTGAAACTGGGGCCGGATGGGGTGGTGCAGGAGGCAGTGTACGCTTTCGGGTCCCACAAACTGGCCCGGGCCCCTAAGGTGTTTCCTTATTTGCCGTATTTCGATTAGTTTGTTTATAAGGAATGGCAACGGCCTCAGAGTTCTTTCGCCATGCCCAAGCGTTTTTCTGTGCGCTACCCCTTTGAGGACGCCCTGTTACAGAAGTGGGCGTCTCCTACGGTGAACCCGCCGGTGGTTCGCCTGAACAAGGCGACCACTATTCCGATGGAGGGCTCTCCATCTTTTAAGGACACGGCCGATAGGCGTACCGAGGCGGTGTCCAAGGCTATGTTCGTCGTGGGGGGTCGGCCATGCGACCGGCACTGGCCTCGGCGCTGGTGGCGCAGGCTCTTACGGAATGGGCGACCATTTTGCACAGGGAATTGGGAGGCATTCAGGTTCCTCCTGAATCAGTGCAGCTGGCAGACCAGCTGGTCCAGGGCCTTTGGTATCTCTGCGATGCGGCACTGGACATGGCCCCCATGCTGGCGAAGCTTGCTGCCTTTGCGGTTGTTATTAGGTGCTTGCTTTGGCTTCAAAGAAGGGCCTGGCGGACCTGCCCTTCAAAGGTGGTCGGCTTTTTGGGGCTTCCCTGGATGAGATCATTAAAGATCTCATGGGGGGGAAGAGCACTTTCCTCCCGGAGCCCAGACGGGGTAAGGAGCCCCGACGTAAGCCGGGCCCCTCATTTTCGACTCAGAAAAAGTTTTTCCGTGTGCCCCCTGTGGCCGGCAAGGGCTCTCAGTCCACCAAGGCCGCTGCGGGGGGGGGGGCCAAAAATGTCCCTGGCAGCGTAAGCCAGAGAAGTCGGAGGAGAAGCCCTCCTCCGCATGATGGATTGCCCCCACCCTTTGCTCGGTGGGGGGGACGTCTCTTGGGGTTCGCGGACTGGTGGACCTCCCACATTTCGGATCTCTGGGTGCACAAGGTGGTTTCGTCCGGGTACAAGATAGAGTTCTGTACCCAGCCCACGGACAGTTTCTTCGCCTCCAATTTGAGGCTCCCCCCGGGGCGACGGCAGGCCCTGTTGGGCGCTGTGCAAGACTTGCTCAGTCAGGGGGTGATTGTTCCAGTTCCGTCCATTGAACGTTTCCGCGGGTTTTACTCCAACCTCTTTGTGGTTCCAAAGAAGGATGGGGTCAGGCCTGTCCTGAACCTGAAAGCGCTCAATCTCTTTGTGAGGGCGCGTAAATTCAGAATGGAGTCAGTCCGTTCTGTGGGGGCGGCGCTCCGCCAGGGAGACTTCTTGGCGGAGCGTTCCCATATGCGCTCGGCACCAGCGCTTCCTGCGCTTTGCCGTAGGGGATCTCTACTAACAGTTTGTGGCCCTCCCGTTTGGTCTGGCCTCCGCTTCCCGGGTCTTCACCAAGCTGTTGGCCCCCGGTATTGGCCCTGCTGCGGCAGAGGGGCATAGCGGTGGTGGCATATCTCGATGACCTTCTCCTGCGGGCGGAGTCGGTCTCGGCTTTGAGGGACAATGTGGCACTCACCCTGAGCTCCCTGCAGGAGTTTGGCTGGGTGATAAATCTCCCGAAGTCGGTGCTGACCCCGTCGCGCCGTTTGGAGTATGTGGGCCTGATCTTGGATACGGCACAGACTAAAGTGTTTCTTCCGCCGGCCAAGCTGCTGATCCTTCAAGTGGCGGTGCGGGCCCTGCTATCACAGCAGTGGTCCTCCCTAAGGTTTTGCAAGAGGGTGTTGGGGCTCATGGTGTCCACCTTCAAGGCGGTCCCGTATGCCCGGAGTCACACCCGGTCCCTGCAGCGGGCAATTCTGCTGCGGTGGGACAAGTCCCCTTCGTCCCTGGAGCAGATGATCAGGTTGGATCGCCACACACGGTCCTCCCTCGCCAGGTGGCTGTGGGCCCCGGCCCTGAGGCTGGGGAAGTCGTTTCTCCCCTTGGAATGGACGGTGGTCACTACGGACGCCAGCCTAATCGGCTGGGGAAGGGTCCTGGAGCTTTCGTCGGCCCAGGGTCGCTGGTCCCTGGAGGAGTCTCGTCTCCCGATCAATGTGCTGAAACTTCGGGCCATCAGGCATTGCCTCTCCCACTGGTCGGGGAGGTTGCGAGGTCGGCCTGTCCGGCAGCAGCGTCGGAAGTGGAACACATTCTGAGGTGGGCAGAACTTCACGTGGCGGCAATCTCCGCCGTTTACATTCCAGGAGTCGAAAATTGGCAGGCGGACTACCTCAGTCGCTAGAGGCTGGATCAGGGAGAGTGGTCCCTGCACCCGAACATGTTCCGCCAGATCTGTCTAACGTGGGGCACGCCAAACATGGTCCTGCTAGCATCTCGGCTCAATCGGAAGGTGCAGACCTTCGTGAGCAGAACAAGGGATCTTGTGCTGGGTGCTGGCCTTCCTTCAACAGGGCCTAGACCACAAGCTGGACTTGAGCACTATCAAGGGGTAGGTTTCTGCCCTGGCGATCTTTTTTCAGCGTCCCCTGGTGACGCATTCCTTGATTCATACCTTTGTACAAGGGGTTCGTCATGTCGCCCCCCCAGTTACGGTCGCCTTTGGCGCCATGGGACCTTAACTTGGTCCTCTCAGTGCTTCAGAAGCCGCCCTTCGAAAATATCAGGGATATCTCTTTGCAGCCTCTTTCGCAGAAGGTGGCTTTCCTGGTGGCTATCACATCCGCTAGGTGAGTGTTTGAGCTGGTGGCTCTGTCCTGTAGGTCTCCGTATCTGGTCCTACATAGGGATAAGGCGGTTTTACACCCGTCGCCTTCCTTTTTACCAAAGGTGGTCTCTTCTTTTCACATCAATGAAGACCTTCTTTCGCTGTGCGTTTGCCCGTCTCACCCCAAGGAGGTTGCCTTGCACTTCCTGGATGGGGTCAGGGCTCTGCGGGTGTATTTGGCGGCTATGGCCTCCTTTCGGAGGTCAGATGCGCTCTTTGTCGCGGTGGATGGCCCACGCAAGGGTTTGGCGGCCTCGTCGGCCACTATTTCCCGTTGGATTTGTCAGACGGTGACCCATGCATATACTGTTCGGGGTCTGGAGCCCCCTTTTCCGGTCACGGCTCACTCTACCAGGGCGATTAGCACCTCCTGGGCTTTCTGACATCAGGCGTCGGTATCTCAAGTGTGCAAGGCGGCTACTTGGACCTCTGTGCACACCTTTTCAAAGTTTTCCAAAGTTGATGTTTCAGCATCCTTGGATGCTGCTTTTGGCCGCAAAGTTTTGCAGGCGGCGGTGTGAGGCGCGTCTGGATCCTTACAGAGAGCTCTTCTGTTGGGTACAGTTTGTTGTTGCGTTACCCACCCCTCGTTTTGACACTGCTTTGGGACGTCCCCACATGTCATGAATAGAGCTGCTGCGTCCGTCAATGAACGAAAGAGAAAATAGGATTTTTTGACTTACCATAAAATCCTTTTCTCTGAGTTCATTGACGGACGCAGCACCCACCCCTCTTTTGTTGAATTTGTACTGCTTGTTACGAACCGAGTGTGCTTAGCAGGGTGGAGGGGTTATACCAAGTGAGGACTTGTCCCTGTAATGTAATGTAATGTAAACATCCCTTGTAATACTAATAAGGAATGACCGGTCTTCTTTATGGAGAGATCTGGGGTTTATAAGACCCCCAAATCTCTCCTCCACCTTTGAAAGCAAAAGATAAAAAAAAAAAAATTGAACTTTTGCTTAAAAAAAAAAATTGTTCACTTTCGCCCTAGACAAGAAGTGACGTGACGCTGCTCCTCCTAGATCATAGAGGTTATCAGAGTCAATCTGGTTTCTGTTCATCTCTATGGCCATCTGTGTGAACTTATATGAGAAAGTGAATTGCCGGCTTAAAAAAAAAAAATACAGCTTCAGCCATAATCCCAGCAAACCACTACAAAGCCTCAGCATATATTTTCGTATTGTGGTTGGCAAGTGGTTAAGGCCTTGTTCACATCATACTTGCATAAAAACTGATGAAAAAAACTTGAAGATTTTACTTGAATAGAATATGCTGGGCTTGCTAACACCATGTGCAGAGACGTGCATGATTCAAGGGCAAACAATTGTTCTCTGTATGCCCTCTTCAGACCACAATGTTAATGTCGTGAATTTTTTTCTGCGCAGAAAACTGCATACATCTTGCACATTTTTGAGCAGAAAATATTCGCACATGATACCAGTATTGTGTTGTGAACAGGGCACATAGAGAACACTGAGAAGACTCTCCATACTAAAGGAGAGTTGGGTGACAGGAAGGGCAGTAGGGAAAGAGTCAGGGAGGCTGATCCTGGGCTGGAACATCCCAATAAGTACTCACCGTGTGATATTGCGGAAACCAGCCAGGAGCATCGCTGGAGCAGAGAGGCGCCCCTAGCTGCCAGGGGAGTAACTCCTCCAGTGAGGGCGGGGATGAAGCCAAGGTGAAAGGAAAGACAGATTCTGATGGTAGGGGATTAAATTCTTAAAAACACAGAAAGGGCAATCTGTCACAAAGAACTGAAGCGCCGATCTGTATGTTGTTTACCGGGCGCTCGGGTTTGGCACATCACGGATCTGGTGGACAGATGATTGGGAGGGGCTGAGGAAGACCCGGCTGTCATGGCGCATGTTGGCACCAATGACAAAGTTAGAGGAAGGTGGAGTGTCCTAAAAAAAGATTTTAGGGACATAGGAGCAAAATTAAAGATTAGGACCTCCAAGGTAGTGTTCTCAGAAATACTATCTGTACCTGAGTCATGCCAGAGAGGCAGCGGGAGATTAGGGAAGTTAACAAGTGGCTGAGGAGCTGGTGTAGAAAGAAGGGTTTTCGGGTTCCTGGAGTACTGAGCCAATTTCTCAATCGGTTATGTGCTCTTTAGAAAGGACGGACTGCACCTAAATGGGAAAGGTGCAGACCGGCTGGGATTGAGGATGGCCAACAAGTTAGAGGGGCTTTTAAACTAGGCAAAGGGGGGCAGGGTCCAGACTTAGAAATGGCAAGAGTGGAACATAGTTCAGAGGGAAGTATTGGGGGCAGCAGTGGCAGGCCATATGAAAAACCAAAACCCAAGGTTTTTAGAGTAACAAGTCCTATATGCAACCGAGGAATACTCAACAAAAATCAGTAGGCATCCAGACAAAACTATGTGGCTTGTTCACTGATGCCAGGAGTCTGGCGGACAAGATGGGAGAACTAGAGCTGCTATTGTATGAAGAGGAGTTCTATTTTGTGGGAATTTCAGAGACTTGATTTAACAGCTCTCATGATTGGCTGGCTACCATTCAGGGGTATTCCCTATATCGCAGGGATAGGAAGGGCAAAAAGGGGGAGGGGTATCCCTGTATATTAAAAAAGGATGTACAAGTAAATGTGAGGGATGACATTACTAGTGGATCAAGGGAGGAGGTTGAATCTTTATGGGTAGAGCTACAAAGGGAAAATACCAAGGGGAAAGTAATACTAGGAATATGCTATAAGCCCCCTAACCAGAGGGAAGAGGGGGAGGCGGACCTCCTATTACAGTTTGGAATCACAGCAAAGATGGGAAGTGTCATTATAATGGGGGATTTTAATTATCCAGATATAGACTGGGCAGAAGGTACTGCACACTCAGCTAAGGCTCACCATTTCCTAAATGTCCTGCAGGACAACTTCATGGTTCACATGGTAAATGCACCAACAAGAAAAAAAGCATTGTTAGACCTTCTGATTACTAACAACACAGACCTGATCACAGATGTGGAAGTAAGGGGCAATCTAGGAAATAGCGATCACAGGTCAGTTTGTTTCAGTGTAAATCACACAAATAGGAAACATAATAGGAATACAAAGACACTGACACTGACACCTGCGGTTGACGGTCGGCAAGTGGTTAAGGAACTCAGTCAAGAAACTGGCAGATCATTGTACCTAATTTTTAAGAGCAGTCTACTGACTTGTATGGTAGCAGCTGATTGGAGAAAAGCCAATGTAGCACCAATATATAAAAAAGGACCAAGGTATAGCCCTGGGAACTACAGGCCAGTTAGCTTAACATCAATAATATGCAAACTCTTGGAGGGAAAAATATGGGATTATATGCAAGATTATGCAAACTCTCTGCCCCAGAGAAAAACTATGATGTTAGTGACCGGGAACTCCTAGCCATCAAGTTCACCTTGGTGGAGTGGCGGTATCTACTGGAGGGAGCTACACACCCTGTTATGGTCTTCACCGACCATAAAAATCATGAATACCTACGCACGTCCAAAAGACTCAGACTACGTCAGGCACGTTGGGCTTTATTCTCCTCCCGCTTTCAACTACACATCACCTACAGGCCCGGGTCGAAGAACACAAAGCCTGACGCTTTATTTAGGATGTTCATCGAACCAGGAGAGTCCACACCACCAGACACCATCCTTTCTAACAGCACATCCTGTTGACCCAAGAGGACTTACTGCCTCAGATAAGACGGTCCCTGGCCAAAGGCACTATGTCTCCTGACCCTAGGCTGGCAATAAAGGATGGGTTGCAGTGGTACCGTGATAAAGTGTTTGTCCCAAAGGAATTACGCCTCTCAGTGCTGGAGCTTAGCCATGACCACAAGCTGGCGGGACATTTTTGGGGTCAAAAGACTGCGGAGCTGCTGTTGCGCTCCTTTTGGTGGCCCTCTGCCGACAAAGACTGCAGGGAATATGTCGGCGCTTGTCCCATCTGTGCCCAGAACAAGACCAGCCGGGCTAAAGCTTGGGGTCTGTTGAAACTGCTGCCCATTCCGGAGCCCCCATGGTACCACATTTCTATGGACTTTATAGTAGAGCTACCTCCATCGGAAAGATTCACTTCCATCGTTGTAGTGGTTGACCGCCTTACCAAAATGGCGCACTTTATCCCCATGAAAGGGATCCCTACCGCAGAGGAAACTGCAGAGACTTTTATCAAGGAAGTGGTTTGTCTTCACGGAATTCCCGTCAACATAGTCTCAGATTGCGGGGTGCAGTTCACATCCCGGGTCTGGAATGCCTTATGTACCGCATTGGGAATCGAATTAGCATTCTCATCAGCCTATCATCCCCAAACAAATGGTCAGACAGAAAGGACTAATCAGACCTTAGAACAATATCTCTGCTGTTACTCCTCCTTTGCCCAGGACGACCGGGTCTCACTGCTACCAATAGCCGAATTCGCCTACAATAACACTGTGCACTCAGCGACCAAGCAATCTCCATTTTGGGCGAATCTCGGCTACCACCCTACATTTATACCCAACTTAATCCCAGAAAGTACGGTGCCAGCGGTACAGAAAACAACAGAATTCCTTGAAAGGAATAATAAATTATTACAGGAAACACTGTCCCGGGCACAGGAACACTATAAGAGGGCCTTTGACAAAAGGAGATGTGGGGAACTGGTCTTACAACCTGGTGACCGAGTCTGGTTAGCAACTAAGAACCTGAGCCTGTCTTGCCCGTCGATGAAACTGGGTCCCAGATTCATCGGTCCATTCCCCGTGAAGAGGAAGATCAACAGGGTGGCGTATGAGTTGGATCTGCCACCATCCCTTCGGGTCCACCCTGTGTTCCATGTCACCCTGCTGAAACCCGTGACCCAGGACCCTTTCCCGGACCAGAGGACAACCCCACCTGAGCCGATCCTTGTGGACGGTGAAAAAGAGTTTGAGGTGGAAGGCATCCTCGATTGCAGAAAGAAGCTGGGCATCACCCAGTTCCTGATCAAGTGGAAGGGGTATGGACCAGAAGAGAGCTCATGGGAGTGCGAAGACCATATCAATGCTAAAGAGCTTGTTAAACGATTCTGGAGGAGACACCCTGACTTAAGGGCCCGGAGGATGCCCCCTGGGGGGGGGGGCAATGTTAGGAGAAGATCCATGCCCTCAGCGTGCGCCGACCCCCGGCTTGCCTACAACCACTCTTCTGTCTGACCCCTGTGTACCTCCACCTGCCTGCCTGTTAACAACCCTGCCTGCAACTGACCATTCAATTGCACGGACTTCTGGAAGACATTATACCGTCTTCTGTGTCCCATCCAGCCCTCGTGCTCCCCTGTGCTCCAGCGCTCCCTGTTTGCTCTACCAGGGGTTCTGGAACCAGAGCCGTAAGTGAGGTTGCCTACTGCATAAGTCAGACTCTACCATCAGGAACGTGACAGGGTTACTGTGGTGCTGAGCGGAGCAGTAGACATGCACAGACTAGTGAGAGGAGACACCAGAGGGTGCCAAGTATGGAAAAGGGTGGAGAGGTAAGTGCAGGTTTTGTGACTGACCTTTTTTTTTTAAGGTTCACACAGGAATAAGTATTACTGATTTGTAAATTAATTAACAAGAATAATGTAGGCTTCTTTTAAAGAAGCATTGTGTCAGCAAACAAAATGGCTGCCTCTGCCTTGTACATATTTATTGTGTATATTGTAAGGGAATAGTAGCTTAACTGACCTTCCTCTTGCATCATGCTTTTGGGATGTGTTGTAACCCAGACAGCACCTGTATGTCATGATTTGTAAATAATAGCTTGGATCATATCCATTTGAAACTGTGGCTTAACAAGAGATGATTCAAACAATTTTTGTCTATTTGCAGGCTTTGTGGGACGAGCAACCTGATAAAAGTGATCAGCTAAAGGCGCAGAGGGAATGGAGAGACGCATGTCTGAGTCACCTGGCTAAGCTGAAGAAAGAAATGAAAAAATAAATAAAATGTTTGCATCAGATTCAGAGTGTCATTCGGTGCACCTCATGCTAATTCCAGTTTGTTGGCATTAGCCTACAGTTTTGCAATGTACTGTGCTAGGAACTGTGCACTGAAGACATGGTAAAAGATAGGAGCCTGCATTTTCAGCTCCAGAATTTAATCATTATGAAAATAATAAATTTTTGATATGAAGAACTCATTATGAATAGATTTTTTTCTTTTTTGTTGAATCAAAGCTGCTTTGAAAATACAGTAAAACCTTGGTTTGAGAGTAAATTGGTTTGAGAGCACTTTGCAAGACAAGCAAAATTTTTTAATAAATTTTGACTTGTCATTCAAGCAATGTCTTGATAAACAAGTAGCGTCACATCACAACCGAGTATAAAAGAGAAGAGAGGCCCCTCTAAGTTTAGCAATGTGGTTACATTTAATGAAGGTACAACATTTCGCAACTCGCACGGTTGATGATTAAAACAGGCACATCTAAGTATGCAGGCATCCGGGGTAAAGCTGTCCACATAGACCGTCCTCTGCACCACCATTGACGTCATCCCTTCCACACTGCGCTCCATGAGTGCTTCAAGCCTCGCTTTCAGATCGCTCTACAGCAGGTTAGTCTTCCCAGTCACAATTGCAGACTGACAGCGGTGAGAGCCAGCGGTGCGGAGGATGGCCTATGTGGACAACTTTACGCCAGATGCCTGCATACTTAGACGTGTCTCGTTTAATAATCAACCATGTGAGTTGCTAAATGCTGTACCTTCATTAAGACCCCTTTCGCACCAGAATGTTTTTCAGGCGCTTTTGCGCTAAAAATAGCAACTGAAAAGCACCTGAAAAACTCCCCCCAATACACCCCAGTGTGAAAGCCCGAGTGCTTTCACACTGGGGCGGTGCGCTTGCGGGACGGTAAAAAAAGTATTGCAAGCCGCATCTTTGGGGCGGTGTGGGAGCAGTGTATTCACCGCTCCTCTACCACCCCTGCCCATTGAAAACAATGGGGGAGCGCTCCCGAAGCGCCTGAACACCGCTTTGGAAGCGCTGATAACCGACACTTTTAACCCTTTGTGGGGGGGTTTAAAAGCGCACCGCTGCTGCCCCAATAGCGACGCCATAACACCGCTATTACGAGCGGTAAAGCTCCGCGAATTAACTGTGTTTTACTGCTAATGCTCGGGTGGCCCTGGTGTGAAAGGGGTCTAAATGTAACCATATTGCTACACTTAGAGGAGCCTCTCTTCTCTTTTATACTCTGTAGTTCCTGCTGGATTTTGCTTCTAATCTCCTTGTGGAGGCGGCCATTTGTGGATGGACATTTTACAATTACACTACCTATCACATTGCTATAATCTTTTTATATGGACTATAAACTGAAAGACCTATAAATAAATGGTTGTGGAACGAATCATCTGAGTTTCCATTATTACTTATGGGGAAATTTGCTTTGATATACAAGTGCTTTGGATTACAAGCATGTTTCCGGAACGAATTCTGCTCGCAAACCAAGGTTTTACTGCACTAAGACTGTGCAGCACTGTGCTGTCAATGTCCTACACAACTAATCAAGGCTCTCTAGTCTACATTGTAGGCCAGAGTACTCGAGTATTGAAATCCGGGTACCTTCCCCTTTAAAACAGAGCGCTTGGGGATCAATCCAATGGCTCACTGATTACATGTAAAGATAAGAAACAACTCCACTAGTGCAATGCTCCTGGAGTAGTGTTACTCCTCCAGACGAAGCTACGTGAGGTAGCGTAACATGAAGAGGTCCAGCCTGGCGGTGGTACGACTCAACTACACATGAGATAATGCTAATATTGCTTGTGTTTATGGACTTCATGTTGGATTCCATGCTGTTTTAATTTTAATAAAATGTGAGTGCATTTAAAGGAGAGGTCTACTCGATGTGTTTATCTATGCTATTGCCGGACATATTGCACTAGTGGAGTTGTTTCTTATCTTTACATGTAATCGGTGAGCCATTGGATTCCCAATCGCTGTGTTTTAACGGCGACAGAGTGGCTCTGTAACGCGGATCACCGCCATACGACGGCGGCCGCGAGATCGAGCCCAGTGAGCGCGCGCGCGCCGCCGGAGGCTCGCCCGTGCGCCCACTGTGTCCGGGGAGGGCCAGGGAGCGGGTGCGGCGGAGTCGATCTCCACCGGCCACCCGCGATGCCCCCCCCGGAGTGAAAGAATGAAGGTCCGTGTAAGTAAACAGGGACCTCCGTTCTGTGAGAGGGGGAAGGGCTGTGATCACAGCCTTCCTCTACACGGAAGCTGTGATCACTTCCCTTCTCCTGTTAGGGCAGTCCCCATACAGTTAGAACACGCCCAGGGAACACAGTTAACCCTTAGAGCGCCCCCTGCAGGTTAACCCCTTCACTGCCAATGGCATTTACACAGTAATCAGTGCATTTTTATAGCACTGATCGCTGTATAAATGCCAGTGGTCCCAAAAAAGTGTCAAAATGGTCCGACATGTCCGCTGAAATATCGCAGTACCGCTAAAAATCGCAGATCGCCGCCATTACTAGTAAAAAATAAAAAAAAAATAAAAACCCCAAAAATTAATTCTCATCATCCGTAAACGTGACCACTTTTGCGCAAACCAATCAATAAACGCCGATTGCGATTTTTTTATCACAAATATGAGGAAGAATATAAATCGGCCAAAACCGATGAAAAAAAAAGTTTTTTTATATTTTTTTTTTTTAGATTTGTATTTTAGCAAAAAGTAAGAAATTTGTTTTTTTTTGCAAAATTGTCACTCTTCTTTTGTTTATAGCGGCGATCAGAAATGACGCAGCGGTGATCAAATACCACCAAAAGAAAGCTCTATTTGTGGGAAAAAAAGGATGCAAATTTTGTTTGGGTACAACGTCGCACGACCGCGCAATTGTCAGTTAAAGCGACGCAGCGCCGAATCGCAA
>BLSH010108124.1:1052513-1069538 GCA_018402905.1 Glandirana rugosa
TTGTTTTAAACGTAGGAAAAAAAGGGTGTTTATCTCGAAAGAAAACCACCATAAACTAGTGGCGACGCAGTAAAGACTAGCGGCGATATTTGTTTTCTTCTCACTGTTAAAGACCACTTTTGCGCAAACCAATCAATAAACGCCGATTGCGATTTTTTTATCACAAATATGAGGAAGAATATAAATCGGCCAAAACCGATGAAAAAAAAAGTTTTTTTATATTTTTTTTTTTTAGATTTGTATTTTAGCAAAAAGTAAGAAATTTGTTTTTTTTTGCAAAATTGTCACTCTTCTTTTGTTTATAGCGGCGATCAGAAATGACGCAGCGGTGATCAAATACCACCAAAAGAAAGCTCTATTTGTGGGAAAAAAAGGATGCAAATTTTGTTTGGGTACAACGTCGCACGACCGCGCAATTGTCAGTTAAAGCGACGCAGCGCCGAATCGCAAAAAGGGCTCCGGTCCTAAAGTGTGAAGTCCTTCCGGGGCTGAAGTGGTTAAAGGGGAAGGTATCCAGATTTCACTACTCAATTACTCTGGCCTACAATGTGTCAATTGGCCCAGTGGGGTCAATAATTGAGGTGAGCCTTCATTTCACCTGGTGGAGGGAGTGTTCTTAGTGTATGTTACTGGAGTTCATATACCCACCATAAAGGAGAAGTCGATTGGTGTGATCTGGCCTGGTGTGGCCAAACCTTGAGGTGAGCCTTCATTACACCTGGTGGAGGGAGCACGTTCATTTACTCTAAGGAAGTGTGGACTGTCCATTCTTCAACATCTGAGAAGACTCGCCTTCTTTTTACTTCCTATTCTTCACTTTGTGAACCTTATATTCACCGGGACTGTTTGGGACTATCACTTTAGCACGGACACTTTATAGTTACCTTTGTATTTTTTAGTATTGTGTACCTCATGATTTTGTTTATATTTTCTTATTCACTGTTATTCTATTCGTCACTTTTTAGCAATGCTCCCAAAATTTTATACTTATACCATTTGTTCGTGTGAAACACAGTCGTTGGTAGCAGCAGCTATAGTTATTTACACCCACATATATATATTTGGCAGCGCATTACCATCACCTTAGATACAGTTTACAAAAACAACGTTCCCAACAAGTAAGTGAACATCAAAAATATAGCTAAGGCAATGTTCAAATGCAAAAAATCAAGGAGGGTAAACAGAAGTCCATCTTTCAAGGGTAAACAGCAATATGAAGCTCAAATAAGCTGTATGTTGCTCAGCAAAAGAAAAAAAGTGGATAACTATAAAAAAAACAGCAAAAGAAAAAGGGGGGAAGAGAAGAAGTAGGATTAAGCACCATACACACAGGCCAAATGTCGGGAGACATCAGCCGGTTAAAAAAAAAACGGGCAACATTCAGCCCGTGTGTATGCCACCCTGCCATTTGGCCGGCTTCTGTTGGACGAGCATGCTGATCAGAGTGTTTTGGCGGGGGAGCTCCCCCTATCAGAACTCAACAGCTCAGCAGGGGAGATCGCTGTACTAACTTTGTTAGTACAGTAGCTCAGACCGGAGCTGACAGTGTTACCAGGCTTAAAAAAAGTGGTGGTCTTGGTAGAGACAATCAGAAAAACACAATAAGCGCATTAATGCGTCTAGATTGGGAGAAAGACAGCGGCCTAAATTTTTTTCAGACATGATATCCAAGTATTCAAAAAAGATGCCAAACTTCAGTGCTCACTTCGTCCAAGGTAGTTTGGGCGATGCTGCTCTTCCTGAGTGGGGAAACTCCAAACAGTCTAAAACAAACAAAAGGGAGGGCGCAGGCGCCTAGTGCATTACCTTTAAAACATGGCACAATTTATTAAAAAGCCAAAGACATACTCACAAACATGAGTGAATACAGCGCATATCATAGAACTCTATACATAGAAGTCTACACTAAGATACAAATCAGGTTTTGGGCATCCCCTGCAACAAAAAATACATTTTTGGTGAGATATTCCCAAAGTGAAATTGCGTCTAAAGTGTTACAGACCTTGCTACTTTCCTCATTAGATCCCGGCAGGTTTAGCAGTTGATTGATAAGTATATAATCACTCCCATACAGATTCACTTTGCACATGGACACAGACAAACAACAATTTTTTCAGAATATCAAAAGGTAAGAATCTGCTACAAAGTTTGTTAAAAGCCCTGCAATGTACATAGATCACCCAGAGGGGAATTTTTTTTTGTTTTTTTTCTCAACAAAAGCAGAGTTACTCTTTATTGTGGTTAATAAGGGAACCACATAAACTAATGTGTATGACTAAACCATGAGATGTTTCAATTATAAACTATAGACATAGCACACAGCTCAGATATTGAAAAATGGTCTAAACTGCAAAGCAACGTTTTTACCTAGGAAGGGTATGCACCTGCTTGCATATATTTTATGAACTTACAGGTTTATGCAAAATACATATGAGTGGAAGCATCATGTGACTGACTGGACGCTAAACACATGACTTTACTTGAACTTACAGATATTGGAAAACATTGGTTTCTAGTAGTTAGGGTTTTGGACATGTTTTAGGACCATATAGGCATGAAGACAACAATAATATTCCTTCAGCATAAATAGTTCTAATGTTGAAAATGTTCTACTCTTCTAAAATGGAAAGGTCCCATCTGCACTACAGGTTCTTAAATGGCTCTGTACAGGGCCTACAGCTCTGCTTGAGTAAATCCCACATCACAGGAAGTGTTAGAAATCTCACACTTGCGAAGCTGTTCATGAACAACAATCCTACATCTTTTCAAGTAAGCGCAGGGCCTAGAACAGGGGTCTCCATACTTTCTAAACAAAGACCAGTTTATTATCCTTCAGAGTTTGGGGGGGCCAGACTGTGGCCAGTGGGTGTAGAAAATGTCCTGGTGTCAGTAACAATTCCCCATCACTTGTGTCAGTTAGAGGAATAGTTCCCCATCATTGGTGTCAGTGGAAGGAATAGTGCCCCATCATTGGTGTCAGTGAAAGGAATAGTGCCCCATCATTGGTGTCAGTGGGAGGAATAGTGCCCCGTCGTTGGTATCAGTGGGAGGAATAGTGCCCCATTGTTGGTGTCAGTGAAAGGGGAATAGTGCCCCAAGGGCCAGATAAAGGCAAACAAAGGGCTGCAGTTTGGTGATCACTGACCTAGAAGAACAAGTGCTGGCCTCTTTTCTCTTGTAGATATGGGCCAGGGGTGTGTCATAATACACAAGCCTTCATGCTTGCAATTTGTGGGTTCACACTTTTAACCTCACTTTAATATCTGACAAACCCCCAGGGGCCCTGGGTGCACTGCTTGTCACACAAGGGTCCATCCTTAGTAAGGAAAGTTTGTTCACAGCCAGTTTTCTGGTACATTATGTAAGGTGCCACACACTGCCTGGTTCCCTTCCAGGTACTAAACTGGCCTATTAAATAGAAACAACACACTCACAATCACAGGTGACCACCCTGTCTGACTTACAAGCACATGGTCGTGACAAGCACCTGTGTTTTACAACAACTGGCCACTCCTCTCCCTGAGCCAGAGCCAATTCACAACCAGTGATTTGTTTTTCACATACTTAAAATTTTACCCCCATCTTGGGCGGGTGGGGGAAGCCGTCCCTGCTGGCAGAAGACCGTGATTATTGCTAGCGGCTGTAGCAGCCACTAGTGATAATTGCAAGAGAATCCAGCAGACTGGCTGTACCCAAGTTGATTGATCGATCAACTTAGTACATTCAGCCTGCCCATTAACAGTTTGAATCCAGTTCAGCAGGAACCGGCCAAGATTCCAACCGTGTACGGCTGGCTTAAAGCCTAGTACACAGGGGCTGAATGTCAGACGGCATTGGCTGGTTCAACTGAACCTGGCCGACATTCGACCCATGTGCATTGCAGTCAGTCCGGCCGGCTTCTGTTGAAGGGGCATGACCAAAGAAGGTCTGCCTATCCACTCCCGATCAGCGCTCTCAGCCAATGGCTGAGAGTGCTGACTGGAATGTTCTGGCGGGGGGCCGTCCCCCTAGCAGAACACAATAGAACAGGATTGTTAGTACAGCGGCTCCTACTAAGCTGTCAATTTCTTTTTTTGTTCAGCCCTGCTGTGTTGAACGGGAAAAAACTTCTAGAGTGTACCAGGTTTTATACACGGTATATTTACTGGAACTATCTTTGGTCAAACAATATGTTGTTTACACTGGAATACAATTCACAGGAATATAATCCTTCAGTCAATGTTGTACTAGAATTGTGATACACGTCTTGTACTTCAATACAAGTTATTGCTAAATAAATATTCTACCTTGTTCAGCCACGTTAATCACATGGAAGCTGCCAGCTTTTAGGCTACTTTCACACTGAGGCGTTTGAAAAACGCATGCAAAACATCAAGCGTTATTACCGTGTTTTTGGTGCGTTTTTCCCGCGTTATCGCTATAATTAGCGCTAACGTCCAGGCGTTTTTCAAGCGCTTTTGAAGCACTAGCATTAAATAAATAGCACATTCCCCTACATTACATCCTGTTTACTTCCTGGTATTTTGACCTTTCCACAACCTCTGGGCGTTTTGCTGGCGCTTTTAACGCGCTTTTAAAGCGTTTTACATTCATTTCAATGTATATGGACGTTTTTAATGCGCTATTTTTAGCGCTCAGAATAAGCACAAAAAATCATGCTTGCAGGACTTTTTTAAATGCGGCACCAGCGTGACGCCCCAGTGTGAATAGGTACATTGGAATTAATGGGCAGCATTTTAGAAGCGTTTTGGAAGCGCTATTTTTAGCACAAAAACGATAGGAAAGCGCCTCAGTGTGAAAGGGGCCTTATGCACAGATACAGTAAGTCTACATCTGGACATGAATTTATTGCAGCTCTTATAACAAAAAAGAAGATAACAAAAATCTCCTTACGCACTTTCATTCCTTTCAAACATTTTCAATTTTACAGATGTTGGCAGGATAATGCAAGGATTACCAACATTTTCTGTGGGACCCATTCACACCAAAGCATTTCTTTTCTGAGCATCTCGGGAAAAAGTACATGTGCTTTTTTTGATACAGCACACATTTTTAACCCCATAAGTCAATGAGAGTGCATGAAAAACTGCATAGGAACAGGCAACCTAGATTTGCGATGAATCATTTACTTATACACAATAACATGTTAAACTTGTCTGAAAAGGTATGAATCAGGTTCTGTGTTACAGCTGTATAGTTCTTTGTCTCAATTTTCTTGCCTGTGATCATAAAGGTGTTAATCCAGAATATACTTGCAACTCTGGCATGCCGCACAGGCGGTTGGTTGTCTCTGAATGGTCATGTGCAGTTTATTGCAATTAGAGCTGCCTTTCTGAATTGTACATTATGGGACACAGGATGAGCACTCACGTATGTTGGATTATGCTGTTACCCATAGGCGTGCACACGGGGTGTGCCTGGGCACACCCTAATCACTCCGTGCCACATGCTGGCTGCCTCTCAAGATCTGCCCGCTGGGCTGCTGTGAAATGCTGCATCCAAGAGAGTGTGTATGCTGCCTGTGAAACAGTTTCACATTGGGCAGATAGTGAGGATTGCCAGAGCCGCTCAGTGTGTGAAACTGTCCGGGAATGTAACTGCTTGCAGGGAGAGAGACCAGCTGTCAAAACTCAGCAGTGATGTCGGGGGTGGGCGGGAACGACCAGCTATCAAACACAAGCCAATGGGATGGGGTCTGAGCGGACCGCTACATATATGTGGCTCTGCTCCCTTTCTTAAGCAGCCCAATCATTGGCTGGTGTTTGATAGCTGTTCAGTCCCGCCCACCCCCGACATCACCGCTGAGTTTTGACAGCTGGTCTCTCTCTCTGCAAGTTTTACACACTTAGTGGCTCTTACAAGCCTCACTATCTACCCAATGTGAAGCTCCCCCTCACCTCTGTCAGTGCCCATCAGTGCTGCCTATCAGTGCCAACCAATGCCACCTATCAGTCCCAATAAGTGCCCATCACTGCTGCCAATCAGTGCCACCTGTCAATGCCAATCAGTGCTGCCTATCAATGCCCATCAGTGCTGCTAATCAGTGCTGCCTATCGGTGTCAACCAATGCCACCAATCAGTGCTTCCTATCAGTGCTGCATATCCATGTCAGCTATCAGTACCCATCAGTGGTGCCAATCAGTGCCAACCAATGCCACCTATCAGTGCCCTTCAGTGCTGCCAATCAGTGTCACCTATCAGTGCCAAACAGTTCTGCCTATCAGTGCCACCTATCAGTACCCATCAGTGCTGCCTATGAGTGCCAATCAATGACACCTATCAGTGCCCATCAGTGATGCCTATCAGTGCCACCTATCAGTACCCATCAGTGGTGCCAATCAGTGCTAATCACAGCCAATCCATTCCCATCAGTGCTGCCTATCAGTGCCACCTGTCAGTGCTGCCTATTAGTGCCAACCAATGCTGCCTATGAATGGCAATCAGTTCTGCCAATCAGTGCCACCTGTCAGTGCCAATCAGTGCTACCAATCAGTGCCAACCAATGCCACCTATCAGTGCTGCCAGTCAGTGCCAGCTTTCAGTGCTTCCAATCAGTACCACCTATCAGTGCCAATCTGTGCCCATCAGTACTGCCTATCAGTGCCAATCAGTGCTGCCAATTAGTGCCCATCAGTGCTGCCAAATGGTGCCGCCAATCAGTGCCGCCTATCAGTGGCAATCAGGGCCCATCGGTGCTGCCTATCAGTGCCACCCATTACTGCTGCCAATCAGTGCTGTATATTAGTGAAAAACCAGTGCCAATCAGTGCCAATCCAATTAGTGCTTTCTATTAGTGAAACATCAGTGCTGCCAAGCAGTGCCTATCAGTGCCCATCTGTGCTGCCAATTAGTGCCCATTAGTGCTGCCAATCAGTGCCACCAACGCAGTGCCCATCAGTGCTGCCTATCAGTGCCAATCAGTGTCACCTATCAGTGCTGTCAATCAGTGCCTATCAGTGCTCATGAATGCTGCCTATCAGTGCTGCCAATCAATGCCCATCAGTGCTGCCAATCAGTGCCTATCAGTCCACTGAGTGCAGGGATGGGAAGATGAACTCAGCAGCCAGGCACATTGTCCATGGGGGGCCGGCCTGTTCATCTGCTGATGTTTATTAATTCCACATGCCGATCTTTAGTATAATAGGTAATCAGGGAACAAAGGCATGTGATCTGGTGCGTCCCATGTTGGCAGGTCTACACCCCTCTATATTGGATGCACAAAAAAAGAGAGAAAAGATTTGGGGCTTTAAATGAGATCTGCCACCATGTCTGATATTGTATGGAACTGTGTAAGAAATAGGCCATATATGTATCAACTTGCCATGATTGAAGCACATATACGTCAAAAACAGTCTCTCATATATAAAACATGATACAATGATCAAATGATTCTTCATATACTATGTGCATGCTACAGTAATCCAAAGGCATAATGAATGGCAACCATACAATAATCAGTATAAATGCATGAATAACATGATTCAAAAATGGCTCATTCATCCTATATAGGTGTAAAATCAATAAAAATAGGACTTGTCCGGGTGTCCTGGATCAATATATGTAATAAGAGCCCCAATATTGGAACTCTGTATAGGGGAGCCCTGGGTACGGAACTCAATGCATTTTGTGGTATTTCAACCACTCATCAGGAGTTTTAAGTAAAGATGATACTGGTAGAATTCAAAAATAGCTATTTGTATATAGGGTCCACTCACATCCTCTAAAAAATATATGTATTATGTGAGAGAATGTGTCAAACATTGCTGTAACTCACAAAGCTCCTTCCAATGCTTGAATAGCCTGGAATAGAAAGCCAGAGGATTGACAGACATGCGTCCAGAACGGAGCTGAGGCCCCCCAAGGAGCCAAGGGACATGGGCAAGAGACAGGCCGGGTCGCCACACCACAGTTCCCATGTGTGATGGATACGTGTGAATCTGGAACCATATAGTCTGCAAAACAACCAAAATCATGAATGGCTGAGACATGTCCATGAATGTAGCTATGTATGAGTGTTTATGTGTTAGTGTATATGGATGACCTATATGTTCCCAAAGGGGACTGTAGAGTGTGTGCATGTGAATGTGTGGTCTGAAGGGAACAACCAAATTGGTGAATGGATGTCAAAAAGTGTAACTGTATGTATGTGTATATGAAATGGAAGCGGATGGAATGGCCTATGTGTTCCCATGAAGGGACTAAGGAGTGTAAATATACCTGTGTAGATCCCTCATATTGTTAGATGAATGAAAAACTATACCCAAAAAAACATAGTGGCAAAGTACCTGAGTGTATGGAGCTGTGGTTGAAGTGAGATCCCTTCCTGGTAATGGGAGCATGTGTGATGGTTCACCGGCCAGACCAAGCCCAATAAATACCCAAGAGTCCGAGGGAGGGTTTCCCGCCAGTGTTATGCTGGATAGCTTGGACAGCTGGGGGAAATTGTGAACCAATGACAGCAGGATTGTCTCCATTGGATACACATCCATCACAGCTGCGGCTAACGATGGAAAAAAAAAAAAAAACACTATGAACCCAACGTCAATGGATGCCGTGGGCAGTGTGTTCATGCATAACACCAATGCATAAGAGATCGACCCCTGCCATCACCAAGGGACTGGCTTGGGAGGGGGAGGAGGAGCAGTCGTGCATCGCAGTCCCAAAGATCGGACAACCATCCGAGCCCCTGGCCACCAAACCAGTGAGTGAGTTAATGGAATAAAAACGGGCGCATTAGGTCACTAAAGAGAAAGTGGGTGTCTTATACCCCAAAATAGAGAAGCCTTCGTTCTCTATTTTGGGGTGAAAGACACCCACTTACTCTTTAGTGACCTGATGCGCCCGTTTTTATTACATTAATTCACTCATTCATTTTTGGCCCATGCTTTATCCACTCTACTCACCGATCCCATTTTTTTAGCCTCCAGACATATAGATATATCAGGTCTCACTCAGAGACCTTTGATAGTCAGCCTAGTTTGGTGGCCAGGGGCTCGGATGGTTGTCCGATCTTTGGGGCTAATAAGATAGTAATGTAACCTATTGGAGATAATATGGGATTGGGAAGCCCACTAAGATGGAGCTAGATGGAAAAATGCCCAGGGATACCGACAGATAAGGTAACTGGATAAGGTAACCCGCATCCTGCTACTTTACCAAATTGGATTCTTACTCAATCTCTTTACTAATATATTGTACTGGTGGTATTTTTTCAGTTACGGGGGCACTATCCTTCCCTGTGTCAACGGCGGCATTGTGGCTACTATTTTATTTCTCTTTCATCTGTTTGGGCCCATTCACTCCATCTCATCTACACAGGTACTGGGTCAGTTATCTATATTCCTATAACTATGTAGCTATATGCTTTATAGTAATTATATATATTTTTGTAATACCTAGATTTTCCTCCCAAAAAAATATCTGTCGGGATCTCTGGGAATTTTTCCATCTAGCTCCATCTTAGTGGGCTTCCCAATCCCATATTATCTCCAATAGGTAAATATACATTACTATCTTATTAGATACACCTTAGACCCTTTACATATGTATGTTATAGGGTGTCTTTGCTATCTATATTTTTGTATATATTGGCAGTGATCTATTTCCATCATCTACTTGGGTTAGATTGATCGGCTTGCCCCCGCCTCCTCTTCAGGATGTAATATGAAGGTATATATAGAGGAATTTTACTACCATCGGTTACTGAGTCCAGTTTGCTCTTTCCTTTTATTTAAATATATGCAAACAAGTACTGTTTTTGTGATGGTATGATGAATGAATATATAATGCACATGTTTTTCTTTTATATAGCCATTTTGGCGACTTTTGATCTGCGATGGACACTCCATTCAACCTTAAAGCTATACTTATAGAATTCCTTTTTGTTGCATTTAGGATATAAAAAACTTTGGCCACACGTAGCTTTTTTATCCCCTGTGTCCGCCCCCCTGACTATCTTGGACCTTCGGGAATATTTGGCAGTCATGTAAGCTCCACACACATTACTATGATTGTTACTTACCGTATTTGCCGGCCTATAAGACGACTTTTTAACCCCTGAAACTCTTCTCAAAAGTCGGGGGTCGTCTTATACGCCGGGGATTAGGGCCGGTCTTCCCGACCAGCGCCGTAAATAGGCAGCTGTCGGGTTTGAGCGGCTCTCCCGGGACATAGCCTGCACCTGCAGGCTATATCCCGGTGTCATTTTTTAGAGCTGGCGGTCAGCTATCCAGGGGTAACGACCGATCTGGCTCGGGAGCCGCTCGGTCGTTACCTAAGTGGGCGGGAGGGGACATCCCCCCTCCCGCCGCCTTCCGCCGCTCTTCTCCGGCCTCCCGTCCCACCGGGAGACCGGAGCGAAGATGTGGCGCGTCCACTGGCTGGAAGGAGACCTGACAAAAGCCGTAATCGGCTCTGATCGGGTCAAGACGTCACTTCCGGTTTACTCGGCGACCAATTTTAAAAAGTGACAGTATTCAGAATTGCCATTTTTGGCAATCTGAATACTGTGAAGTGCAAAGGAGGGATGGGGGGTCTTTTAGACCCCCCCGGCCCTCGAAAAAGAGCACCTGTCACCATATATTACTATCACAAGGGATGTTTACATTCCTTGTGATAGCAATAAAAGTGATCAGATTTTTTTTTTAAAGGAACAGTGCTAAAAATAAATAAATAAAATTAAAAGAAAAAAAAAAAATTTAAATCGCCACCGTCCCCGCAAGCTCGCGCAGCAAAGAAAACGCATACTTAAGTCGCGCCCACATATGAAAGCGGTGTTCAAACCACACATGTGAGGTATTGCCGCGATCGCCAGAGTGTGCGCAATAATTCTAGCAAAAGACCTCCTCTATAACTCTAACCTGGTAACCGTTAAAAAAAATTTAAAGCCTCGCCTATGAAACTTTTTAAATACCGGACTTTGTCGCCATTCCGCGAGTACGCACAATTTTCAACCGTGTCATGTATGGTATCTATTTACTCGCCGTAACATCCTCTTTCACAATGCTTCACGGTCCGTTCACATCTAGGCGACTTGTCAGGTGACTTGAGTCGCCTGACAAGTCGTCTCAATGCTGTGCAATGGAACCGTTCTAATAGGAGCGAATCGCTTCGCTCCGACTTAGAAAAATGGTTCCTGCACTATTTTCAGGGCAATCTTAGCGCGACTTGCATTGACTTCTATGATAGAAGTCTCCTTACAAGCCGTGTTGAGATCGCGGAAGAGGGGTAGTCTTATACGGTGAGTATAACCCAAACCCTATATTTTAACAGGAAAAGTATGGGGTCGTCTTATACGCCCAGTCGTCTTATACGCCGGCAAATACGATATATCGATTTTTTTGCTTATTGTTATTTATCTGAGGTATAAACTGTAATTTTGTTCATCTACAGTCCGGGAAAGGGTCCAGATGAAGCCTCTCAGCGAAACGCGTCCACCCCATATGACTGTACTGCATTAATATTCTCTGGGTATTCTGTATCATTTTGTACTTGATTGTACTATATTGTTGATCTTATATACCGTTTTTTAATGTTTTCAATGACATACTCCCTTGATATAGCAGCATTTTGTTGCTACTAATTTTAGCGATATATCAATAAAATATATGTTTTATTAAATCTTATCTCGTTTTGGTCTCATGTGTGCCCCTAAAGTCCACTCTGTTTCCTGTCATGTGGGGTCCTTCCACACATGAACAGGTTTTCTTTTTCTGATATTCAAGGACGTGATACGCCATGGAAGGCAATTTTTTCTGTATACTTTAGGGTGGTAACACCCACTTTTTTGGCACTTCCAAAAGTTTGGGGACCCTTCTCTTGGACCCTGTATACACATGACCAAAACATTTATATATTTACTGCTCTGTTAGTGGGCCTAGATTTGTATTATCTGTTTATGA
The DNA here is from genome assembly GCA_018402905.1 of Glandirana rugosa. Classification (NCBI taxonomy): domain Eukaryota; kingdom Metazoa; phylum Chordata; class Amphibia; order Anura; family Ranidae; genus Glandirana; species Glandirana rugosa. The sequence goes on from BLSH010108124.1 coordinate 1,064,414, forward strand.
TCGTTTGGGTTGGCAATGGCAGACTATACTGGGTCAGCCTGGGAGGGATTTATGTCCAAATACCAGAAAACTGCCCAAGATGAGAAGGACACCCGGGCACACATGGATTTCTTCATGCAAAAGCTCAAGAGAAACCTAGAAAGAAAATCCAATCTTCGCTAGCATATTAAATATCTTGAACGATACAGGGATAAAGACCTCAATCCCAGAGGTCTTAGGGTACAAATTTTTCCCAATATTAGAAATGTCACTCCAGAATTAAGAGATAATTGGGAAACCAACTTAAAAAATTGCTCACTGGGAATGATTTCCATTCTATTGGAGCAATATCAAAAGGAGATGCAGGAGGTTGACAGTGAAACAAAACATATCTATGCACAACATGAAACCTTGATCTCACATCCTGAATTCGCAATTAAAAATGGCGAATTACAAACTCATCTAGAGAAATATAACACTTTGGTTATCCAAAAGAAAGAACAGAATTTCATCCGGGATAAGATTGCCTTTAGTAACCGTTCTGCATATAGATGGCCTATAGGTGGGGGGGGTTCACGTCCTCACCAGATCTCACGCTACCCTCAGAATGTACAGAACTCAGAAGATATTGAATCTGTTTCCTCCAATACATTAAATTTTTCCAATCTTTCTCATATTTCACAGGATCACTCATCCACACATTGGAGACATCGACACACTCGTAGGGGACCTCAAGGTGGTGGTGCTACACATGGTGGTGGTAAGAAAAGAAAAGCGGAGCACATCTCACTGGTTCACACCGATGTTATACATGCACAACCGAGTCACGTCTCACTTGAATCACAAAATCCCTCAAATTCTCACACACAGGATGGTGGTGGGAAATCACTTAAGACATAAGGTGTACGCAATACACCCACACACAAAAAGACGGCCAACAAGTCACAATCCAACAAAAATTCACACACTCAGGATACTGTTTTTTTAGACCCCACTCTTCCTCCGTTAACTCCGAGGAACACCATAGCTACACTAGACCCATTTGTGACCAAACTCACGCACCCTCCACAGGACTAAATATTATTAATTTATCGTCCCATGCACTTACAGATACTGAAATTGAGGTCCTTCAATTAGGCCTCACTTTCTGTCCCACACAAGATATGGATCAGTTTGATATCATCAAGGATCTCAACCTTTTTGGTAGAAAATTGACATATAAGTATTTATTTGACGAAGAAAGAAAAAGGAAAAAAGAGGAACAAACACTCAAAGATCAATGGAAATATTTCAGGGTTAGAGATTTTCAGGCTCTTAAGGACCTTATGGACCTTTTAGCCGAGAACGAGGCGCATTTGCCCGAATGCGGCTCTGACAACAATAACCCACATACCCCATTACCTACTGTCACTCCTGCGATCCAAGATGCACAACCTCAGATGATCAACACTATCCAAAAGAAAAATCCTAACAATCCCAGACTAATCCTAACATTGCTGCCTTTATCACTCAAGTGACTAAAAAAAATTTAACAAGTGTATATTCCCACCAAAGGGGATGACAACCTTACTTCTACACAAAAGAGTGCCCTTTGGGATCTCAATAACAATGCAGATATAATCATTAAGCCCTCCGATAAGGGGGGCAACCTGGTGGTTTTAGATGTGCACCAATATAAAGAAATTTGCCTTCAAATTCTAAACAACAAAGAATGGTACAAGAAGATTCCTCTGGAGATTACAAAAAATTTTCAAGATGAATTTACTGACCTCATTGGTCAGGCTTATTAATCAGGAGTCATTGACAAGGATACCTTTGAAACTATCTTTGTCAAACACCCGCGCATACCTCCATTCTACGCATTACCAAAAACACACAAAAACTTGACCAAACCACCCAGGAGACCAATAGTCTCCGGGAATGGTTCTTATACTGAACAAATCAGTTGATTAATTGATGCACATCTTAAGCCCCAGGTAATGGCATTACCTTCATATATACAGGGCACACCAGATCTCCTTCGGAGATTGGAAGACCTTCATGTTCCTGTGGGCACACTACTTGTAGCCATTGACATAGAGGCTTTTTATAGCTGTATTCCACACACTAAAGGCATACGTATGGTTCGGGAATTTCTATACCAAGGACACCAAGACTTTTTCAAACAAAATGACTTTATCCTGGCGGCCCTTGAACATATACTTACCTGCAATGTCTTTACCTTTGATGGCTCCCACTACCTCCAGGTGCAGGGGGTAGCGATGGGGACATGTTGTGTCCCATCGTACGCCAACCTGTACCTGGGGGGGGTGGGAGCGTGGCCTTTTTTCAGACGATAGGTTTGCCGCCTTCTGGCTGCACGTCCTCCTCTGGCTCCGATACATAGATGACGTGTTCATGCTGTGGTCGGGGTCGGAGGAGGAACTGCGCCAATTTTTGGCGGTTATATCAGTGAATGATCTTAACTTGAAATTTACCATGCAATCAGACCTTGCACATATTCCTTTTTTGGATATTGAGATCTATCTGAACTCCAACGGCCATTTGTCCACCACTCTCTATAGAAAGCCCACAGCTGGCAATACAGTACTTCACGCTCAGAGTTTCCATCCTAAACCCCTGGTACATAGCATACCTTACTCTCAATACTTACGCTTCCACAGATGAGGCATTCCACCAGGAGGCTAACAACCTTCGAGATAGACTCCTATTAAGGGGATACTCACATTCCCTGCTAAGGAAAGCCTACAATAAGGCCTACCGGCGTTCCAGAGAGGAGGTTATATTCCGCAGACTTAGGCCTGCGGCAGATAACACAGTTCGACTTATTACTCCCTACACTAGACAACACAACCAAATTCAAAAAATACTTAAGGAACATTGGTACCTGTTAACTAATGAGCACATTTTGAAAAAATACATCAAGGATTATCCGGTTATCACTTACAAACGAGCTCGATCAGTAAGGGATCGGGTCACGCGTAGCCATTTCCATGTGCCCGAAGGCAACTCCTCTGAGTCCCCGAAGGGCACATGGCAATGTGGTGACTGCAATGTTTGCCACTGGATCTATGAAAATCAATCATTTTATTTACCAAATGGCCGATTACACACAATACAACACTATGTGGACTGCCAAAATATTGGCATAGTGTACATAATGTTTTGTGAATGCGGGTCATTCTATGTAGGAAAGACCAAATGACAATTTTGGCGACGTATCAAAGATCACATAAACTACGGTAACAAAAATATTCTTTCAACTCCGATAGGCCGACTTTTAGGTCTATACCACAATAACAACAGTGAAGTGGTTCGCTTTGCGGCTTTGGAGAGAGTATTGGAAAATCCAAGGGGCGGAGAATTCGATAAAATCATCTTACAAGGAGAAACACGGTGGATATATACACTCAATGCCACTCAGAAACCAGGCCTCAATGAGGCCCTTAGTTACAAACCATTTCTTTAAGTCCACTCCATATCTCCACTCATAGATTGGGCTGGTTTTATATTTTAGTAATAATATACTGTACTGGTGGTATTTTTTAAGTTACGGGGGCACTATCCTTCCCTGTGTCATCAGCGGCATTGTGGCTACTATTTTATTTCTCATCTGTTTGGGCCCATTCACTCCATCTCACCTACACCACTGTACTGGGACAGTTATCTATATTCCTATAACTATGTAGCTATATGCTTTATAGTAATTATATATATTTTTGTAATACCTAGATTTTCCTCCCAAAAAAATATCTGTCGGGATCCCTGGGCATTTTTCCATCTAGCTCCATCTTAGTGGGCTTCCCAATCCCATATTATCTCCAATAGGTAAATATACATTACTATCTTATTAGATACACCTTAGACCCTTTACATATGTATGTTATAGGGTATCTTTGCTATCTATATTTTTGTATATATTGGCAGTGATCTATTTCCATCATCTACTTGGGTTAGATTGATCGGCTTGCCCCCACTTCCTCTTCAGGATGTAATATGAAGGTATATAGAGGAATTTTACTACATCGGTTACTGAGTCCAGTTTGCTCTTTCCTTTTATTTAAATATATGCAAACAAGTACTGTTTTTGTGACGGTATGATAAATGAATATATAAAGCACATGTTTTTCTTTTAGCCATTTTGGCGACTTTAACTTTTGATCTGCGATGGACACTTGTCCATTCAACCTTAAAGCTATTCTTATAGAATTCCTTTAGCCACACATAGCTTTTTTATCCCCTGTGTCCGCCCCCCTAACCACTTCAAAAGCAAGATTGACACAATTCGTGACGAAATCTCCACTCTACAGGCATCCTCCCCAGTTGACACCCCATGTCAACAAGCACAATCAACACTATCCTTATTCAAACCTGCTACTATAAACGAGGTGGCTAAACTCCTTTCTAATGCCCACCTAACCACCTGTCCACTGGACCCTATTCCCTCTCAAATACTACGCTCACCCTCTGACTCTATCCTGCACTCTCTAACTCACATCTTCAATCTCTCCCTCTCTTCTGGCATCTTCCCCAAGGCTCTAAAACATGCATTGGTCACCCCCATACTCAAAAAGCCATCCCTGGACCCTACCGATCTAAACAATCTGCGCCCTATCTCCTTGCTCCCCTTTTCTTCCAAACTCCTAGAACGCCTCGTCTACAACCAACTGAGTGACCACCTTGTTAAGAATAACCTACTGGACCCCCTTCAATTTGGATTTCGCCCTCAACATTCCACAGAAACTGCCCTTCTTAAACTCACAAATGACCTACTAACTGCAAAAACCAATGGACACTTCTCTATACTCCTACTCCTGGATCTTTCGGCTGCCTTTGATACTGTCGACCACCCCCTCCTCCTCAAAAAACTTTACTCCCTCGGTCTTCGTGACTGTGCTCTTCAGTGGCTCTCGTCCTACCTATCCCATCGCACTTTCAGCGTAACCTACAGTTCTATCTCCTCCTCTCCTCTTCCCTTCTCTGTTGGGGTCCCCCAAGGTTCCGTTCTTGGACCCCTCTTATTTTCAATATACACCTCTTCCCTGGGTCGGCTGATAGCCTCCCATGGCTTTCAATATCATTTCTACGCTGACGATACCCAAATCTACCTCTCCACCCCCCAACTCACCCCATCAGTCTCCTCACG
>BLSH010108124.1:1078344-1094981 GCA_018402905.1 Glandirana rugosa
CGCCCTTATAAGAAACACCTCATTTTCCCGGTGTACGAGTCTGGAACATAACTGATGGCCCTGGAGTTGTTCCAGTGTTAATTCTTGGCCATAGGCAATGGGGAGCAAGGTCTTGAGAAAGTTTCTGAACCTAGCCGATGACACAAGTGGTTCAATCTAGATGCGCCTCGGAACCACCTGAAAAAAGTTGGAGTGATTGATACATTGATTCATAATTGGTGAAATTCTGGCTCGGAGAAAAACCTCAAACCTCCAATAGTCGATTTTTGTCCAAAAAAACGATATTTTAATGAATCTTGGGGGTTTGTAATATATAAAAATATATAATGTTTGGGGGTTCTAAGTAATTTTATAGCAAAAAAACCTGTTTTTAGCTGATAACCTCCAAACTCCAAAAAGAGGCTCGGTCTTAAAGTGGTTAATACTTAGTTACATAGTTAGTGAGGTTGAAAAAAGTCCACCAAGGCTCCGCGTAGATCTAACTTGGTGAACACAGTAGCCGATCCAAGTCTTTGAAAGAGTTCTGGAACGAGGGGTAACGGATACCGGTTCTTAATTGTGACCTTGTTGAGGTCCCGGTAGTCAATACAAGGTCTGAGCATGTGGCCCTTTTACTCCACAAAGAATATTCCCGCTCCTGCGGGAGATGTGGAGGGCCGTATGAAGCCCTTCTCCAGGTTCTCATCTAAGTAGGCTTTGAGAGCCGCCAGTTCAACTTCCGACTGAGGAAAAATCCGGCCGATAGGTACTTCAGCCCCAGGTCCTTTTTCTCCACAAAGAATATTCCCGCTCCTGCGGGAGATGTGGAGGGCCGTATGAAGCCCTTCTCCAGGTTCTCATCTAAGTAGGCTTTGAGAGCCGCCAGTTCCACTTCCGACTGAGGAAAAATCCGGCCGAAAGGTACTTCAGCTCCAGGCAGCAGGTCAATTGGGCAATCATATGGCCGGTGCGGGGGCAGGGTATCGGCCCCTTTCTTACTAAAAACATTGAAATAGTCATGGTAGGCATCCGGGACCACCTGGTGGGCTTCCAGATCTGGGTCAGAGTTCATACTGAGGATAGCAGAGGAGTCCTTTGGAGGTTGCAGCAAGCAGTGGGTAACACAGTAAGGAAACTGAAACTGCACTTCTCCGGTAGTCCAGTTGATCAGAGGGTTGTGGGCCCGGAGCCAGGGTAGGCAAAGAATAACTGGACATAAGGGGGATGCAATGATGCCCAATAGCAAGAATTCTGTGTGTCCTTCTGCCGTCCTGGCAGGTAGGGGGAATGTCTCGTGGGTCACGGTACCTGACTTTATGATCGACCCATCCGCCAGTCAGAGGACCATCTGACAGCCCTTGGGGCATATTGGGATGTGATGTTGAGTGGCAAAGGCCTGATCCACGAAACAACTACAAGCCCCAGAGTCCAGAATAGCTGGGACTTGAACGCTTCCGTCGGGAAACTGGAGGAAGATGAAGAGGACCAGGTGGGACTTGGCACCAGGTAAGGACAGGACTTCTCCTGCAACTGTGGTAGGACCCTTGCCCACTTTGGCAGGACAGCTACTTGCCAGATGTCCCGAGTCCCCACAGTACAGGCAAAGGTTGAGGTTTATGCGTCTCTGCCACTTGGCAGGTGAGAGAGAAGGGCGGGGGAGCTCCTTCTGTGGTGGTTCCAGATGGTGCCTAGGAGAGGAGGCAGAGGCCAAGGTCGGACTGGATCCTGGGGAGCTGGGCTTTCCCCGAATGAGCCACGGGGCAGCAGTAGCTCTCTCTTCTCTGCTTTCACGCAGATGGCGGTCAATTTGGATGGCCAAATGGTGTGGGGTACCCCGACGCGAGCCAGCTCATCCTTGAGCGGCTCAGAGAGCCCTAACCTGAACTGGAAACAGAGGGCAGCCGAGTTCCCGGTGGTGTCGGCGCTCCATCGCCGAAACTCTGAGACATATTCCTCTGTGGTACGGTGGCCCTGCTGGAGCGCATGAAGTGCTGCTTCCGCTGTTGCGGACTGATGGGGGTCCTCATACAGCTAGGCCATAGCATGAAATAACAAATCCAGACTTGAGGTCTCTGGGGCTTTCTGTTCTGAGCCCAGGCTTGAGACCCATCTGATCCCTAAATCCTTTTTTTAGGACACTCCACCTTCCTCTAACTTTGTCATTGGTGCTAACATGCAGCATGATAACCGGGTCTTCCTCAGCCCTTCCCAGTAATCTGTCCATCAGATCCATGATGTGCCGAACCCAGTAAACAGCATACAGTCCGGCGCTACAGTTCTTTGTGACAGATTGCCGTCTCTGTGTTTCTGAAAATTGAGTCCCCTACCACCAGACCCTGTCTTCCTTTTCCCTTGGCTTCACCCTCACCCTCACTGGAGGAGTTACTCCCCTAGCAGCTAGGGGCGCCACTCTGCTCCAGTGATGCTGGTTCCTGACTGGTTTCCGCAATATCACACTACGGGGTGAACTTATTCGGATGTTCCAGCCCAGGATCAGCCTTCCTGACTCTTTCCCTTCTACCCTTCCTAACTATCACCCAACTACTCTGTTCTGGTGCCTGCACCTCTTTGTCTCCACCCTCCTCTGTGCTGGCCCCTGCCAGCACCTGCCGGGTACGATCCCAACTCTCCTTTAGTCAGTGTTGACAGCTGCTTCCCTAAATTCAGAACCTGGCTTCCAGGGAAACAGCACGCTTACATTTTGTACAGCAGTTTTCGTCCTTGATCGCATGATCAAGGAACGCATGCATGCCACTAGATGTACACCGAGTCGCTTCTCCAGACCTGCCGGGCATCGTACCTACTAATTTAGTGGGGACTGGGAATTATACTCTGTCCGATTAACTAACAGCTAGCTTCTTGACTCACAGTACACGCGTCCTCACAATGCACAGCACTCACAGTACACTGATCCTCACAGCCCCTGGGCACTCACAGTACGCAGGTGCTCACACAACACACAGGTACTCACACATACCTCAGGTACTCACACCACACTCAGGTACTCACACAACACACAGGTACTCACACAACACATAGGTGCTCACACAACACTCAGGTTGGGTGGATGCAGCATCTGTCCCCCGGCGCTTCTACATTGAGAACCAAGCCATCGAACATCGCCCATGGCTCGGTTCTCACAGATCCCCAGCAGAGAGCTGCTGGCTGTCAATCAGCAGCTCTCTGCTCTGCCCCCCCATGCTCAATGTAGCTCTGGGCTGTGGAGGGGCGGGGAGCGGCTGTCTTGGGCTATCAGCGGCTCGGTGACAGGCTGATACTGGTGTCCATCCAGGCACCTGTCGGATCCAGACTTCATTGTCCTGATGCCGCGGTACCTGGATGGACACTGGTGACGTCAGCAGAGTGGACTTTAGAACAAATTTCTTTACTGCAAACACAGTGTTGATGGGGGAACTCCTCCTGTCAAGCCATTGTGTTCTCCCGGTGAGGGAGCAGGGGGAAGCCGTCCCCTCGGGGAGAACATAGTTATTATTGCTAGCGACTAGAACAGACACTAGCAATAATCGAATGTAAAACCGATCTACCACTTTGGGTACATTCAGCCTGCCCAGACGTGGTTCAAATCTCAGGCCGATTTCTGTTGAACCGTCTGAGACTCGAATCATCTATAGCCGGCTTAAGTTCACCTTTTTTTAAAACAATGTAAAGTAGAATTGTTCTACCATTTGGTTTATCCCCTTCTGCAACTCCATAATTGACACTGAGACTCATCACAAGAACAAGTATATAAGTTGTTTTTTTTGTTCAAACCAGTGGGCTGAATGAAAAAAAAACTGACAGATCACTGTACTAACACAAGCAATTTTAGTGCAGCGATCTCTCTGCTGTGCTATTTTGTTCTGACCCCTCCCCAGCCAGAATACACTTGTCAGCGCTTGCAGCCATTGGCTACGACTGCTGATCAGATGCCAGTTGGATGCTGGTTTCCTAGCATGCTAGTTCTCATGACCGGCTTCTGTCAGGCAGCTGTACACACAAATGTAGGGCGGTTTCTACTATGGCCGATTGATTGCGGCAGATATTCGGCCCGTGTGTACCTGGCCTTGGGTAATTGAAGCAGGGGGAGAAAGCCAACGCTCGACTTTGACTACAAATTCTGTTTATCAGAGTGTTCCAGATTTCAGTGTTTAGTGGCCCTGAGATACTGGGCAAAGCTAAAAGCAAATCATGTTTGATTCAAGTTCACCATGCACTTAACAGGCTTTTTGTCTTATGAAAATGAAAAAAATATTGTGGCAATATCTAAGAAAAATGTCCCATTTCCCATAACAGCAATAGTCTCGTGTTATCATGTATTCTGTGATAAGAACGCTCCTTGTGACATTATAGTTTTGGAATGCACATGAGAGACTATATACTGTATGTGCATATTCACACCCATCTCTTTACACCCATCCAGTATATAATGTACATTAGTGAGCATCCAAAAGCAGAAGGGACACCATTACTCTTAGAAAACGAATATGAAAGGACACTAATTGGTAGGTGTCCCTTTCTTTCAATTGTTTTTTTTTTTATTATTGAAAAGTAGACATGCGAGTTGCAACCATACATTTAAAAAGAAGGATATATTCAAATTACAGAAATAGGTCACAAATAATTTCACATTTTAGAAAGATTTTGCATATAGACATTCGCTCAAAGTAAAACGTATCCTTCCGAACCTGACCCAGTCCCTAAGGTTTAATACTCGCCCCTTGTCAAATGACGATAATTGAAGACCTCATAGCTCATACTGTGACACATTCAAAGCTTTCAGAAACAAATGGCTGCCCTGAATTATATATTTTGAATTTCAGGACCATAACATTAGCCGCTTTTCCCCATTCTCACACTTTTTGTCATTATAAAACAACTTCTCACTCTTATGTCATCCTCAAATGACTGATCAACCCTATAAAATATGTGATCATGTGTGTTTTTGGGATGAATGTTCTATATATGGGCTACTGCCTTGTAACAGCCCAAACACATCTGCCCAAGTGTGGTTCTCCATAGGTCCTGAACCTGCCAAGATTATCTGCACAATCGGATCAATATGAAATAGACTCCCAAAGTGTCCATATACTTTCTGACTATCAGGTCAAAATGACAATTTTATATGTAATTTCTCAAAAAATTGGCCATTGGGGCGGGTATAGCATCCTGATATGATGACTTATAAAAACTTGTAGAATGTATTTTATCTGAGATGTATCCAGGTATTTGGAATGATAAGATTAGGGCACCACCATAGTTGTACAGATCTAGTGTTTACAGATTAGGTGGTCCGCATGCCTAAAAGAATGATCTCCTATTGACAGATGCTATCCAGCTTTCAGCTAAAGGTGAAGGAATGTATTAAAAAATAATCTTTACAACACAAGCGACACCCCACTGTGATGACATTTGACAATTAATTAGGAAGTATTTATTAAAGAAAACTATCACACAAGCCAGACTTGTCACTTTACCATCCAATCTTACTTATGTCTGACACCTCCTTTGTTATTGTGCTCATTCACGTTTTCTGTTGACTCCCATTGTGTTTCAGAGACCGTTTAAATACACAGAATATTTAAACCCTTTTTACATTCCATGAGATCAACTTCTGACCTTGTTTACCTATTGCCTTAGATTTCAGCGTCAACACATTTAAATACTTTAAACCCAATTTCAAGGGTTTCCTGTATACATTTAATGAAGTTCCATTGTGGAAAGGAGCCATTATCACTCTTCTGAGTTACTCGATAACTAGTTTTACTTTTCACTGCATGATGGCCTTAAGAAGAACAATGCTTTTTTTAATCAGCTATTCTGGTGTGCAACAGTCTTTAGAAGAGGCATTAGATTTTGTTGGGTTTCATTTTACAGCTGTTCTGTCCCCTTGTTAATAAAGGTGGGTGGGGTAACTTGTTTTCTGTACTATAATTATCTATGTGTTGATAAGTCATTAGACACAAAAAGGACCATCAACTGGTGCTTCACTTTATGGGATTTTAAAGCTGGTGATACACTGAACAAATTTTGTCAGGTCCTTATAAACTGGCCAAAATATGCTTAGTCAGTGGCCCCGTGGGCACCCTCCCACCTGACATCCTTCAATTTAAAATCAAAGGAGCTGGGTGGAAAATTGTTGGCTAAACACCAACTGGCACTGGCTGCTTGAATACAATACCCCCAGGAGTGGATTCGACCATCCACACTCCTTAACATGAATGATGGAATCACAGCTATTTATTTGAATTCCTAATAATATTTTCAAATGTTTCATACAGGGACTGCATTTACACCTCAAAATATCATGTGTGGGACCTGACATCTGCCTGTCACCTGTCCTTGTCCTCCTTCATCCCCCTTTGGAAGTCTGCACTAATGTTCTAACCTGCCAAAGTGAGAAACAAGTACTGAAATCACTGTATAATACAAACAAGCTTTATGAATATTGCCATGTGTTGCTTATAAGGACATAATATATGTATAATTTACATTTTCTATTTATTATACTAAATAGGCCAGCAACTGTATCTGGCCAGGAACTATGCGTAATAATATGCAGCCTCTCCTCCTAATGACCGAGCACACTACATTCACACAATGACCTGACCTAGGCGCAACATGTTCTTTGTGCCTCATTAATCAATACATGCTACACGTAACATTTCCTGTTCAGGCTAGTAACTGAGAGGTGTACTATATAAACCAATCAAGAAATGATAGAGCTGATGATGTTCAATGGATTTAATCTGGCAATACAGATAGGTTGTCCGCATTTTAGAAATAAATATTGAGCAGGACATGCTAAGAAAATAGATTTTGTTTTATGGAGTTAAGGAATTGGTTGGATGAAATGGGAAGAAATTTGGCTGAATAGATTTTGTTATGGATGTCCCAAAATCCATAGGATGGATAAACAGTGGGAGTTTTTAACACCCAACATTTCCCAAAACTTTTTACATACACCCAAAAAATTGTTAAAAATTGGGATTTGTATCATTCAGCCTTGGGAATCTGTAGACTACTCTACATAGACAACATGGCAATCATGCAAAACATTTAGAAAATCTTTGATCACTCAATCATTATTAGCTCATGCAAGTTTGCTGTAAACAGGCAGGTAAGTAACAATAATTGCAAACTTTATTATTGATTTATCTTCCTCAAAATATAACAATGAAATAGGTGGCATTACGGCTATATATTATGTATTTGGCCACTATACCTAGTCCACATACATAGGCCAAAGCAACCCTGAAAAAGCTCTAAGATCTCTTCTGCCAGTTGAACCTCAAACAGAAATCTGGTGACCTCAAAAGGCCCAGCTGCTCATAACTGGCCTGGTTATCATGTAGACCTTACCTTAATTTTACATGTCTTCATGAATAATATCCTGTTATATTGCAATATGGAGTAGAAGTGTATTTCTTTTTTCACAAAATAGCTACCTTTAAAGCAGTGGTCCATCCAAATAACATTGCCTAGACTTAGAAGATGTCATGAGCCTGCTTCAGGCAAGATAAAGCATTCTTTCAGTCTCCTTTTCCATGGTGATCTCACTGCAACAATATTGTAAGGCCTCATGCACACAGGACGTTTTTGGACGTTTTTACAGCTGCTGTTTTTAGCTTCAGATGTTTTTTCCTATGGCCAATAAACTCCCCATCGTGTTATCCTATGTGTCCATGCACACATAGGCTGTTATCAACTGTTTTTGGCTGGGGCGTTTTTGAGCTGTAAATAAAACCCAAGACTAGTGAGTTCTGAGAGACGTTTTTCAGCTGTAAAAACCCTCAAACACTCAAAAACGCAGTTCATCAATGTTTTTGGATGTTTTAGATCCATTGAGGGAAAAAAAAGGCTACTGCTCAAAAACGTGGCTCACCAACGTTTTTGGACGTTATTGGTCCATTGAAAAAAAAAACCTACAACTCAAAAACGCTAGTGTAAACCGCTGAAAACAGCTGAAAAACTCACTACAAAGCTACAGACGTTTTTAGAATGTTTTTTTAACCTCCTGGGTGCATGAGGCCTAAATTTGTAGCAAGTCACAAAGTGAGAGGTTGAAGCAGGGGTTGATCTGTATCAGGAATTTAAAGGAGAAGTACAGCCAATGCTTGTTTGTACTTCTCCTGTGGATGACAGGAGTGCAATTTGTTCAGCACTCCTGTGACCCATTCTCAGCAGACAGCGAGCTGAATCCCGCTGTCAGCTGACATCATAGAGCCGGTCCAGGCTCGGGCAAGATTGAGACAATGAAGTCAGGATCCGCCCACATGCCTGGACCGTCACCCGGCTCAGCCTCCCGCCCCTTCCACAGACCAGTGCTCCAGTGGGTGGGGGGGGGTTGCAGGGTTGCAGAGCAGGCAGTGGTAACTGACAGTGATCAGATCTCTGGTCAGTGAGCCCTGAGAACCAGGCGATTGGCGGTGTTTGATCGCTCGATTCTCAGTGTCAGAGTTGGTGGGGGACAGATGCAGCATCCGACCAATGCTGCATCCACCTAGGTGAGTATGATTTGGGGGAAAAAAAACTCCATACTTCTCTTTTAAGAAGCACTAGGATTCACATGACTGTGTCATCTTTGATCCAGCATCTCAGGCCTAGAAGTAGATGCTGACCCTGGGTTCTGTCTGAACAAAGTGGGTGCTGTCCTTCTGGAAAGAGTGTTAGATGAGGAAGAGTACTGTGATCTCTGTGTAAGGTAATAAACACATTTATGTGTAAAGCGTGTCATATATGAATCAAAATTCACCTGGTTCAGCAGGCACTGGTTGAATTTCAATATACGGTATGTGTGGCTGATCCTTCTCAACAGAAGTTGATCTAACAATTGACTTCTGTCAAACAGGCTTGATGAATTTTTCTGACAGCAGAGAGTCCCTGCTGTCAAAATACAAAATCTCAGTGGGAGAATTGCTCTATTCACCTGGCTTGTGTGGATAGAGGATTCTATTAGTTTTTGGGGTTTTTTTTGTTAAAAAAAGATCCATCTATGGCCAGCTTTACACTTACTCATTATTTAGCATGAAAATATATGTGGATCTGGAAACAGATCTGGATGAAAAGTGATTTGTGCATGGGCATCCTAAGCCTTGAAGTTTCTGCATGCCATTGTGTCTTGACTGTGTTCACAAAAGTCTTTAGTTTGTATCAGGAAGGGCCGAAAAAGCAAAAAATATCAATACAAGCCTTCCCAAGCAATGACAATATCACCAGCATTTCTTTAAGGTGTTGGGAGAAATAGGAAGGATCCACAGGCTTTGAAAAGCTTATGAACACTGCTCCTTGGGAAATGGTTGCAGAGCTATGGCACAGGTTGATAGTGTAAGCATAACATTTAATAAAAGCCCTTTCTTCATCTTCATGACATGACAATCATTTTCAACCATAGTGATGAAAATAATCAAAGGAGCAGGATGGAACATTTTTTTTTACATGAACTCAATTCTAACAGTAGAGGCAGTTTTCATTTGGGAAATTCAATTCATTCCAAAATCAAACGTTAAAAGAAAATTAAATTTTCAAACAACATTCATCACTTCTCTGATGCCATTACTAAATGTACTGATGAGATTTTTCTTGCGAAGGTTTGTACAAAAATCGACCAATGTAAATGATATCAGTGTATCAAATATGATGGCATTATACTTATAAAACTGACCATAGTTTGTCCGGTTCAGTAGGGACCAGCGGAATTTTGATCCATCTATGGGCAGGCTGGTTGAACACAAATCCGTCTTTTGGTTGACTTTTGTACAAACAGCCTGTCAGGTTTTTTTTTACTCTATGAGGGCAGCTGGCTATAGCTGGCGGCAGTGATCATTGTATTCTAACGACAGGGAACTCTCCCCACTGTCAGAATACAATAGCTCCACGGGAGGGATTCCCCCATCAACGCCAAGTGTGCTGATGGGAAAATCGAATCCTTTTTATTTTGTTCAACCCGCTGGTTGAATGGAAAAAATACATCATCTATGACCAACACACTACATTTATGGGGGCATTGTTTATATCTTGGCTCGTGCCCCCATCAGTGTATTTTGGGCAAGACTTAAAGAGTTTAAAGGACCATTATCCTCTAAATATTTTTCTGGAACTCTGTCTCAACCAAAGTATGGTGTGCTGACTACATTGTATTTATCTGGTGTCATGACTATACAGGTTGTTTCCATCTTCACAGATATTTCGTTTTCCCAGTAGCAACCAATATCCTTCACATGAAAGGTCTCTGGCTCAACTAGGTAAGAAGGGAGCCAGCAAAACAGTGAGGTCTTTGTGAATGGTGCGGGAGAAACAGTTCAAGCAGATAATTGTGACCGCATCACAGGTTTTTGGCTGCAGTATAATAACCAGGAACCACAGGAAGAGACATTTGATCACCTGGCTTCATAACAGATTACTGAGATTCTCTGTAGACAAGACAAACTAAGGATTGAATGGATGGACATGGCCTGGAAAGCCCTTCACTGTTTTTGTGGGACTGCACAGCAAGGGACAAGAAGCCCTCTTAGACGAGTTGGGTTTTAACAGGATAATAAGACCTATTAGAAGATGGCACTGCCAGCCTGAGTTAGAATGTTCTCACTAGCAGACAGGTCTTTATATTCGACTCAGAATACAATTATAGTGCTGTAATTGTAGGCTATAATGGCACCAGCATTGTGTCCTTCACCAAAACACTTCTTTTCTGTGTCAGGGCCTGTTTACATCACACATTTTCGAAATGAATAAAAAGGAAATAATTTTTAGCTAATATTACTGCCATAGATGCTGTATTTTTTTCCTTTTTGATCAGTATATTCTAATTGAAAGTGTATGTCAACTCTAACAATGACGTTTTATTCAGACAAAGGGGCTTATTGATGGGCTGAGCTAAAAGTTAAAACCTCAAAATAAACATTCACAGTCATATGGGTGATTCACAACATAGCTAAAAATGCAACAAATTGCAAACAATAACTATCATTCTGAAGATAGATATTAAGTATCTGGTTCCTCAGCTGTTCCTGGTCAGCAGCTGCCTATGCAATTCATATGCATCATGGGGGCTATTCGACTTCCTGCTCTAGGTGGAGAAGGCTAAGGAGAGGAAGTCTGGGAGAAGGTGAGGAAGGTTTCTCTCACTGCCTTTCTAACAACATAGCTAGAGACATTGGGGTTGATTCACTAAAGGCATATAGACTGTGCACTTTGCAAGTGCAATTGTTCCAGACTGTAGGGGTTTCCAAACTTTCTAAACAAAGGGCTGGTTGACTGTCCTTCAGACTTTAGGGGGGGCAGAGTGACCAGTGGAAATAAAAAATGCCCCAGAGTCAGTGAGAGTAAAAAAAAATGACATGGTGCCTGTAGTCAGTAGAAGGAGGAATAGTGCCCATAATTATTATTGGTGGAGGGAATAGTGCCTATTTGTTTATATCAGTGGGAGGAATTATGCCCTATTGCTTGCGTTCGTGGAAGGAAAAATGCCCCATTGTTGGTGTCAGTGAGAGAAATGGTTTTCCACTGTTGGTGTCAGTGAAAGGAATGGTACCCCATTGGTACCAAAATGTGTATAACCAATCCCCTGCTTTTAATGCATACTGTTAGACAGGTCAATTTGGATCATTTCAAGCTGATTAGTAAGTTGAGCTTGGTATTTCTTTGGATTTTTCCTTGGCTGTTTGTTGTTACTTGATGCCCTCCAATGCTCCTTACTATATAGACCAGTTATAGATGGAGGCAGTGGCTTACTTTTTGGAGGAATGGTACCCCCTCGTTGGTGTCAGTGGGAGGAATAGTGCCCCAAGGCCTGGATAAAGGCAAGCATAGGGCTGCGGTTCGGAGACAACTGAACTTTAGCTTAGTAAATGAAGGGAAGCATCACTGACTTCCATCATCCAGTCATGTGCAAGCAAAAATGCTGTTTTTTAAACATTTTCCTTGATCTCCATTGGGTTTTCTTTGTGAAGTGAAGCTTTGCATCAATTACTAAGATCTGGAGCAACTGCACTTACAAAGTGCACAGTTTATTTGCCTTTAGTAAATCAACCTCATCAACAGACTGCTTCTGTTTGAGTGGAGTGAGCTAAAGCAGCTGAAACAAATGACTAAAAACCATCTTAAATGCCTCTTTTATAAATTTTGAAGATTAATTGCTCCACAATACTTGAAGCTGCAGAGTTCATTAAGGGTTGTCACAGGGCAAAAAGTGTCTTTGCAGTGTTACCCTGCTGCAGCTGGCATCATATATGGTACGCCTGGGTATGTAGGGAGCATGTGACCTCATCTCATGTGGCATTGCTTGGGTCTAGCAGTCAATATTGGAAGAAAAGGAATGAGAGCCACAAAATACAGGTAAAAGCTATGACTTTAATATGACAAAACATAGACTAAAACATATTGGTGCTCACGATGCCACTGTTGAACAGTTCTGCATGCAGCCTGATTATCAGTGATCTGTGATGGGTACCTGTCCTTCATTTTTAACGGCGAGGAATTTGACTTATGCAATTAGAGAGTTAGTGTGTGCAAGCCAAAAAGTAAAGTATTCTGTGGAAACAACAATTGAACTTTGCACTGCAGTAATAAAAAGTTTCATGAAAGTTAGATTACATTGGGGTCATTAAGTAGTGGATGTGTATGGATTATCTTTCGATAAAAAGGATATCAGATATCAGGTTATTGCCCCAAGTTTACTAAAGTAACTTTTATACTTGGAGGCAGGCAGCCTAAAATACCAACACCTACCTTAAAGCTTGGTTCACACTAGTGTGAAAGGCCATGCAATTTCCAGTGCAACTTTGTAGTGCAATTTTAATGCAACTTATTACACTCTATGGCACTTGGCAACTTTAGTCGCATCGATTGGAACAGGTGCCATTGAAATAAATGAGTTTCGACTTGTCATAGAATTTTATGCATCGTAAGTCGCATTACAAGTCACACTAGTGTGAACCGAGCCTAAATCCCAACTCCTGGCAAATAAAAAAATAATACCTTGCTGTGGGGTTGCGCCCGCACTTCAGGGGTTAATAGCTCATTTCATCTAGGGGTAGGGAGAAATATTTTTACTTACCTGATCCTCCTCTCCTCCATCAGGTGGGGCTCCTCCATGATTTGGTGGTGAAATGTCCCTTGGCGTCCAGTGCAGGACTACGGACCCTGCTCTGGTCTGTATGGCATCAGGAGCCTAGATTGGTGGAGCATGGGGTTGCAGACGTTGCAGAGACCAGTCTAGCTGTGGGGAGGAGTGGAGGATCAGGTAAGTAAATCCTATATTGTTCCCCTAGACACAAACAAGCAATTAAAGTGGTTCTGAAGGCTGTAGGATTTTATTTAGATTTTTCCTTAAAGTGGAACTTTAATCAGAAAATAAAGTCCTGCTAGATCACTTCAGGCTGGCCCCTTTTGCAGGTATAGCTATGTAAAACATTCAAAAAAAGTGTCTGTACTGTTTAAAATCCAGTAATGCACTGTCTCGCATGCTCAGTTGCTCTCTATTTTTTGGCACTGTGCCTTAAATCAGAGCCACTAAATGCCGATCTGCTGACAGCCTAAATATTTACTGCTGGTCAGGGACTCTGGGCTTCAACAAAATGGCAACCTCCGGCAGAAACAGGAGCAATGCTAGAGGCAATTTACAACACACAAATTTTGGTAGCATATATTATTTTTGGTGCTGAAAGCAGTACCATTATTTTGCATGGAAATTTGGCGTTTTATATTGTAGGCCTGTAATTCTTAGGAATAACTCACTTAAATCTGTCCAAACAAGAGTCTAGTAGACATCCCGGCTATGATAAGTTTGAAACTATGAAATCATAAATTATAATATAATAAATAACAAAAAATAATTATCAAAAATAATAACATAATAGTAATAAAATGTATTCAATAATGTAATCAAACCAAAAACACTGAAATTTTCTCAGTTGCAGAATTGTCACTGTTGTCACTTTCAGTGTCTGATAATAAATTCCCCCACAAATCAATATCACTCAATTCTGCAAATGATTCTTATTTACTATCGGTGTTTTCTAGCTGATCTAATACCACTTTTGACGTAAAGGGACACTTTTTGGTTGCCATGGACATTCTCATGTTTCCAGGCAGAAAGAATGATATATATAAAATAAAAGTGCATGCAGGGCACTGGGCAAACCACTAGGGAAAAAGGGGATGTGAAATGATTTCATACAGTAATGTAATCTTACAGATTACAGTGTACTGTATGTATACCCTGTGTTTCACTTTTTGAATTTGCCGCCGGTCTCCGCCCCGTGCGACGCGCCGCTCGCAGGGAATGGAGCCCGGCACACAGAGGCATCGGACGGAGAACACAGCCTGCAGACACGGCGGGGGACATCGCTGGATCTAGGGGACAAGGTGAGTAACGCTGCCATGGATCCAGCGATGCAATCCCGAGTGTGGTTCGGGGGTTACCGCTAATGGTACTGAAATTCCACCCCGTGCCACACTCGGGAATACCACCAGGGAGGTTTCCACCCAGACGCAGTGACATTAGAAAGCAAATATTCGCTGTTGTCTTCCTGTTTCTCCTTCCAGCCAATCGGGTCTCAGGACCCACTTCCTGATTGGAGCCCTAAGACCCAATTGGCCATGAGTCCTAAATCCTGATTGGCCGGGAGGAGAAGCAACCACCGGGACTTGGCAGGAGACGCAGGGTAGGAAACCACCGAAGTCCGCGACCTGGATGTGGTAAGTGCGGGCCTGGCGAAGGGCCTGGTGGGCAATGGGTAAGTAATGAGGCGATCAAGTGGCGGGGAGCAGCGATCAAGCGAGCACCAAGGGGTGTCTGGCTGGCTGGGGGGCTGCCGGCCGCCCCCCCCACCTCCAAAAAAATTGAGCACTAGCCGCCACTAGTGTAATGTTTGTTTCCTGCTACAGAACATTATTTTTTATATAACAGCCCATAGTGCAACCCTCCCTTTAACCACTTCAATACAGGACGTTTATACCCCCTTCCTGCCCAGACCAATTTTCAGCTTTCAGCGCTCTCACACTTTGAATGACAATTACTCTCTCATGCTACACTGCATCCAAACAAAATTTGTATCATTTTTTTCACACAAATAGAGCTTTCTTTTGGTGGTATTTAAGAACCTCTGGGTTTTTTATTTTTTGAGACATAATTGAAAGAAGTGCGAAAATTTTGAAAAAAAAAACACTTTTTTTTTAGTTTCTGTGATAAAATTTTGCAAATAAGTAATTTTTGTCCATAAATTTTGGCCAAAACCTATACTGCTACCTATCTTTGGTAAAAACGACCCAAATAAGTGTATATTATTTGGTCTGTGTGAAAGTTATAGAGTCTACAAACTATGGTGCAAATCATTGAAAATTGATCACACCTGATGCACTGATGGCCTGTCTCATTTCTTGAGGCCCTGAAATGTCGGGAAAGTACAAATACCCCCCAAATTACCCCTTTTTGAAAAGTAGACATTCCAAGGTATTTAGTAAGAGGCATGGCAAGTTTTTTGAAGTTGTACTTTTTTCCCACAATTCTTTGGAAAATTACAAAATTATTATTTTATTTTTTTTTTTTTTGCACAAAATTGTCAAAACAACAAGTTATTTCTCACACACAGCATATGCATACTTCCAATTACACCCCAAGATACATTCTGCTACTGTCCCCGAGTATGGCGATACCACATGTGTGAGACTTTTTCACAGCCTGACCACATAGAGAGGTCCAACATGCAGGGAGCACCGTCATGCATTCTAGGAGCAGAATTTTCACATCTAATTTCCTAACGACCTATTACACTTTTGAAGGCCCTGGAGCACCAGGACAATGGAATTACCCACAAAATGACCCCATTTTGGAAAGCAAACACCCAAACGTATAATCTAAGAGGCATTATGAATCTTTTGAATGGTTCATTTTTTTTCACAAGTCTTGGAAAAACGTGGAAAGAAAATGAAAACGCTTTTATTTTTACACAAAGTGGTCAATTTATAAGATATTTCTAACACATAGCATGTACATAGCAAAAATTACCCCCCAAAATATATTCTGCTACTCGTCCCGAGTATGGTGATACCACATGTGTGAGACTTTTTCACATCCTGGCCACATACAGAGGCTGAACATGCAGGGAGCACCGTCAGGCGTTCTAGGAGCATAAATTACACATAAAATTTCATTCATACCTATCACACTTTTGAAGGCACCAGGACAGTGGAATTACCCCCAAAATGACTCCATTTTGGAAAGCAAACACCCGAAGTATATTCTATGAGGCATGGGCTGCAGATAGGTACTCGGGCATTTGGATGGACTGCAGATAGGTACTTGGGTACTTTGATGGGCTGGAGACAGATACTCGGGTAATCTGATGGATTGGTAAAAGGTACTTGGGTACTCTGATGGGCTGCAGATAGGTACTTGGTTACTTAGATGGGTTGGTGACAGGTACTCGGGTAATCTGAAATGCAGGTGACAGGTACTCGGGTACTCTGATGGGCTGGTGAGAGGTACTCGGGTACTCTGATGGGCAGGTGACAGGTACTTGGGTACCCAGGTGGGTAGGTGACAAGTACTCGGGTACTCAGGTGGGCTGGTGACAAGTACTCGGGTACGCTGATGGGCTGGTGACAGGTACTCGGATAGTCTGATGGGCAGGTGACAGGTACTCGGGTATTCTGATGGG
>BLSH010108124.1:1104295-1121638 GCA_018402905.1 Glandirana rugosa
GAGGAATGGCTCCAATAAAGAAATGATCCCTGGGATGACATAATCCGCGGAGCGCCCCCAGAGGCAGCCATAAGAAAGTGTACCCTATGTCGGGCGCCCCCCTATCACTCTGCCCATAGCGCCGCTCCGGCTCATAGTCCCTTCTGCTGCTTCACCGTCCAGCTATGCGGATCTTCTGACTTTTTTTCTCCCTCGGACAATGTGAACAACATTCGATTTTATTTCCTTCTCCGGGGAAAGTAATAGAAAGTATTGTCGGGTGTATTAGGAGGGCAGAGTGATTGGGGGAGGGGGTGTGGGGGCGGAGCCAGGCACAGATAAATAGTATAAATAGTAGCTGTGTGCCTGGGTGTGCAGAACATTCTATAGAGAGGAGGAGGAGGTGGAGGTGGAGGTGTGGATCTGCAGTGCACAGACAGGTGGAAGTTTGGGAGAATCAGGACTGGAGGTGCCCACTTGTCTGGGGACCTCACATCACCCACCTGTAGGCTCCTGAGATCAGGTAAGTGTCTTCCTCATTCCATTGCAGTGCATGTAGATGTCTTATGACATGACTGCCATATAATGTGCTGTACCTGTGTCCAGGGGTGAGTGAATAATCCATTGCTGCACATAACAATGGATTGAATCACTGAAGAATGGAAGCAAACAAGGTTTACTTAGCTGAAAAATATTATCCTGATGTTCAAAACAAGGGAAGTGAGCAGAATGTAATGATTATGAATACATGATTTATAATTCTATTACACATGTGGCCATTCATTGAGAGGAAAGAGAGGGGTGAGGACCCAAGCTGTAATGTGTGGCCACTCACTGTAATTCTGCTACAGGGCATGGACTCTAAACAGGTAACAGACTATTATTGCTATCGCATTGGCTGCACATACGCTGTTTGGGTCGTATTTGCCGGTGTTTAGAATGACTTCTGTCTTTACCGCTGTAGGGCAGCTAATCAGATCCTAATGATCAGCTTATGATGAACAGAGAGGGTAAAGCTGGGTCCACACTACTGCCACCTGAAAGTCGCCCGACTTAAGGTGCGACTTTGCCCGGCGACTTCCTGGTGATTAGCTGGCGACTTGAGTGCTGCTTTGAAGTGACTTAAGGGAATGCCTGGGTAATCTAATGTCAGACCCAAATCAAATGAGATGAGGATCCAACTTGGAGGCGACTTCCAATAATTTTATTAGTATTATAAGTGCTCGTTCACACAGGGGCGACTTGCGATTCGACTTGAGTTGCCTCAAGTCGCCCGACATTTGAAATCCCATTGAAATGAATGGGAGCCGTCTTAATATACATGACTTCAAGGCAACTTCTGAAAAGGTTCCTGTACTACTTCTAGGCGACTTCTATCCAACTTGTGCCCATAGGATTCAATAGAAGTCGCCTCCAAGTCTACATGGAAGGGACTTTACAATTAAAAGAATAGAATTTATTTTTAGGCAGCTCCCTCCCTCCCTTCTCTGATTGGTCAAGGCAAAGTCGCCCGGCAAAAATTGTGTTGTAAAGTCGCCTGAGGTCCTTGAAGTCGCGCTGAAATCGCCTAGTGAAGTCGGGTCGCCCCTCTGTGAATGCAGGCTAAGTCTATGGGCACAAGTCGGATAGAAGTCGCCTTGAAGTAGTACAGAAACCTTTTTTAAAGTCAGAGCGACTTCAGTAGTGCTAATCAAGACAGCTCTCATTGACTAACATGGGAGTTTACATGTCACCGACTCACAAGTCAGATCCCATTGCGGCAGTGTGAACTGAGCCTTACTTCAGACAGTTTAACAGGAATTTCTATCCATGTGTACCCAGCTTTATTAGTCTTCACTGCAATTTTAAAGGAATGAATTTCATCCAGGTCCATTTTTCTCAACCAGGGATCTGTAGGACCCAAGGGTACCTTGTAAGGCATTCCCTGGCAAGGGGGCATTAGTGGACTGATCTTCTGTCTACATTTCCATCCAATGGAAAGAAGCGATTTGCCATTGACCATCAATGTAGGGGGCAGTTTCTTCTCTGATCATGTTGTTATGCTTCTAGTTTTAGCTAGAATAATTTTAGAAAGCTTCCTTAAGAAATGATTTGAAATGTTCCTTTGGGGTAAACGTGTTGAGAACAGGTGTCCTAGCTGTGTTTTTTGTCAAATACCCAAACAGGTTCATCAGAAATGTCTGTATTTTTAACATTCCCTTGAACCTGAAGGATTATATGAAGTCAAAGCAAGCTAACTTTTTACATACATCCAAGGCCAAAACTGTTTTCCAATTTTAGATAGAGTATGGGGTAAGACGTTACGTTTTTTACTGTCTCTGTCCCATTGGGAGAAACCACTACAAAATTTTCAGTCTGGGACAAAGAGAGAGAGGGTGAATCTCGCCAAAGGAGGAACAGACAAAAAAAAAAAAAGAGGTTCTTAAGCCTCGTACACACGGGACAACGATCGGTTGTACGATCCTCTTAAATCGTATGTTGCATAATGTAACTTGCATACTGATTGCACTACACGATCGTACGAGCACAGAAAGAACATTTAGGTGCATGTAATTAGCATCCGGCCGTTCCTGACTTCGGAGCATGCGTGTTTTGCACAATACAACTTGTTGTACCAACTGCTCTGTACACACGATACAACGGTCGTATGAGCGCTTGTTGGTACGACTAAGTTTTCTAGTCTGCTCATACAACTCCCTTGTACGACCGTCGTATGTTCGGCTGTTCTAATTGCGCATACGAACGATTGATATCGCATACAATGGTCGTTAGTACGACCTGTTGTATACGATCGTCGTCCCGTGTCTATGAGGCTTTACTCTTGCTTACTCTATCCAAAAACAAAAAAAAATGATAGATATACTTTATATGATTCCTTGATTGAACCCCCCCCCTGCTGCTTTTCCTAGTGCATGTGTGATTCTGGGTTGTGGCTGGTATGTAACACAGACGGACATTATTGCAGATGTTTTCATGAATGAAACCAAGTAGGATCTGGATTCTTCTGTCAGATAGGAATGCTTAATCTCCGAATTGATGTTTCATCTTTGTAGCAAATATAGAGACCACCTCAAGTGGAATCTAATGTTTTTCAGTCACTTGTAGACACTATGGGCTGAGGTTTACTATGGGTAATATGTTGGAAAATATTGTTTATCACTTGGTAAACCATCACATGGAGTTGGCCGCAGTGGGTCTTCCTTGTCCCTTGTGTTTAGGCCAAACTTGTATGGTTGCCCAACCATGTTTAGGTTCCAGCTAGAGGTTGTAGAAGCCTGGGGACGTGAACTGTGCTTGTAAATGTATCTATAGTCAATAGCAACCTATAGCTGTCTACAGGCACCATTATACAGCACGTTTTTTTACCTCATGTGTAGAGCAAATTGATGATGTGTGTTGCACCCAGGTAATTGGTGAAGGTATTTATCTGGGTGCGAACATGCTGTTTATTTTTACATCCAGGACAGTTAAATTGACCAATCTATTGAAGTAGTTCTAATGGCTGGATGTTAACATGGAGATATTAACTATAAATAACAGACCATAGTGCTTTGAAAGGGCAACTGATCCTGAAAAACAAGTTAGTAAGATAAAAGCATTTTATATATAGAGTAAACTGATCCTAATCACCCAAGCAATGTTAGACATGCAGGCACAATGGCGGAGCTTTACTAAAACTGGTGCATACAGAATCTGGTGCAGCTGTGCATAGTAACCAATCAGCTTCTTGGTTTTAGGTCCTTTCACACCAGCAGACCGATGAGATCCGCCTGTCCGTTTTTCAGGTGGACCCCATTGGACCACCTGTTGTTCTCTATGGGGCATTGGATGGCTTTCACCCGCTGGCATACGATCCGGTCTGCTAAAACCAGATGCATGGGGATACGTTCTCCATCCATCTGGCGGATCGGAGGACAATCGGATGGAAACGGAGATGCACTCCGTTTCCATGCAACCGCCCATAGAGGAGAGGGGGCTGTGTCTGTGTCTGCTCTGCATAGCGGAGCGGACACGGACCTGGCATCCGCCTACTCAGCCGGTGAGCCGGCGGATCAGTTTGGATGGATTTCACCTCATGTGAAAAGAGCCTTATTGTCAAAACTTAGATTAACAAGCTGAAGTTAGAAGCTGATTGGTTAATATGCACAGCTGCACCAGATTCTATGTGCACCAGGTTTAGTAAATCTCCCCCAATGTGACCATTTTTTTTTAAAATATGCATTTACACGCACCTATTTTGGTGGATCATGGGGGAATCAAACGTGCTTGATCAAAAGTATCCAGCACAGCAATCTGCAATATATCCTGAAAACTGTCAGCTAATCTTGGCGGAGTCAGCAGTGTTTGGACAAAAATATCCAACACAGCAATCTGCCATATCTCCAAAAAATGGTCAGCTGGGGATGTTTCCTGCACATGAATAAACCATACACATGAGGACCTTTGCCCACTCTGACTTCAGTCAGCAGCATCTGGAAATCATTGCATGTCTATAGGTACTTTGAAGTTGGCCAAAAACTTAAGAAGGCTGTTGGACATATGAACTGAATACAACCACCCTTAAGCCGACCATAGACGGATTGATCATTGTATTCTGCAGTGGGGAACGCTCCCTGTGAGCAGAACACAATAGCGCTGCGGGCTGGTGGAAAGAAGATAAATTTGCATAATGCATGGACTGCCTAAAGCTGGCTACACACATACATATACAATATCTATATATATATATATATATATATATATATATATATATATATATATATTTTTTTTTTTTTTTTTTGTACAATTCTCTTGTGCAACTTTCCTTTAGATTTACCAAAACCATATAATAGGAGGTCAAACCTAAACATTTCAAATTGTATGCAATCAGGCAGGCCCTTGTACTACTTGAAGGTAAATCTAAACGAAACTGAACAGTAAAAAGTGTATAATGTGTATCCAGCTTTAGAAAGAATACTTTGCTGACAAGTTTATCAACCTAAACACTTAGCCTAGGGTAGTTAAATTTGAGGGAAAATAATAACAATTGGACCTCTAACCTTTCAAATATCTGGTTGCCTTGATACTTGTTGGCTAGCTGTGTCTGTGGTACCCATAGAAGGGCTAATGCTTAAGGGTATGTTAAAAAGGCATTGTCACTTTGCACAGGTGTTGCCCAAGTGGCTCTAAATATTGGAATGTCTTGAAAGTTCACCCCTTCACCCACTTATTGTCACCTTTGCCTTGCCCACCTAGCCCACTATCAGAGCTGTGACTCCCATCCCTGTGTAAGCTCCATGTCAGATGCTTTTGGAGCTTACACAGGGTTAATGAAGTTGTTATGTGACAGGCAATAGGTGGTTTAGGTTTGCACATTGCATCTTGGAGGGAGATGCTCCCAGAAGCCCAAGTGACTTGTGATGCCTCTGATAGAATGGCGGGAAGTGCAGGAAAGGTAAGACTAAATGTAACAAGTTAGTAGGGCACTCTATCAGTATAACATGAAGCAAAGTGACAGGGTCTCTTTAAACCCTGGTAGAGATTTTGAAAACTGGCCAAAGACACATTTTTTAATGATTTATTAAAGGTATTTATATAGTGACAAATTACGCAGAGCTTAACATACCAGACATTCACACCAGTCTTACAATCTAAGGTTCATATCTCACATACATTAAAAACAATTTTAGCCAATTAACCTACCAGAATGTCTTCAGAGTCTTGGGGGAAACTGGAAAACCCACACAAGAACATGCAAGCTCTATGCAAACAGTGTCCTGGCCTTGGTTGAACCCAAGGACCCCAGTGCTGCAAGGCAGTAGTGCCAACCACTAGGCCACTATGCTGCTCACAGCCCTTGAGCAAAAGCTCTTTATTGCTTAAGCTGGGTACATACTAGAACTTTCTTTTTCATTCAACCCAGCGACGTTAGTGCAGTGATTTCCCCCAATGTACTATTGTATTCTGACAGGGAGACTGCCTCCCCCACCCCCCCGACAGGACACAAGCGCTGCTCATATGCAGGTCGGATGCTGGTTTTCCAGCATACCGTTCGACAGAAGTTGGACGTGAGACTGGCCTCTGTAGAACAGACTGCAGTACACATGGGCCAAAAGTCTGCTGGTCCTGCTGAACTGACCGATTTCGAACCACGTGAACAAGTCTATACTCTTGCACTTGGTCTGCCTTCATTTCCCTTCAGACAATATCTTGGTATTCTGATGATCATTTTCATGAATCTAACCAAGTTCTCCTGCCCAAATTTGGCCAATCTAACCAATTACCTGCCTGTAAGTCTAAAGATTATTGTAAAGATGACCATACGTAGTTAGATAATCTGACTGGGCTAGAGTGTCATTAAAGGCAAAGTCCACTCAAAACGGATATTTCAGTTATTAGTGGACATTGGTGTGTTGAATTAGCGGCCAACTTCTTCAATTTTCCAGAACTCTATTGGCAATATTTCTGTACAATGGTTTGGATCTTCACCCCTCTAATAAGACCTCTGACAATTGGATGCCAAATGAATTTATTTTAGGTTGCGCAGAATCCTTTAGAGAACATGGAACCACTATTTATCTCTGTAATATCAGTGATGTTTGGGCAGGAAAGGGGTTTCCAATGGGGATATCTTGAAACTGGAATTGAAAAAGCCAGCCTGGGATTTCATTTACCAGCAACCAAAAACACATGGAATAGCAGATCAAGACCATGGACGTAAACAGCATACGTCTCTAAAGCGTGATTCTGTTGGAGTGCTGATCCTAATACATGTTTCAACACAGCAGAAACACTCATTACAAAACTATAGCTCTCATTAGGGTGGATGTGGACACACCTTGATTATAATATGCCGGCTTATTCAGGTCACATGGATCTACCTATCCCAGGATAGTGAGATTTCATTTTTTCAATCAGTCCTTCACTTTCCTTGTGGGGATCTCAGGCCTATATCCTATATTCTGGGGACCTTTCCTGTTGTGTTGGGCATGCATGACAAGGAAATGGAAATGTTGCATCTACTCTTCTGGTTCATGTTGTGTAAGCTCCTCATTAGTGCCCACAGAGAAGAAATGGGTCATCATATAGTCATCAGCAGAGAGACGCAGAGATTGAAAAAAAGTTCTGACGTGCCCATCACTTGTGAAACCCGTCTTCCAAGGCCAACTAGTGAAATCATAATAATCCATAGTCATTATTGTACTGTATGGCCGTCTTGAGCATTACAAGGCCATCTGACAGTTCCTTCATATACAGTAGATTACTACATTTAGGTTTGATTCTACAAAACTGTTTTATGGTGAGGCAGGGAACAGGATTCAAATATATCGTAAATATAAATTCATAATGTATAAGACTAGAGAGTGAGAATAAGTTTCAGTTACATACAGATCAATTGTAGCATGTGTGTTGCAATTTGATGGAAGTTGATTCTTACTTATGATGTTTAAAGCATTGAATGGATTTGTAGGAATAAGTGTATTTTTATATTTTGTCCTTTTTGTATTCTAAAGCTTTATGTGTATGGTGGAGACTGTGATTCAGACGTAAGTGTGCACACTTTGTGTATTGGCATTAGCAGGTAATCTGTTATTGAGGAATCATGGAGGTTGCTTATCCCTCCTGAAAATGCCAGTTGTCACTTTGACCTTCTAAAGCTGGCCTAGCAGCACTGTTAGATTTATGAGATTCAAAGATAGTTGAGCTGGCACTCTGGAAATTCTTCCAAATTCTTTATTGAATGTAGACCATGTACATACAGCAGACGCGTTTCAGCAGTGTTCACAGCTTCACTGCTAGATTTATAGGCTGAACAAAAGAAATCATAGACTCCCAAATTCACGCTAAACAGTGCGTGTAGATGAAGCCCCCTTCTGGGCTATTGTATTCTGATAGAAGTTGTCAGAATACCTGCACAGCAGCTGCATCTGACTGGATGCAGCTGCTGTTTGGATGATATTTTCCCATAGGCTCCTCTGACAAACGGCAATTGAATGATGGACTTTTGTCAAAAGGATTAGGGCCACTCACTGAGACAAATTTGTTGGTTGATCAGGAACTAACTGAAATTCGCTCATTGTATGGCCAGCTTTACATTAATCATTTCTGAGTCACTGACCCAGAACAAGTATATAGATAAGAACTTTTCTCTGACTTTACTGATCTGCATAGTTGTTCCAAGTCAGTGACTCAGCAGTCACGCTGATTACAGCTTTGAATTTGCGCATTCTCACTTCAAATCGCACAATTTCTAAGCCGCATGTCAGTGTGACTTGGAAGACTTCTGTGTGATTTCATGCACAGATGTCTATGCAAGTCGCACCTGAACTTGCAAGAACTACGTTCAAAATTGGTGCGACTCCGATTTGACTACTTCCATTGCGGACAGTAGGGTGCGACAGCAGGGTGTGACTTGTCATGCGATTTGAAACTATCAAATTGCATTACAAGTAAGAAGAAGACTGTCTCATGTGGATAGCACAAAGCCGGTCATAGGCTATCTTTGCTGCTCAGTCTGAATACAGCCAGCTTAGAAAGCAATGTATGAAGATTTATACAAGCCATACACAGAACAATATAACTGTTTATTTTAATCATTCTTACTATGAAATAACTGTATTTACAGAAAAAAATGCAGCAAATGGACATAAAGAATTGTTTTAATAAAAAATGTCCTAGAGGGAAACAGACTGCATTCAACTGAATGATTCTTTCTTTGTTGAGATGAATGATCGTGTTTCAATGAAAAAATAAAGTCTGTGCTCAATTATTGTTATGTGTATGGGCAGTGTTGCTTTGTTGGTGAAATCACCGGTAGTCACCATCATTACACCAACTGTGTTGATGTTAGACAATGCGTGGCTATCCAGCTGTCTTGGAGGTACAAGTCGTAGCATTTCTACACACCCAATTTAAACCCCTGAGCAGTTAGATAGAAATAGGGCAAGATGTGAGACACTAGTTCTGTTGACCCTGTTGACAAAATTTTTACCACAATTTGGAGCAATTTCCTCTCATTTCCTGTTGGGGCTATGGGGCAGGAAGTGAGGGGAAATCTCAATAAATCAAATATGGCAAAAACTGATGGGGTTATGACTCTCCCCAACTCTACCCACAATGAAAAAAAGTATGTGCTTTAGTTAAAGGAGAAGAACAGCCAAAGCCCCTTTGGCTGTACTTCTCCTTTGGATCACAGGAGTGCAGTTCGTTTTGCACTCCTGTGACCCATTTTCAGTAGAGCTCTCTACTGACGTCACAGAAGTCAGTCACCACGTCATCACGACAATAAAGTCTGGATCCGTCAGGTGCCTGGACCCAGCTCAGCCCCTGAGAGCCTGAGCCAGCCGCCCCCGACCGGCCTCCCCCGGCCCGCCCACTGCTCCAGTGAGTGAGGAGGGAGCAGAGCAGAGAGCTGTGACTGACAGCCTACAGCTCTCTGCTCACAGAGCTCTGAAAACTGAGCGATCGGCGGTGTTCGATCGCTCAGTTCTCAGTGCAAAGGTGCCGGGGGACAGATGCATCATTGAACTGATGCTGCATCCACCTAGGTAAGTATGATTCCTAAAAAGAAAAACCCTTTACTCCTCTTTTAAGCAAAAACATAATAATGTACTATAACACAGCATCTAGAGCAAGGTTTTTGGATTCTGTGGAACCCTAGGGGTTCCTTGAGCAATGAGCAATTCCTGCCTCAGATATGTACTGACACCATTGATCTTTTTTAGCTATCTATAAGGGGATAATTCTTCACAATGACCACAAGTGTTAGAAGCATTCTTCCCACTGACCATCACACTAATGTCTCATGAGTTGTAGTTCTAGTAAATTTTTAGCAGGGGTTCCCTGACCCCGGAAAGTTATTCCAAGGGTTGCACTGTGTTTAAAAGGTTGGAAAAGACTGATCTAGAATGTCCTGAAGTGTGCTTTCTGCCAAAGCCGTTATGAACACAGCAATTGTATGAACCTTTGGCTAGCTAAAGGTCCTCAGGGAGCCAGACAGTAGTTGGTGAAAAAACATTGGACTCCTGAGGTTGTCACGTTGCATTATGCCCCAGCTACATGCGTGATTTTTGACTTGTACCACCTAGTGTTGGTTGCAGTCATTCTCAGAAAACTTGTTCCCATTGACTTTTTCTGCGGTCATCAGTGCAGTCACAAAGGATATTGTAGTGTTGCTATTAAACCATGTTAAAATCACCTGTGTAACTTTATTTCTTGCTAAAGCAATAATAAGACATTAAAGTGGTAATAAAACCTCCTATCATTTTCAGCCAAGGAAGCTGCCATCTTGGCCTCTGTTTAATCTACAACTGCCATGATGCTGCACATGTGATCAGCTATGACACCAGCCATTGGATGGTTTGACAGTTTGGTTTAGAGCACAACCAATGGGAGTGTTACATTTCTGGCACCTGCCGGAAATGTAACTGTTTTTTAAACTGTTAAATGGATGGGTTTACTATCGCTTTAAGCAGGATCAGTCACAGGGTTATTTAAGAAATGTATAGCAAACTAAGTGGAGGCATTGTCCCTAGTGACCAAAAATAGTCCATGGCTCATTTTCCAGTTGCAGATCAAGGAATGAAAATGAAATACTGATTGATGGGTGGAAGCTAATTCATCTTGTTGTCATAATCCAGCCTCAGCATCACACACCACACTTTTTCTCAATGGTCTCACACCAGGCACACTATGGCAGGTGAGGTGTCCCACTGTTTTGGGGATGCAGCTTTGTAAACACCTTTAATAAAACAACCAGTAAAGCCAACTGTAAATCTTCATTAGCAAGTCTTTATATCCACTTCCTGGATAAATTGTTTATTGGATGTTTGTCGTCACACCTCATATAAATAAAAGTGCTACGCTATTCCTACAAAGGAACACAGAGTGACATCTCCTGTGACATTAATTACACCCATCAGTTTGTAAGATGAAAAGCTGGTTCTCCATCTTACCTGGCTGTGACCAGTTACTGTTACTCACTGGGTGTCACCGCCATTAAACATGAAACGCATCTATGAATTTTACATTGTATAGATGAATTTTCTTGTATACTACATATGATGTTTTGATCTCTATTACATTATGTTTAGTAATGTTCTACAGAATGCTGTTATATAACACAGGACACAATCACCTGCATTATTATACCACACTTATGTTTTCTGTTTGCTATACGCTTTTCCTTTTGCATTCTAGTTTGTGTTATATGGTTCATATATTCAAGCTTTTTAAAACCTTGCTATATTATAACTTTTGTTTATTTTGCATCCTCTATTTTACTTTGTGTTGTAGTATTTATATATTACATATTCAGGCATATTTTACAGTTTTGTTTAACATACTTTTTTCATTTGCATCCTACATGTTCCTTTGTTATACATGTTACATATTCAGGCTTTTTAAAAGCTTTGTTTACCATACTTTTTGTTTTGTTTTTTTGCATTCTTTGCATCCTACATATTACTTTGTGTTACTTATATTTCACCTAGTCAGGGCTATGTTACAGTTTTGTTTACTATACTTTTTGTTTTCTTTGCATCCTACATATTACTTTGTAATATTAAGTATTACTTTGTAATACATATATGTTACATATTCAGGCTGAGTTAACAGTTTTGTTTACTACATGCTATACTCTTTGTTTCCTTTGCATTCAGCCTGTGACTTTGTGTTATATGTTACATATTTAGGCATATTTAACTGAGCATGTTGAGTAGTCCACACACTCCACATCACTCTGGACTTATATTATACACAAATGAGATTCAGACTTATAGTGTACGGCAACATACAGTATTCTATGCTAGTGATCTCCAAAATGCAGCATGCGGGTTGCCTTTATCCAGCCATTGGGGCACTATACCTCCCACTGACACCAACGATGAGTCACTATTCCTTCCACTGACAACAGTGGAGCACAACTCCTCCCATGGATATAAAATATGAGCACTATTCCTCCCACTGACACCAACAATGGGGCACTATTCCTCCCACTGACACCAACAATGGGGCACTATTCCTCCCACTGACACCAACAATGGGACACTATTCCTCCCACTGATACCAATGATGGAGCAATATTCCTTCTCCTATTGACCACAAGCGCTATTAGTCCATATTCCCATCACACACATTCCTGGAATGAGCTCTTAAGGTACCAGGTACTAGAGCAACCAGGAGCTGGATACTGGAACATACACAGCATAATGTAGTTATTCGCCAGCACACCAAGGATCTTCAATTACATCCAATCACTTTTTTTTTATTGAAGAAAGATCACATCACAAACAGTGTATTGCAATGTTTTGGACCCATGCAGGACCCCATCTTCACACATGCCTGACAAAGGGGTCCTTCATGGCTCTGAAATGCTGCAATACACTGATGATGGTGATGGGATCTCTCTTCAATAAAAAAACGTTTGGGCATAAAGATCCTTGGTGTGCTGGCGAATATCTACATTATACCATGTCTTTTTTTACTCCCACTGACCACCAAACCTGAAACATTGTCTACTGCCATTGAGGCGGGGGCATTTTCTACTCCCACTGGCCACATTCCAGCCCTATTAAAGTCTGAAGGACAGTAAACTGACCCTTTGTTTAGAGAGTTTGAAGACTCCTGTTCTATGCCAAGACACAATTTCTCAATCTAAACTCTGGAAGCCAATCCCACTCTAACTGCTTGTTAAGAGGATAAAGTTAAGTCCTGCACCAGCTAGAGTTTTTAGGCTGTAGTTAGAACAAAAAACAACCTTGGTGTGGCATCCTGTTAACAGGCAGCAGATGTTACAGAACAAAGCAGAGTTGAAGAAATCCACAATTTAGAACGTAAGTTGTGAGTCATTGTGCACCAAAAGTCTTCATCCAAGAAGTATATAATGTATGTCCAGAGTGATGAGAACTGGAATCAAGCTCACTGCTGATTGCTGAGATGTTGGTCTGACTCTGCAGAGGGGCAAGTCAGACTGCATGCAGATTGCTGCTCTTTCAGGGGGAGCAGAGGTCCTTAGACGGGTTGTATATGTGGCAGTGGAATATCCCCTCATTATTATGACAGCTAAGACATTAAAACCTGTTATTTTGGTGCATCATGAAATGATGAGTGCAATTTTGTACACAACTTCATAGGGGCTTTAAATAAGCCACAGTGTCCAGAGAGGTTTATATATCAGGATTGCACCAAAGCCACCAACACGATTAAAATTTCCACCCCCTACCATAATTTTTCCATTGCAGGTTTTAATCTGATTTGTGGTCATAGACTGGCACTTTGAGACATTTTGGTTAATTTGTTAAAGGCAAATAGGCTGTTAATTTTGCAAGGGTATTTTTACCTTGGGAGAGGAATTTCCCTTAGCTTAAAGCGGAGTTCCACCCAAAAGTGGAACTTCCGCTTTAAGGAGAGGTGACCCCCCGACATGTCACAATTGGCATGTCATTTTTTTGTGGAGGCAGCTGGGACCCTGTTTTCACAGGGTTCCAACTGCACTTCCTGTCCTAATGCTGTGGAACAGGAAGGAAGTTCACCTTCCCCCCTCCCTCTCTGCGATCTTCTGGGGCACGTCACAGGTCCCAGAAGATACGCCGGCCATTCACAAAGCGCAGTGCGACTCATGCGTGTGCAGTGCACGCTCGGCTTTGAAGCCAAAGCCGGCGCCACCGAGGGGAGGGGGAGAAGAGCGAGCCTTTGGGGCAGCCACATCGCTGGATCGAGGGACAGGTGAGTGTCTGATTGTTAAAAGTCAGCGGCTACACTTTTTGTAGCTGCTGACTTTTAACTGTGCGGAACTCTGCTTTAATGAATGAAGTGAAGTTCTGCTGACTTCTATCATCCAGTCATGTGCAAACAGATATACTGGGGTTGATTTACTAAAGCTGGAGAGTGCAAAGTCTGGTGTAGAAATACCTCCATAGAAATCTCCGTAGAAACCAATCAGCTTCCAGGTTTTACTGTCACAGTTTCATTAAACAAGCTGAAGTTAGAATTGGCAGATTGGCTACCATGCACAGCTGCTCCAGATTTTGCACTTTCCAGTTTTAGTAAATCAAGCTCACTGTTTTCTTTTAACTTCCTTGCACACAGTTAGGTACTCTATGTAAAGGGAATTTTCACCTTATTCACCAACCTAAGAGAAAATTCCTTTGCAAAGTGAATGGACTACTTGCCTTTGGTAAATCAATCCCAATAGGCTAAGTTTAGTACCTCTTAATATTTTGGAAGTAAATAATTGAGTCTTTCTTTGAAGTGCTTTGTTGTACTCTATGCTGGTTCTGTGACTTATTTAACCTTATAAAAAAGAGAAAGTTTCAAGATGATAAGAGTGACAGGGATTGAGTGTTATCTCTGGTGACTCATAATTTTACTTTTCGGTTGATATTTCAGTACACACAGCAATGTTCAGCAGAGTATAGGAAGCCTGGGAGATGTGAGGTTTGTCTAGTTATTTGTGTAGGGAAGCTCTTACCTGACCCTTGGACTTGCCTACCAAGCACTGAGTGCCCACCATTCTTAGACATTCATTGACAGACTTTTCTGTCTATGCTGCATGAAAGGCTCGGCATGACTAGTTTTTTTACATGTTTAATAGTTAAATGAAAAACTGAAAATGTATTGCATATCAATTGGTTTGGATAATATATGCTTACATCATGAGTTCAGGATCATTCACACCACGTATTTTGCAAAACTTCTAAGTCACACAACAAGTGTGGACAAAAGAGAATCCGTTGGACCCATTCCTATCTCAGTGCTGCATTGCAGGACACTCAGCATAGTGCTGAATGGCACATCTTTATTTACTTCTCTGTCTGGTTCCATTCAAGACAAAGGGGATCCTTGAAAATCACATGTGTTGCCATTTCTATAATGGCATTAACAAATACTTAACCACTTTTAATGAATTTGGGAAGATCATGTCATGCCAGTAAAAAAAAAGTGCATTTCCTATTTTTCCTCACCAGGAGCCTGCAGTCAGTGGATTGCGGGTGCAGTGTCAGGCTTCTGCAGACATTTACTCCAACTTTCTGCCTGTACCTCTGTATGGGCTTTCTATGCGAGAGCTGGAGGAAATATCGACAAACTTTGAGGGCTCTCATCAGGGTTCTCAGTTTATTGACAACTACAATCTGCCACGGTGGAAGATGGGACTTGTAGTTCCTTCATTCACAGATTTTAAAATGGGACAGCAGCTGAGGGGGAGAAGGTCCCCCACTCGCTATCACAGGGAGGTGGTGGAGGTGCTCAAGCATGTTACATACCACAGGCTAAATATAGATGTAACATGTCCCAAACATGAACTTATCCTTTATATAGAGTGATTTCTCCTCACTTCCTGTCCTGCTGACAACAGGTTCACCAACCAGGAATTAAGGGGAACTCTCCAATAGCAACACAGAGAAAAAAATGTTTTTCTTTAGTAGCGTAAAGGGAGGCTAGAACTCCTGACAGATTTTTATTTCTGCCTGTGTCCCTGTTGCAGATTTTTCCCAACTTCCTGTCTGCTGAAACCATTGTTGCCAGGGCAGGAAGTGAAGGGGAAATCTTGCTAATGGCACCCTGGATAGCAGTAAATAACAGACAAGAGTTTTAATTTTTCCTCACTACCCAAAATAAAAGGCTTTTTTAGTCAAAGCTATTTTTCCTGAGATTCAAGATAGATCATTTCTGTTATCGTGTATCAATATCTGGCATTCCTCCAGAGAAATAAACACTCTTCCTTTTTGCTGATAAAATATAGATGCAAAGTACACTTTGGTTAATGAAAAGCACTGAGATAACCTTTGATATGGTATATATTAGCTTTGGCAGATGGATGCCACCAGTGGTTTGAAAGTAACACATCTGTGTCCTGTTCCAGGAGTTTGTTGAGGTACTCCATTGGCTGAATCAGAGAATAGTAATGAGGGGAATAGATTCCTCCACTATGCTAAATAGTGTGGATTCTTGCTAAACCGGCCAAGATTCGAACCGTGTATGGCCAACCTTAGGATATTCGAATATCGCCTGTATCTGATAGTATGCATTCCCTGTTTGGCTGTCAAATTTTCCACCTGGCTCCTACAATTTTCCAGTTGAGCTTTGTTGAGATGGGTGCTGCTAACAGGGCCAATTCAAGCTATGTATGGGTATCACAGGATGGTCCTCAATTAAGCCGACCATAGATGGAGCGTTTTTCTTTCCTGCAACCATGGGTTGCAGGAAAGAATATTGCTCGATT
This sequence comes from Glandirana rugosa, assembly GCA_018402905.1. Lineage (NCBI taxonomy): Eukaryota > Metazoa > Chordata > Amphibia > Anura > Ranidae > Glandirana > Glandirana rugosa. The sequence goes on from BLSH010108124.1 coordinate 1,120,476, forward strand.
CTGCCATCAACACAGTCAGTGTTGATGGGAGAATTCCTCCCATGGAGCTATTGTGTTCTCCCGGCGGGGGAGGCCGTCCCCGCCGGGAGAACACTGTGATTATTGCTAGCAGCTACAATAGCTGCTAGCAATAATCTCATGTAAAATCTGACAGGCTGGTTATACCCAAAATGATTGATCGATCAACGTGGGTACATTCAGCCTGCCCATACATGGTTTGAATCTCGTCTGGGCCCTACTGAACTAGCTGAGATTCGAACCGTCTATGGCTGGCTTTAGTGTAGCCAATTTAGGTTTAGATCAGGCAATGATTCCCAATGGGAAAAAACAGTTTTTCACTCTATAGCCATCTGATCTTTGGGGGAAATGTGTTCTTTTTTCAGCTGATTGTTAAGATATATCAGGTTACCCTACTATTCACTCCAGTCCTTCCTCCTAAGCCTTAATTCTGCACTATTGAGCAACCAAAGCATTTGTGTAATGTAATGATCTTTTACTGGAAATATGTTTTTATGATCAGATTGTGCCCACGTGTTCAATCATTTCCTAACATCAATGATTATAGTGCTTTTGAATGCTTATACATTTTTTTTCCTCATTTGTAATTAAAAGTCAGCATAACCTTCCATGTTCACAAGGTACTTTTATGTCCACATTAGTGTGAGAGGCAATTTGTTAGGATACATCATTTTATATGAAAAAAAAAACTCCAAAGTTCCTTCCATTCAGTATTAGGTGAGTGTGGATGATGTAGTGCACTCTTTCCACCTATGATGGAGAAAGGTGTCTGTTACATAGTTACATAGTTAGTCAGGTTGAAAAAAGACACAAGTCCATCCAGTTCAACCAAAAAAAAAAAAAAACATTTTTATATATATACATATATATATATATATATATATATATATATATATATATACACACATACACAACCAAATAATCCCATATACAATCCTTCACCCACGGTTGATCCAGAGGAAGGCAAAAAACCCCAGCAAAGCATGGATCCAATTTGCTATAACGGGGGAAAAAAATTCCTTCCTGATTCCCCGAGAGGCAATCGGATTCACCCTGGATCAACTTTACCTAAAGATGTTAGTACCCAGTTATATTATTTACATTAAGGAAAGAATCCAGGCCTTTTTTAAAGCAATCAACTGTGC
>BLSH010108124.1:1126253-1140562 GCA_018402905.1 Glandirana rugosa
AGGTTACTTTACTGAGCGTCATAACCTTGGTCTCCCAGTCGAACTTTCGGTCCGTCGGTCGTAAAAGTCTTACTCTTCAGTTATTTCCGTTACAAGAGAGTCAGTTTTTACTTTAAATCTAAAGATCAATTTCACCTCAATAAGAAGGTTTATGTAAGTTATTAACATGTTTTAGTCAGTCTTAAACCAAAGTAACAATTGTGTGTTGCTGTTTAGAACATTGTATTTATCGTATTTTATATGTATATTTTATTTTATTTGTTTGTGGTTTAGTATTTCTGGATTATATTTTGTGATGACTCAAAATCAGTTTCTACACGATGAAATTTAATAAGTCTTAAGGTGGTTATACATTTCGTTATAAAGATTTAAACGTTTCTATGAAACATCAAACGTTTTCGGTAGGTGGAATGTGTCTATAGATACATATTGGTGGAATTCTGAATAATTTAAAGTAGCACATCTTTGACTAAAACTCAGTAGTGTTTTATATTAGGTCTTTATGATTTGGTGTTTGTTTATTTTATTTTATATGTATATTTTATGCTATTTATGTTACAAGATTTGTCGTTGTGTGTTAACAATGAAACCAAATTCTGACTGATTTTGTACAATTATTGAATGTATTTGGAAGAATAACTCCACTTTAACTAGAAATCTAAATTTCATTTTTGACTGAGAGAACATTGCCTTTATTGACTTCTCATTCTGAAAATGCTGGCTGCCTGGCTTTCAAGCTGACCCTCTGGTTCCAATACTGCGAGTCATTTCATTGGAATGTGCATGTAGATAAGGACATCTGACTTTCCTCGGAATTTGCTGAGCTGTATACTTGGTTCAGATCTGGAACTTGGAAAGTACTGAAACCAACGGTCATTATAACAGCCAGACAACTAGCATTTTAGCCATGCCGGCCTTCATGCTTCTGTGAGGAAAGGTTTACTTTAGAGAAAAACATTTAGCTTGCTGAAGGCTTTTAAAGGGAATCTGTGAGTATGGAAATAAGGCAGCTGTCATTACTGACTTGATCTTTACTGTTGCAGATTTTGGGGGTGTCATTGTGATTGGTTACACCAGTGTTTTTCAACTCCAGTCCCCAACAGGTCATGTTTTCAGGATTTCCCTCAGATGAAACAGCTGTGGTAATTACTAAGGCAGTGAAACTGATCAAATCACCTGTGCAAACTCATGGAAATCCTGAAAACATGACCTGTTGGTGTGCCTTGAGGACTGGAGTTGAAAAACACTGGGTTACACCACCTAGTGATTCACAAATGTGGAGCAAACATGTAACCTGCAAAGTCTAGAAGGTCTGATTTTCAGACTTCGCCAAGTAGAGAAATCAGAATTGGAATGACAGCCGCAGAGCCCACAACTTGAGGAAAATGGGTCAGCAATGACAGATCTAATTTCTGTCTTCTAGGGTTCCCTGTAAGGCCTGGTGTGGCTACACAAATGCTGTGTCTACATTTGGACATGACGTGTTAAGTGCAATAAGTCTTTAAATAGCCCGTGCAAGCAAAAGAGACACATTAGGTATTGTTTTATAACAAAGTTGAGTTTTCCTCTGACCTGTCTTACAATATGGAATTTCTAAGATGGTTTCATAGACATGAGATCATGATTGGAAAGATGTTCCATAAATGACCACTAACACAAAAATTATTGTATACTGATAATTGTAGATTGGTAATAATAGTAATGTTGTAAAGCTGTCCAAAACTATAAACTATAGCACTGCCAAAGTGTTGACAATGGTCACCTTTTACTAACATAGTATAACCCTTTCCCACCCACAATCAGTAAATACATTTCCCAACTTTCCCAGCACAGTGCCTTTGGGGGCCAGCAGCTGAGACATTGGGGGCTATTTACTATATCTGGAGAGTGCAACATCTGGTGCAGCTCTGCATAGAAACCTATCAGCTTCCAGGTTTTATTGTGCTTAATTGAACAAGCTGAACTTAGAAGCTGATTGGTTTCTATGCAGAGCTGCATCAAGTTTTGCACCATGCAGTTTTAGTAAATCTCCCCATTGTGTATCTGTCAGCTATCAATGCTGTCACCATCTTGGGTCCTCAATAACCTTCGGAGCGGTTTCCAATAATCTGATCATGATCAAATAAATGGAGGCTTAAAAGCTTCATTAAAAAAAGCCTTTAGCCCACAGATGACTGACACTGCCACCTTCAGGCTGCAGTGGAATCTGCAGTGCCATAAAAAACTATTATTATTATTATACAGGATTATTATTATTAAGAATTATATTATATTAAATATGCAAACTAATCATAGGGGCATATTTATAAGGCAGTGAATCTGGTATTCATAAAATATTCAATGCAGGTGAGTCTTCCTGTTGCATATGTTTTATATTAGTGAATGATTAAACACCTGTGAATACTTGGTGAATGTGATCTGTTGCCTTATAAATACAGTATGTTTCTTAGCATTATTGTCAAGTTAGCTGACGCTACTAAATAACCTGATCATGAAAGAGCTAACCTTATTATATAAAGAAAAAGCTGCTGCAACTGTTTAACTGCTTGACGCCCGGCCACAGTACATTTACCGCGGCAGGGTGGCACAGGCAGGCAGACATGATCACATGCATGTATGTCACCCTGCCTTTTCTGGCTTAGACGCCCCCTGGGGCGCACAGCGTGCCTCTCCCACGACTGCTGTGCCCACCCCTCTCGCTTACCCATTTGTTTGACGACTTAGTCTCTGTGTAATTGTGGATAAAAACATGAACATAAACACGGAAAATTAAAAAAGGAACTAATATATCAAATGCTAACATTAAAAACAATAATTTCTTTTTCTGTTAAAAAAAATAAATTTTTTTAGAACACATTATTTTTTGTAATAGATGTCTTTTAAGCATGTTGAACTATTTCAGCTGACTTTTTACGACATTCCCTGTTGCTGGCTTAAGCTCAGGAAAAAAAATAATAATTTTGGAAAATTGTTCTCATCCTTCCCAAGATCAGTCTGGTAGGGAATGTCTCCATAATCCATTATGTATCCTTGATGGGTGACAATCACATCATGTATATGAATAGCTGAAGGTTGATGAATTTGGAATACTTTAACTTTTTAAATTTCATCCAGTACAGTTTTCTATGCGTGTTAAGGTGGGGAATATTTGTTGGCTAATAAAAGCACTGCCATTAAATAAAAATTTAAAAAGTAGAACCGCAATGATGAGGAACAAGCGACAGACTGAAAAAAAGCAGTGTTCACCATAATTTCATTGACCTAGTATTCTGTATATCCTATACAAACCAGTAATTAGTCTATAAATGTTCTTGTGTATTTTAAATGACTTGCACTAATCTTAAATTGCCAGGATGAAGAGAATTAAATGAATGTTGCCTAATACTCAGTTTCTAAGGAGTAGCAGTGGACATGAACTAAAAATGCTGCCTTGCAAATGTTTGCTGCTATAGAGGAAACTGGCATGTAAAGGAGATAATACTTCTTTACCAAAGACTGAACGTGAAACTTTGCATCCAAAGTGTGAAATGTCTTTATTTTTTATTTCATTTTGTATAAAGGGGAGAAGGAAGTTATGGGATATGCTTCTTTTGCAATAATGTGCTCAAAAGACCATGGATTTATACCTGCGGGACGTGGATGCTTAGAGTTGGCCTGCACAGTTTAAATATTTCTTTTGTTGGAAGGACTCAATGACCGCACTACAGTGCCTGGACTCTCATATCTCCTTTTTAAGGTGCTTCTGAATTGTAATACAGTTAGAAAATGTAATCAGCTGTATTTTCAGCAATAGGTCACTAGAGGGAGCACTGAAAGTACAAATGTCAAACAATAAAACTACATTTTTTTTGTATGTTTTAGTTTCAATAAATATTTTTAATACTTTTTCTTTCTCCGTTATTCACTGAAAATTATTGAAAATATTAAACGTATCAAAGCCTTCAACTTTTCTAAAGTCTAACCAGACTGACTTCATTGTGATTTTAACATGAACTGTAAATGATCTATTCCAGGAGTTAAATACAAAAATAACTTCTTTATTCAATAGGCTTTCCTCGCCTTATTATAAAATAAAATATTTTTTCAATGGTTGATTTTATTTATTTAAGAAAGTACAGGGTACAGTGGTAAAGAGATTTTGGCATACATAGGAACAGAAGAATTCATTGCAGATTAGTGGATAGCATACATAAACGCATATTTCTCATCATTCATATCTTGCATACTTTCTAAAATCATTTTTTTCACCAGAGGTCATTGAAGCTTAGATGACCTAGGCAAATCTAGCATGATTAGTATCCTTCAGTTACCTCTTTTACAACTCTACGACCAATTTGCTTAGGCTTTTATTTGGCACACAGTTTTAAATACTTGGTTTCCTTTTAAAAACGATATCATTTAACTTTAAGTGATTTTTTTTATATTGTAGTTGTATGTATTTGACAAGCAGGTATTACATATAGGCACACTGCTATCTTCAGGCTGCAGTGCCACCTGCAGGCTGAAGACTAGACTGCATGTGTATGTCATAGCTGATTGGAAATCAGTCTGATTAGATTCTGATCATTGGTGGGAATAAGTGCTGTAAGTGACAACCTGGTCTAACAAGTAGCAGCTGCGTACAGTGTCAGCTGCTTTTTGTCAAAGATGCGTAGATTATTGTATAGTCAGCACACACCATCATGCATGGGAATTTTAATCTATAGATTGTAGGCAGAAAAGGGTTAATGAGGACCTGTCGGTGTAGATATATGAAAGTTGGCACTGCCAACTTTATTTTCTAAAGCTCTGGGGTTGTCATTCTCGTCTTGGTCCTTGCTTTGTTCACTAACCCTAAAAAAAGGATGTAGCCCTTGACGTTGCAATTCCAGACTTCAATATTTGTTCAAGTTGACTGGTTTATTTTATTATATATATATATATAGTATCTCACAAAAGTGAGTTCACCCCTCACAGTTTTGTAAATATTTTATTCTATCTTTTCATGTGACCTCACTGAAGAAATGACACTTTGCTACAATGTAAAGTAGTGAGTGTACAGCTTGTATAACAGTGTAAATTTGCTGTCCTCTCAAAATATCAACACACAGCCATTAATGGCTAAACCGCTGGCAACAAAAGTGAGTACACCCCTAAGTGAAAATGTCCAAATGGGCCCAATTAGCCATTTTCCCTCCCAGGTATTATGTGACTCGTTAGTGTTACAAGGTCTCAGGTGTGAATGGGGAGCAGGTGTGTTAAATTTGATGTTATTACTCTCACTCTCTCATACTGGTCACTGGAAGTTCAACATGGCACCTCATGGCAAAGAACTCCATGAAGATCTGAAAAAAAGAATTGTTGCTCTACATAAAGATGGCCTGGGCTATACTCACTTTTGTTGCCAGCGGTTTAGACATTAATGGCTGTGTGTTGAGTTATTTTGATGGGACAGTAAATTTTACACTGTTATACAAGCTGTACACTCATTACTTTACATTGTAGCAAAGTGTCATTTCTTCAGTGTTGTCACATGAAAAGATATAATAAAATATTTACAAAAATGTGCAGGAGCTTGCACCTTTAAAAACAAATGGGCACTGAGATCTCCCATTTTCTATCCTGCTAGTTGCCTGGCTACCTCTGGCTTCATACTTAAAAGGATACTTTTGCATACTTTGCAAAAAACTTGCCTATGCAGGTAAGGAATGTTTGTAGATTAACCACTTAAAGTGTTACTAAACCCAGTAATATGAAAATAGTTTGCCTGCCCCCCACAGTGCCCGCAGCTTATAAATCTTCTTTTTACATTACAATACTGTCACTATATACCTTTTGGGATGATCTGTATACCATGGTTTCCTGATAACCTGCAAAGTTTGTCCATAGCTGTGTGTTCAAGTAGGAGGAGATTTACACTACAGCCTGTATACATGTCCATATGTGTGATGTCAATATCATGTGACCTGAACAGTTAAACAGATCAACTGAAACAGGAAATGTTCTATCCAGCATACGAGACCAAACTGAGCATGTGCAGCTTTACCACCCTGTTTCACTAGCTTGCTCTGACTATCCCTTCTGATTACCGAACCCTGGCTATGTTTTGACCATGTTTACTCTGTTTATAACATTTTACCTTTTTATTAAAAAGTGTGATTTTACTGCACTTCTGTCTTTGTCTGATTCATGGTTCCTGACAGTAGGTGATGGCCATGAATTCAGAAGATGCAGTCAATCCACTTGCTGGAAATATTTTTTCCAGATTGGATGAGCAGGATCAATGCATGGATCAGTTTGCCATAGCGTTACAGACGCTCCTGAATCGCACTGCTCACCTGGTTCCTCCCACGGTGGCTGTTCCAGCACAACCTGTGTTGCAGGCCATTCCTGCTGATGCTCAAGTCTCTGTGCAGGTACCCGCCTCAAATATTACCTCTACAAGGGGTATGTCTGGTTCCACTCCACTTCCCCAGCTATTTGGGGGCAATCCAGTTCAATGCAGAGGGTTTCTCAACCAGGTTGAGGTATACTTTGAGATGCCACCCCAGGCGTTCCCCACGGACAGAAGCAAAGTAGGCTTTGTGATTTCTTTGCTGGTTGACAGCCTTGGCCTGGGCAAACCCTCTATTGGAGATGCAAAAACCCATTGTCCAGAGTTACCCAGAGTTTGTGGCCTCCTTTAAAAGGGTATTTGACATTCTCACATGCTCCACTACTGCTGCCAAAAGCCTCATGTGCATCAAGCAAGGTACGGGAACAGTTACTGATTACGCCATTGAATTCCGTACTCTGGCAGCAGAGGTTGCTTGGAACAATGAGGCTCTCGTGGCTGCTTTTTCTCAAGGTCTCGCATGATATACCCACTGAGCTGGATAGGTTGATCACATTTGCCATTCTCATTGACTCCAGACTCAGAGAGAGAGACCTTTCTTTAAGGAGCGCTTGTGGAAGTCTCCTGTACATTTGCCTCTGAGCTTTGTAGTCCCACCCATGCCTCCCTCCCCTCCCATACTTCCTGGTTCCGAGCCTGTCAGTGAAGTAGAACCCATGCAGTTGGGCTTCATACGTCTCTCTGTGGATGAGAGAGCCTTCAGGAGGAGGGAGAGATTGTCCCTTTATTGTGGTCAGGCAGGTCACTTTTTGAAGTCTTGTCCTATCCATCCAGGGGGACGCTTGCACCTGAGGTCCTGTAGAGGACAGACTATAGGTGGCATTGTTACGTCCCCTGCTGGTGACGTTTTAGGATGGGGGGGGTGTCAAGCCCCGCCCTACCTTTTGATCCCTCCTACTTCTCATAAGTTCCATCCCTTATAGAATCCACCCACTCCATCCCCTGTATTCCACATATTGTGTCAGGAGTATACAGCTCAGAATCACAGGATCACAGGATACAGTATACAGCTCAGCATCACAGGTGGGGTATATTGCAACCAGTAACACAGTATGCAGCCTGTACACAGGTATTGCAGCCAGCCAGTACACAGGTATTGCAGCCAGCCAGTACACAGGTATTGCCAGTACACAGGTATTACACAGCCAGTACACAGGTTTTGCCAGTACACAGGTATTACACAGCCAGTACACAGGTATTGCCCCCTGCCAGTACACAGGTATTGCCAGTACACAGGTATTACACAGCCAGTACACAGGTATTGCCAGTACACAGGTATTGCAAGTACACAGGTATTACACAGCCAGTACACAGGTATTGCCAGTACACAGGTATTGCAGCCAACCAGTACACAGGTATTGCTGCCAGCCAGTACACAGGTATTGTAGCCAGCCAGTACACAGGTATTGCCAGTACACAGGTATTGTCAGTACACAGGTATTACACAGCCAGTACACAGGTATTGCCAGTACACAGGTATTGCAGCCAGCCAGTACACAGGTACTGCAGCCAGCCAGTACACAGGTATTGCAGCCAGTCAGTACACAGGTATTGACAGTACACAGGTATTGCCGCCAGCCAGTACACAGGTATTGCCGCCAGCCAGTACACAGGTATTGCCAGTACACAGGTATATCCTCCAGCCAGTACACAGGTATTGCCAGTACACAGGTATTGCAGCCAGCCAGTACACAGGTATTGCCAGTACACAGGTATTGCCGCCAGCCAGTACACAGGTATTGCCAGTACACAGGTACTGCCGCAAGCCAGTACACAGGTATTGCCAATACACAGGTATTGCCTCCAGCCAGTACACAGTTATTGTCAGTACACAGGTATTGCCGCCAGCCAGTACACAGTTATTGTCAGTAAACGGGTATTGCAGAGCCCTGCTGTACTTACCTCAGAGGGACTCGTCAGTCCACTCTCTCTCCCTCGGTCAGCGGGATCACAGGCATGCGTGCATGCAGTCCAAGCACCAGCATGTCTGCCAGTTCCGCTCCTGCCTCTACTCCTGACCTGGAGGACAGTGACTGAGGCCAGAGCCACTCAGTGTATAGATGTGCGCCTGGCTAGAGCACATCTATGCACTTTAATAGCTGACCAATGGGCTTTGGGAATTGCTGTCAGCTGACAGCAAATCTCCCAAAAAAGCCAAGACAGCCATATACCGGTGCACCATTTTTTTTGTTTTTGAGAAGGATCAGCGGGGGGAGGGCGGCGCACTAGCACCCTCTATGGAGGAGCCGCTGCTGGTCCCCGTCATCCATAAAGATAAGCCCCTGGTTCTGGTTACCCTTTCTTGGTCTGAGTCGTCCATCGAGATACAGGCTTTAATGGACTCTGGGGCTGCAGGCCTGTTCATACTTTGGGCCACTCCACTCCCCATCGAGGCTATCTACAGCCTGCCCAGGTGACTCATGAGACTACTCCGTTGACCATGGCTGTAGGGGCTGTTTACCATGAGATATCCAATTCCAAGTCATTTCCTCTCCTCATTTTCTGGTGGTTATTGGTTATCCTTGGTTACAGAGGCACAACCCCTCTTTTGATTGGCTTCATGCTGAGGTTCATTCCTGGTCACCACAATGCTGTAAGACATGTTTTCAGAAAGTGGCTAAGGTCTTTTGTACCTCTTCACTCTCCTCCCTGCCAGAGGAATACCGCAAATTTAGAAAGGTCTTTGATAAAGGTCAAGCCGGTAGTTTGCCTCCATATCGGTCGTATGATTGCGCAATTGATCTTCAACCTGGTGCCATACCCCCACGTGGCTGGGTTTACCCTTTGTCTGTCTCTGAGGATAAAGCCATGGAGGAGTATGTTGCAGATGCACTTTCTTGAGGGTTCATCCCCAAATCCTCGTCTCCTGCTGGTGCTGGCTTCGTCTTTGTGAAAAAGAGTGGCGAACCGAGACCTTGTATAGATTATAGGAGACTTAATCTCTTCACGATTAAGAATGCTTATCCGATTCCATTGATTAAGGAGTTATTTGACTGCCTCAAGGGAGCAACGGTTTTCATGAAACTTGATCTGAGAGGGGCATACAATCTCGTGAGGATCAAGCAGGGCGATGAGTGGAAAACTGCTTTCAATACCAGGACAGGCCATTATGCATACCTTGTAATGCCGTTTGGTCTTTGCAAAGCTCCGGCAGTTTTTCAGGAGTTCATCAACGATGTTCTTCAAGATTTGCTGCAGCAATATGTGGTGGTTTATCTAGACGATATCCTCATATATTCCAAGTCCCTAGAGAGCCACCACACAAATGTCTGCCATGTCCTTCGGAGGCTGAGAGATAATAACCTGTATTGTAAATTGGAGAAGTTCGAGTACCATCGTGAACAGGTTAAATTCCTGGGTTATGCCATTTCCACTGCTGGTTTTTCGATGGACCCAGAGAAGCTATCAGCAGTTCTACAGTGGCCCCGGCCTGTGGGTTTACGTCCACTACAACCTTTTCTTGGCTTTGCCAATTATTATCGGAAGTTTATTCGTAACTTCTCGTCTCTGGTCAAACCCCTAACTGATATGACTAGAAAGGATGCTAACCCACAGAATTGATCTCCGGAGTCCATTAAGGCCTTTGAAACTCTCAAGGCTGCCTTTGTTTCTGCTCCTGTGTTGGCACATCCTGCTCCTACATTACCCTTCATCCTTGAGGTTGATGCATCTGAGACTGGATTTGGTGCCCTTCTGTCTCAACGTCCCACCTCCGAGAGCACTATGCATCCTTGTGACTACGTTTCCAAGAAGTTGTCTCCTGAAGAATGCAGTTACAGGATTGGGAACAGAGAATTGTTGGCGATCATTTTAGCCCTTAAAGAATGGAGGCATCTCCTCGAGGGTACCACTGTTCCAGTTCTCATTTTGACTGACCACAAGAATCTCATATTCTTGTCTGAGGTTAAACACCTCTCCCCCAGGAGGGCACGATGGGCTCTGTTCTTGTCAAGATTCAATTACAAGAAGGGCCAATCCATTGTCGCGACAGTTTTCCTCCGCTTCCAAGATGGAGTCGGTTCCTATTCCTGTGATACCTCCTGATTGTATTCTGGCTACTGTTCGTGGCAGTCTCACTTCACCTTTGGGTGATTAGATCATTGCTGCTCAGATCCATGCTCTTCCTGAGAAACCCTGTGACCGCTGCTTTGTCCCTGAGAGTCTCCGTACTGCTGTGCTCCAGACTTACCATTCTCCCAAGGCTGCTGGTCACCCAGGGAAGAATCAACTCATCTGGGCTATTTCCTAACAGTTCTGGTGGCCTAGTCTCTGCGCTGATGTAGCCGCCTTCGTAGCAGCCTGTTCTGTATGTGCTCAGAACAAAACACCACGACATCTTCCAGTGTGTCTTCTACAACTCATACCCAATGGAGAATGGCCTTGAACCCATGGATTTTATTGTGGAGTTACCTGACTCTCAGGGCAACACAATTATCCTTATGATGGTTAACCAATTCTCAAAGATGTCACATTGTATTCCACTTAAGAAGTTTTCCACGTCCAGGGAACTGGCATCCATTTTTGCTCGGGAAATCTTCCGCTTACATGGGCCTCCCAAGGTGATCATCTTACACAGGGGTAGCCAGGTTTTGGCGAGCCTTTTGTGAACAGTTGGGAATTCAGCTTTCCTTCTTTTCTGCGTATCACCTGCAGTCCAATGGGGCCGCAGAATGAGCCAACCAGTCCTTGGAGCAGTTTTTACATTGCCATATTTCTGACCACCATAACAACTGGTCTGACCTGTTACCTTGGGCGGAGTTTGCTCACAATAGTGCCATCAATACCGCTTCCCAATTGTCTCAGTTTATGGTGAATTATGGTTTCCAACCAGCCATGTTGCCTGACTCATTTTTTCCTCAGAGAATTCTAGCGTTGGAGCATCTTCGTGGTCTTTGTTTCACTTGGGTGCAGGTCCAGTAGTCTTTGCGATGTACCAATGATAGGTACAGATGCCATGATGACTGCAAACACCTACTTGAGCCCTCCTACCAAGTTGGGGATAGGGTCTGGCTGTCTTCCCGCAACCTTCGACTCTGTGTTCCCTCACTGAAGCTGGTACCACAGTTTATTGGGCCTTTCCGTATTCTTCGCAAGATCAACCCAGTGACTTACGCTTTAGACTTGCCTTCTTGTATGCAAATTTCTAATGTATTCCATGTTTCCTTGTAAAAACATTTGGTATGCAACAGCTTCACCACCTTGGTACCACATCCTCATCCTGTTCAGGTTGAGAACCAAGAGGAGTATGAAATACAATCTATCATTGACTCCCATAGGTTCAGTGGGCGCATACAGTACCTGGTTCATTGGAAATGGTACAAGTTGTTCTGTTCTCCTCCGTGCTTTCCATAGACATCTCCCCCTCAAACCTGGTGACCTCCCGAGGGGGGGGGGTCGTTGAGGAGGGGGTACTGTCAGGGCTAGGCTCAGTCCTCTCAGCTGAGGGTTAATTGCCAGTCTCAGCTTTCACTCTGTCTCACCTGATGTCCATATCCTGCTCGTTAGCCAGCTCTCCTAGCTATATAAACTATCTGCATCATATCTCAGACACCTCGGCCTTGTCAACATCTCTGGAGAAATCTCTGCTGTGTGCTCTTGTGAAAGACTTTGCCTGTTTGATGTTCCCTTCTGGTTCCTGGATTCAAGACCCTGCTCGGCTGACTCTCCTCCTGGCTCCTGACTCTGCATTCAGTTCCTGACAACTAGTAATATAAGTTTCTTGAAACTGAATTTCCTCCAGATAAATACTGGGGGGGGGGGGGAGTAGTCTGGTGTTCATGAAAACCTAACAGGACAATTCATATTGTTAAACAGTATAAACAATTAAGAAAAAATAAGTTTATACCTTGTGATGGTGGCACAGAAAACAGAATGGCCTGACCCTGGTGACTGATAAGAAGACAGATAACTTCCAATTCCCCTTCCACTTAATCCAACCGTGCAAATGCAAATGCCTTTCTCTTAGTGGAGAAGCACTTTCCTCACTCACAATTCAACTTTCTATAGTGGCAGAGCTGAGAAAGTTTACTTGGAAAATCACTTATCATATATTATATATTTTTTTACTATTATTAATATCACATGTAGTTGGGGTGGCGCTGAAATATTGTGTTTCATCAGAGCTGAGTAATACCTGCCTGAACCCAGAATATGTACCCACTGGGTTACAGGTAGTGTTGGTTGAAAATCCTTAATAAGGATGCCTTTATCAGATTATCAAACTATTATGTCTGGAAGCATATCTCTATACAGAAAATTATTTTTGCCATACCTCCCAAATTTTGAAGATGGAAAAGAAGGACACCCTTTGGCCCAAAGTGCATACGCAAAGGACCCCTGCCACACCCTGAGTTATGAGGCCCATGAAGAATTAATAAGCAAAAAATGTTTGGCTAAACCCAAAAGTGATGCCACAATTACAGTGGTGTGTGAGAGGGGCATGTCAGAATAGTTAAGCCAGCTCTATACCAACAGGCCATCAACCCGATAGGTATGATCAAAGGTAAGAAGATACAGAATAACGGGTGTTTAGCGACAGCCCCTTGGTATGTCAAATATCATCAAATACAAACTTTATTTAAAAACTTCATATCTTTATTACAATACCTTAAAAAGCATATTAAATCGAGGATGAGAAAATCCCACCGTGCATAAGACCAAAGAATAAGCAGCAGTCAGAAGAGTTGAGGAGCTTTCTACGCATTTCACAGGCACAGTCACTTATTTAGGGTCTCAACATTTCATCAACTGACTCAATACCTAGTCATAACAATCAAAAATATATAATAAGTATAGACACAATAAATACATACAGATTATTACAGATACAGAAGTGCATTCAATCAACCCCTATCCCATGGAGCAAGGGCAAGGAAGAGGAAAAAATGTATAATTTTAAATGTTTTTTTTTTTACATATTTGTGTTTCTTCTTCACCATTTTTTTTCTTCCTTCCCCTTGCTCCATAGGCATTGAGTCAGTTGATGAAATGTTGACACCCTGAAGAAGTGGCTGTGCCCGCAAAACTCGTAGGAAGCTCCTCAACTGTTCTGACCGCTGCTAATGCTTTGGTTTTATGCATGGTGGGGTTGTATCATCCACCTCATGTAATATTCTTTTTAATGTTTGTAATAAAGATGAATTTTTAAAATATACTTTGTGTTTGAAGATATTTGACATACCAAGGGGCTGTCATTAAACACCCATTATTCTTTATCATCTTACCTTTGGTTAAACCCAAAAGTGGTTTTTTCATCACGTTTCTTTCCGTATACTTTTTAAGGCTTTTAAAGACAACAATGTGATGATAAAAAAGTTTGCGTGAAAGGATTAGTGTAGTGTAACACTTTTGGTAATTAAATATTGCATTTATTATAGAGGTCTACACATCTTTCCAAAATGAGGGACAACTGAGAAGGCAATAGAACCTAATCCTGCTCATGGTATACACCAGGGATAAGCAATTAGCGGACCTCCAGCTGTTGCAAAACTACAAGACCCATCATGCCTCTGCTTCTGGGTGTCATGCTTGTGGCTGTCAGAGTCTTGCTATGCCTCATGGGATTTGTAGTTCTGCAACATCTGGAGGTCCACTAATTGCATATCCCTGGTATACACTGTACACATATGAAACAGTCCTTGCACAAGTGAGAGTCTCACAGACACACGAAAATCTCAGGACAAAATATTAAATTTTTTTAAATTAAACTCTTCCATTACATATGTTTTTTTGCACAAAGAGTATAGTTTCAACACTTTACCTGTGCTTCCCCGCTGACAGCTGAATAAAAAAAAACAAAAAAACATTGCCGACAATAAAAAAGTGAAAAAAACAAGAGTGAAAAAAAAACGGAGCGGGGGGGGGGGGGGGGGGGGGGGGGGGGGGGGGGGGGGGGGGGGGGGGGGGGGGGGGGGGGGGGGGGGGGGGGGGGGGGGGG
>BLSH010108124.1:1146713-1172402 GCA_018402905.1 Glandirana rugosa
TCGAAGTACTGTAACACACGTTCTCCTGAGGTCACCGTTTGACACTTCGAGACCACTTGAGGTACGGGTTCTCCCAAATACAGTATCTCACAAAAGTGAGTACACCACTCACATTTTTGTAAATATTTTGTTAAATCTTTTCATGTGACAACACTGAAGAAATGACACATTGCTACAATGTAAAGTAGTGAGTGTACAGCTTGTATAACAGTGTAAATTTGCTGTCCCCTCAAATTAACTCAACACACAGCCATTGATGTCTAACCTGCTGGCAACAAAAGTGAATACACCCCTAAGTGAAAATGTCCAAATTGGGCCCAAAATGTCAATATTTTGTGTGGTCACCATTATTTTCCAGCACTGCCTTAACCCTCTTGGGCATGGAGTTCACCAGAGCTTCACAGTTTGCCACTGGAGTCCTCTTGCACACAATGTCATGAAGCTGGTGGATGTTAGAGACCTTGCGCTCCTTCACATTCCATTTGAGGATCCCCACAGATGCTCAATAGGGTTTAGGTCTGGAGACATGCTTGGCCAGTACATCACCCTCAACTTCTTTTGTTGTCTTGGGAGATGTGTTTGGGGTCGTTTTCATGTTAGAATACTGCCCTGCGGCCCAGTCTCTGAAGGGAGGGGATCATGCTCTGCTTCAGTATGTCACAGTGCATGTTGGCATTCATGGTTCCCAAAATGAACTGTAGCTCCCCAGTGCCGGCAGCACGCAGGCAGCCCCAGACCATGACACTCCCACCACCATGCTTGACTATAGGCAAGACACACTTGTCTTTCCTGACACAAGCACGACAGCATATACGTATGGGCTGGCTCCGCCCCCACGCCCAGTTTCAGGATCCGGTTACACTATAAAGTCAAACACCTCCCACCAGGCACCATTCTCCTTTTTTTCCTCACTGCTCAGCTGGTTACACTGAAGCCGAAAGGCACAAATTTTTCTTTTTCCCTCACCTTGCCGGATTCATCAACAGCCTCTCCTGTTAGCGACGCTCCCCACTGTACAGGGGGTAAATCTTCCTAGATGGGGGAGGCCTCCCCCCCATGTTCCAGGGATTGGGGGGGTGGCAGGCGGCTGGTCTCTAAGGATTGCTTCCTCATCATGTCTCCATGGATGGACTTTTAGTGGACTTCCTGTCGGCCATAAGGCATGGATTTGGTAAGGCACCACATGGTGCACAAATCGATAGTATGCAGCTACAGTTATGTGATTAGAAGTCTGCAGGTATATGCGATTAACCTGCACCTCTAAACAGAGATCACAAGGTGAAGACTGCTGTTTGGCCATGGTGTCAGTTTAGGCTGTGGTTGTGTCTGCAGGACTGCTAATGATTAGGCTGATAACAGGTGTTGCTGTGCTGTGCTGAGCTGAATCTTTTCCATGAACTGAGCAAGGCTTGTCTCTATAGGCTCCATGCAATGTGTTTATGATCTAATGCTTGGTGTGATAATATCCTCTACAGTACATTGTCTAAGGTAGGTAAGCTACTAGTGCCAATTGTATGGGGTCTGTTAACCCTTCCTGCTTTCCATTGTGACTTATAAATGATGCAGCAGAACCATTAACTGACATATGTACTGACGGCTATTGCTTACATGTTAGTTTTATGCACAGATCCTGTGTTTGTTAGCATCAATTCATGTCACTTTGACTTGAAATGCCTTTACACCTCACCTACAATTTCAGGGGGTCTATTTGCTGCTGGTAGTCGGAGTCTCCTGGGGTGCTGCGATTGGCTGCGACTAGCTGGCTGCGGGCTCTGGGACCTCAATGCTGGGGGCAGATGGTATCCTCCATAGGGGTGTATGGTGTTCTGACTCGGCGCACAGGAGTAGCACTTCTGTCTACCAGCACTAAGGTTCTGGGTGTGAATCTCAAACAGTCCACTTCGGGTAGAGAAGTGGGCTGTGTCCCTACATTATGGAACAGGATTCAGGGCCTTACCTAAATTAACATTGGGAGATCCTGTGCAGATATGAGGCCGTTGGCATGTACCTTCCTCCCCGCCAGCACGTTTCCCTCTTAGACTCCCTAGAGCAAACAATGCTGGAGTCAAGCAGCACCACATCTGGTTCATCGGTAGACCACCTATTTAAGAAGAGCATGTCAAGGAGTCTGCTCTCCAATATTCTTAGCCAAAAGCAGGGGCTTTGACTTTAAGCATAAAGAGGGATGAAGACCCGAGTTCATCAGATAGAACCATGACAAGTAGTCAAGCCATCAGGTGAGATGGCAGGTTGGCATGAGACCCAGCAGAGGGGGAGATACAAACTTCGGCAGATCCATGTTCCTGCAAAGTACCGTCGCTGGGGTGTGTATCTAATGAACTCGCAGTGACATTCTCAAAGGTTAGCCTTGCCACATATTCAAGGCAGTTTCAGGACCTCACATCCAGTAGGGGCTGTGTTGCAAAACAAAGGGCTACAGGTGCTCTTGTTGGGGCACAGCTGGCTGCCTCAACACTCTCTTCAGGCCTGACGACAAAAAAAAAAGAAAAAGCATCACATGAACAGGGTGCAGAGGGTGGACATGTTCACACACCTCACGTACTTAACTTTCACCATCCCCTGGTCTCAGGAGGCCAGAGAGGAAGTTTATAGTAATCCAGAGGATTCGGAGTCTCACTGGAAGATATAGAACTAGCAGGGTCTATAACATGGAAAGCCTTGCTTCCTGCACCAGGAGCAAGTGACTCCATGAGGGAGACCTGGATGGTGGCCAAGCCAGTCAGGTCTTTCAGCTGTACAGCTACCTGGCATACCAGTCTAGTTACTTGTTGGGTAGCCATGCCAAGGAAGAACAAGATCAGAGTGGCGATGGTCTGTAAGTGGAAGTTGCTCAAAAAGCGCAACAAAGGGAGCTTCAGCTATGCGTGAAACAATAGCAGAACAGCAAGAACCTATCTTCACTGTCAAGAAGGGAGGCAAACGAGTCAACTGTTGTCAGGAATCTCCCTTTTGGGGTTTGTTTTCCTAGAAACTTCCGGTCAAACACCGTAAGATACAAGCCGTTGGAGGTTGAAACCAAAAGGCAGTCCAAGTCGTTCTCTACAACAAAGAAGGCTATCAGGATATCAACCAAGATGGCTTCCCTGAGGGGGAAGTAGTAGAACCACCAACACCCAACGGGGACTGCCGATCAGCAAAGGGGTACATCCATCTCGGTCTCCAGGCTCCTTATCAGGGTCCACATTCATCCAGTAGCGAGAAGGATAATAGTGGCCTGCAGGCCAGGATATCCTCAGGTACAGTGTGGAGTCAAGGTCATCTTAGTCACCTTCCTGAAGTCTAAAACCTCACACAGCATGGTCAACGGTATCATCCAAACTTACACGAGGTATTCCTAGATGCTGAAGATCAAGAGGTAAGACTCATCTGGAGACCTCACTGTTGGGGTTAAACCCTGTTCAGGACACAGACATACTCCAAACTTCAGGTATACTAGAACATAGAAGACTTTGCAGAATTAAGGATGGAATCTTCTGTTCCCCGCTGGAACGATCAAATCAGACCCAAGTAATCCTAGACGGGGAATTAAGCAGTAGGTAGGCTCAAACGTGTCCTCACTCTTTGGCATACAGTAACTTTTGCATATCTTGGTAACCAATCTGAGACCTGGGCAGACCCTTCCCTTGGGTCTTCCAAATAGTGAGGGACATGTTGTCTTACTCTCCATTTCATCTGGAAAGGATTTCCTCAGGTGACCAGTAACTCAGAAGCAGTAGTCCATAAGGCTAGAGGAAAGGTCTCAGATATCCAAGTGTCAAGCATAATCAAACTTGTTGCTACCATTTTCAGGCAGAAGGGGCACGTGTCTCCTCACCAGCACTACATGGTGGTCAGCGTCTTTTGCGGGGTATTAGACATCATCCGTCCAGCCTATCCAAACAAGTGTCCGAATTACCACAAGATTGGAAAGGGGTTTGAGGTCGAATTGATACATAGAAGTGGCCCTTCTATAAAGGATCAAACAAGGGGCTCTTCAGGCCTAACAGCAACAGTGGGGGACAGTAGCTGTCCAGTAAAACATTTGTCCTGGATGGATCAAGTTGTTCAAGAGGAATAGATGGCTAGGACAAATCCATCAATTTGAGTACAGAAACTGCTTACTAGGCAGATGGTTCATCCATGGACAGAACTCAAGGGAGTACCTCCAGAATTAAAAGATAACCGCGACATAGCCTGCATCTAACACATGTAGGACCATTTTAAAGTGGTCCCAACAGCTTTACCTACAAGTCACATCAGGCATTCAGTGGGATAAAGATAATCCTCAATTAAACACTTCAGCATTTCCCACCCTTGTCTTTTTGGTGATTGCTAAGTCCCATACGTATATGCTGTTGTGCTTGTGTCAGGAAAACGGAAAATTGTATACTTACCTGACGGTAATTTTCCTTTCCTGATGCAAAGCACGACAGCATATAGGTCCCTCCCTAAAGGCTTTGCAGTGATAATAAGTAACGAGAATGGTGCCTGGTGGGAGGTGTTTGACTTTATAGTGTAACCGGATCCTGGAACTGGGCGTGGGGGCGGAGCCAGCCCATACGTATATGCTGTCGTGCTTTGCATCAGGAAAGGAAAATTACCATCAGGTAAGTATACAATTTTCCGTTTTGTACTCCTCACATGGTTGCCCCCACACACACTTGACACCATCTGAACCAAATAAGTTTATCTTGGTCTCATCAGACCACAGGACATGGTTCCAGTAATCCATGTCCTTAGTCTGCTTGTCTTCAGCAAACTGTTTGCGGGCTTTGTTTTGCATCATCTTTTGAAGAGGCTTCCTGCTGGGATGACAGCCATGCAGACCAATTTGTTGCTGTGTGCGGCATATGGTCTGAGCACTGACAGGCTGACCCCCCCACCCCTTCAACCTCTGCAGCAATGCTGACAGCACTCATACCTCTATTTCCCAAAGACAACCTCTGGATATGACGTTGAGCACATGCACTCAACTTCTTTGGTCGACCATGGCGAGGCGTGTTCTAAATGGAACCTGTCCTGTTAAACCGCTGTATGGTCTTAGCCTCCATGCTGCAGCTCAGTTTCAGGATCTTGGCAAGCTTCTTATAGCCTAGGTCATCTTTATGTTGAGCAACAATTCTTTTTTCAGATCCCCAGAGAGTTCTTTGCCATGAGGTGCCATGTTGAACTTCCAGTGATCAGTATGAGAGATTGAGAGGGATAACACCAAATTTAATGCACCTGATCCCCAATCACACCTGAGACTTTGTAAACAATAACAAGTCACATGACACTGGGAAGGGAAAATGGCTAATTGGGCCCAATTTGGACATTTCCACTTAGGGGTGTACTCACTTTTGTTGCCAGCGGTTTATATTAATGGCTGTGTGTTGAGTTATTTTGAGGGGACCGCAAATGTACACTGTTATACAACCTGTACACTCACTACTTTACATTGTAACAAAGTGTAATTTCTTCAGTGTTGTCACATGAAAAGCTATAATAAAATATTTACAAAAATATGAGGGGTGTACTCACTTTTGTGAGATACTGTATCTATATATATATATATAATGTAATGCTCTTTTTTATGCAGCCTGTGGGTTAAATGAAAAAAAAAGAACCTAACAGATTCCACCATTCACATCAATTGATGTGGATGAAGAAATCTCTGCCAAGAAAAATAAATAAAAATATATGCTGAAGCATACAGGCAATCTGCCCCTATGTCCACTCCTGCCCTTATGCTTTGGCATATATGCTCCTTTTTTAACTGTGGTGGTGAAATCACCTCCTACAGTGCTGGAGTCGCTGGTTTACATATCGTGAGAGCAAACCCTGTTGTTGTCAAAATAAATAAATCAGTGCTGCAGCTGAATGGCGTACCTACAAAGCAAACTATGGTTAACAATAAAACACAGTAACAGTAAAGTATAACAGTAGAATGACATACCTGCAAAGCAAATTGACAAAACACAGTAACAATAAAATATTACAGTTAAGCATAAAATACAGTAATACAGTAAAACAGCAGAACAATAGAGAGAGAAGAACAATAAAACGACAACTACTTTTGGCGTTTTATTTTATATATATATATATATATATATATATATATATATATATATATATGTTTTTTACACTTTTATTTGTAACAGTAAAGGTTCCAGGTTCGGGTCTCTCAAAATTTGATGGCCTGTTTGAAAGTGTGCCCTAGGACTGTGCTGTACCCTGTGTTAATACTCCACTATTGTGTGGTAGCTACGAAAACATTCCCCGATGCAGAGACCTAGTTGGTCAGGACAGGGGGGACAATAATAGAGGGTGTTACGCCTATGTCCGTGTTTTTTTAGCCTCCATGCTTTACAGACACATCTTCTTTGGGGTGATCTTCTGGTAGGGGTACCAGGGAGTACATCTGGAAAATGCTCACTGCATTTGAATTGGGAAGTTGGGCCACAGCACCGCCTGGAACAGGAGGGCTGTGATGATGTCTTCCTGGAATTTAAGGAAGGATCCAGTTAGTCCAGACGCTTTGTATAGCACTTTTTTGTACCAGAATCTGGCCTTACGGGCAATTAAGTATGGCATTATCATCTGGTCGTTGAAGTCCACCCATCCCATTTTAGCCACTTCCTTGCTGGGCACTTAAACCCCCCTCCTGCCCGGACCATTTCTCCATAATGTTTACTTCCAGCTGGTCGGTCAGTTTCTACCTGATGCCTGAACATCTCCTTGATGATGTGAGAAATCCCCATAGAAGCCAATCAGTTCTACTGCAGTATTTGGATTTTAAACCTAAGTGTACCCAAAATTGCAAACAGAAAAATTTGCAAAAGGGATGTAAATTGAATGAAACAGGATCTATGAATGGAGGGGGAAGCTATCAATTATCCACCAGCCCTCCATTCATACATTGCTTTCCATTCATAGAAGCTGTAGTTAGACTTCTCTTGATGTCAACCTGTGACATCCCTTTAGTTGTATTTCCCCCCGCTGCATAGGAAGATTGTGGGGGGTGGGTTTAGGAAAGAGGAAGATTTTCACTAACAAGAGGAATCAACACATGGGACACATCTTACTGACTGTAAGTTATCTCCCTTGTTGCTGATTTTCTGTTTGTGGTTTTAGCTGCATTGAGGCTTTAAATTGTAAAACAAATACTTTTTGGACCTTTTCACACTGTTCCAGTGCATTGTGGTGCATTATCAGTGTGGTATTTAGCCATTTATGTAAGTTGCACCTCAAGCACATCAGAAGATTATGAATGGGATCTAATAGTAAGTTCATATAATTTAAAAACAAGTTAAAGACACTTTTTATTCTTTATTCTTTATTTTAAGATACTTAATATTACAGAGCGAAGAACCTTGAGCGTCGGAAAGAAGTATTCAGAGATATAACAAAGACAAGTAATAGACTGAAGTACCAGTCACTGTTCCATACAATTTCAAATAAGTCTACAACCCAGGATTTTGCTACAGACCTGTGAGTAAATAAGTGTACTGTTAGACCTGTACATGCTTGCATTTGGCTGAAGCTCTTCTGAATTTCTGGGACTCAGTGTTAGTAAAATCTGAGACTATGGGGTTGTTGGCTGAATATTGGCATTGCAGAGCCATGCATTTATGCACATAAACAGGTTCGCAGTAACATAATGGATTTGGTCTGTAAGGTAGACATTTTTACTATATCTCATCTCATCTAAGTAAAGAGTAGAGCATAAAACACATAGAAAAGTAAAATAAAATAAGAGAAAAGAATCCCAAAAAGGGGGGAGTAAAGCTAGAGTTGGGTTGGGATCAAAGGGTTAGGACACGATAGGTGAAAGTGTTGCTGGTTTTCCAGTAATACAGCAGCTGATGTCATAGCATTGAGTCAGGACTCAAGGGGATTTTGAATATACCCTATGGCATTCCGATGTGACGGTAACATTATTATTATTATTATACAGGATTTATATAGCGCCGACAGTTTGAGCAGCGCTATACAATATTAGGGCAGACAGTACAATTACAATACAATTCAATACAGGAGGAATCAGAGGGCCCTGCTCGCTAGAGCTTACAATCTAGGAGGGAGGGTTAAATGATATGAAAGGGCAATAACTATGGGGGATGAGCTGATTGAGAAAATAAGGAGTGTAGTTGTTAGGTGGTGGCAGGATAGGCTTCCCTGAAATGAAAAGTTTTCAGGGATCACCTGAAGGTGGATAGATTTGGGGACAGTCTGATAGATTGGGGTAGGGAGTTCCAGAGGATGGGAGAGGCTCGGGAAAAGTCTTGGAGGTGTGTATGAGAGGAGGTAATGAGGGAGCTGGAGAGCAGGAGGTCTTGGGAGGACCGGAGGAGCGAAGAGGGCGGCTAGGTTGCTATTTTGAGACTAGGCTGGTGATGTAGCTGGGAGCAGAGTTGTGGATGACTTTGTAGCTGATTGTTAGTATTTTGAATCTAATTTGTTGGGCGAGTGGCAGCCAATGGCAGAGAGGGGTAGCAGGCACTTGTTTGTAAGGTGGATGAGTCTGGCAGCAGCATTTATGATGGACTGTAGGGGGGATAGTCTATGTAAAGGTAGGCCAGTGAGGAGGGAGTTGCAGTAGTCAAGGCGAAAGATGACCAGGGAGTGAATCAGGAGCTTTGTGGTTTCATTGGTTAGGAAGGGAGAGATTTTGCATAGGTTGAGGTGGCAAGCCTTAGAAAGTGATTGTATGTGGGGCCAAAAGGAGAGTTCAGAATCCAGGATAACACCAAGCACTCTAATGTGGGGATGGGTGGATGGTTGTGCCATTGCTCTTGACAGAGAAGTCAGGGGAAATGGCACGTGGGGGAGGAAATATTATGAGTTCGGTTTTGGACAAGTTGAGTTTGAGGAAGTGGTGTGACATCCAGGCGGATATGTCTGTTAATAAGTTAGTGATAAGTGAGGAGACTGATGGAGTGAGTTGGGTGGAGAGGTAGATTTGGGTGTTGTCAGCAGAGAAATGATATTGAAAGCCGTGGGAGGCTATCAGCCGGCCCAGGGAAGAGGTGTATATTGAAAATAAGAGAGGTCCAAGAAAAGAACCTTTGGGGGACCCCAACAGAGAAAGGATGAGAGGAGGAGGTAGAATTGTACGTTACACTGAAGGTGCGATGGGATAGGTAGGACGAGAGCCACTGAAGAGCACAGTCACGGAGACCGAGGGAGTAGAGTTTTTTTGAGGAGGGGGTGGTTGACAGTATCAAAGACAGCCGAAAGGTCCAGGAGTAGGAGTACAGAGTAGTGCCCATTGGTTTTTGGAGTTAGTAGGTCATTTGTGAGTTTAAGAAGGGCAGTTTCTGTGGAGTGTTGAGGGTGAAATCCAGATTGAAGGGGGTCCAGAAGGTTATTCTTAACAAGGTGGTGACTCAGTTGATTGTAGACTAGGCGTTCAAGGAGTTTGGAGGAAAAGGGGAGCAAGGAAATAGGGCACAGATTGTTAAGATCGGTAGGGTCCAGGGATGTGGAGTATGGGGGTGACCAATGCATGTTTTAGAGCATTGGGGAAGATGCCAGAACAGAGGGAGAGATTGAAGATGTGAGTTAGAGAGCACAGGATAGAGTCAGAGGGTGAGCGTAGTATTTGAGAGGGAATGGGATCCAGTGGACAGGTGGTTAGGTGGGCGTTAGAAAGGAGTTTAGCAACCTCGTTTATAGTAGCAGGTTTGAATAAGGATAGTGTCGATTGTGCTTGTTGACATGGGGTGTTAACTGGGGAAGATGCCTGCAGAGTGGAGATTTCATCACAAATTGTGTCAATCTTGCTTTTGAAGTGATTAGCAATGTCCCGGGCAGTGAGTGAGTTAGTGGGTGGAAGTGGGGGAGGACGAAGTAGGGAGTTGAAGGTAGAGAAGCGTTGACGGGGACTGGATGAGAAGGTGTTAATAAGAGTGGTAAAATAGGTCTGTTTGGCAGTGTGGAGGCTAGAATTGTATTTATGGAGGGCAGATTTGTATAGGTTGTAGTCTTCGAGAGACTTAGTCTTGTGCCACAGACGCTCAAGGGCGCGGCTATGCTTTTTGAGGTTTCTGGTGTCATCTGTTTGCCAGGGTTGTAGGGGTCGAGGCCTGATTTTGTGTGTGGTGAGGGGAGCTAGCTCGTCCAGGGTGGAGGACAGGGATTTATTGTAGATGGCAGTGGCTTGGTTGGGGCAGGACAGGGGTGAGACTTTTTCATAGAGATGGTCAGTAGCAGAATAGAGGAGAGAAGTGTTGAGTTGGCGAAGGTTTCTACAGGTGACGGTTAGGCGATTGGAGGGGAAGGTGTTGCAAGACGGAGAGAGAGAAACTAATAAGGTGGTGGTCGGAGAGGGGAAAAGGATTGTTGGAGAAGTTGCATCGAGTGCATAGATGGGAGAAGACAAGGTCGAGGGTGTTTCCATCAGTGTGAGTAGGAGCCTGTACCCATTGCTTCAGGTCAAATGAGGAGGTTAGACTAAGAAATTTATAAGTAGCAGTAATGTTAGTGTTAACTGGGATGTTGAAGTCACTAAGAAGGATTGTGGGAATTTCAGAAGAAAGAAAGTAGGGTAGCCAGGCAGAAAATTCATCAAGGAAAGCTGACAGTGGTCCAGGAGGCCGGTAGATCACAGTAATTCTTAGGGAGGTTGGAGAGAATAGACGTATAAAGTGGGCTTCAAATGATGAGAGTGAAAGAGAGGGAGGAGAGTGAAGAACCTGGAAGGTGCTCAGTGGGGATAGGAGGAATCCCACTCCCCCTCCCTTGCATCCATTAGGCCTAGGGGAGTGAGTCCAGAGAAGGCCACCATGAGAGAGGGAAGCAGGAGAAGGAGAATCGCATTAGTGGAGCCAGATTTCGGTGATAGCAAGTAGATAATAGGAATTAGTGACAAATAGGTCATGAACAGCAGTGAGCTTGTTGCAGACAGAGCGGGCGTTCCAGAGGGCATAGGAGAAGGGGAGGCTGGTTTTGGGAAAAAGGGGAATGGTGATTAAATTGTGTAGGTTGTGACTACTGTTAGAGGGTGTGGGGTGGTGGTGATGGGTGTGGTTAAATGAGGCCCAGGGTTTGGGGAAATATCTCCAGAGGCTAAGAGAAGCAGAAGAGAGAGGGAGGCAACATGGGGATATGATTTATATGAGGGGGCATGCTTGAGCATCCTGGTTTTGTTACCACGTGGGGTCAGAGTTAGAAAGAGGTGGTGAGTGCAGTAATAGGGAGAGGGGAGAAATGAGGATGATATGTACAGATTGTGGGGTGGAGAACAGGGGTGAAGAAAAGATAGTTTGAGGAGAGAGGCTACTATTGTGAAAAGAAGAGGTAAGATATGCATGTTTCAGGGAGGAAAGTGTGATGTTTTGGAAATTAGGTTACCTGTAGTCTGGTGTTAAAGTAGTTTCTCGTTAGTATGCGCTTTGTGCATATCGCTGAAGTGCAAGAGCAGAAGTGCCTACTTATTTAAAGAACCCCACTTTTTTGGAAGAACCCTCTGCAATGCTATCCCCCTTAAGCAAAGTTTTATACTGTGATAGGTGGGGGTGGAAGTGGACAATTGATCAATTAGGAGATTATATTAGGCACACAGTTATCACAGCAAACTTCTAACACTGCAATCAAAATGCAACAAAGGCCGAGAAGGGCAAGATTGTAAAGATAAGAGAAACCCTAATTTAGGTAAGGCTATAAGCTAAATAAACATCATAATGTTAGGAACACGCCTACAGATGTATTTTAAACAGCAGTGACAAAAGCAGATTACCAAAGACACATTTAAGCAGTCATTCAGTGTTCAGTTTAAGGAAGATGAAGCTAGTATAAACAGACATACCAATGTTAAAAGGCATAGGCAAAGGCAGATAGCAATGTTTCAGTTTTTGGATGGAGTGACCATCAATGCACACATACCATTGTTAAAAAGGCATAAACAAAGGCAGATAGCAATGTTTCAGTTTTGGGGTGGAGTGACCATCAATGCACACATACCTGTGAAGAGAGAGAAGACGCGGTCAGATGGATGGATGGATGGCTGCAAGAGCGGAAGTGCCCACTTATTTAAAGAACCCCACTTTTTGAAAGAACCCCCTGCAATGCATTAAAGTGCAATACATTAAAGTGGTATTAAACCCAAAAACAAAAATATAACATACTGAAACTTACCAATCCTTAGATCTGGCGATCTCATTTGTTTTCTTTTTTAGGCTTTATTTCATTTGGTGATCCTGCCAGCAACATATTTCCGGTCTTAGGGTGTCTGCATTCTGGATGAAATAATGTTGGAATACAGCATTAATTGTATTTTGTGCAACAACTACTATACATCGGTATTTAGTAGAGATAGATTCTTCAACCAGTAGATGACAGTGTTTACAAGTTTGTAACTGCTCCTATAGTATGCTCTATGTCTTTTCCCTTAACCACTTGACCACAGGGCACTTAAACCCCCTTCCTAACCAGACCAATTTTCAGCTTTCAGTGCTCTCACATTTTGAATGACAATTACTCAGTCATACTACACTGTACCCATATGAAATTTTTGTCCTTTTTTTCACACAAATAGAGCTTTCTTTTGGTTGCATTTAATCACCATTGGGGTTTTTATTTTTTGTGCTATAAATGGAAAAAGACCGAAAATTATGTAAAAAAATGCATTGTTCTTTGTTTCTGTTATAAAATTTTGCAAATTAGTAATTTTTCTTCATAAATTTTGGCCAAAATTTATACTGATATATATCTTTGGTAAAAATAACCCAAATTAGTGTATATTATTTGGTCTTTGTGAAAGTTATAGAGTCTACAAGCTATGGTGCCAATCACTGAAAATTGATCACACCTGATGCACTGACGGCCTATATCAATTCTTGAGACCCTAACAAGCCAGGAAAATACAAATACCCCTTTTGGGAAAATAGACAGTCCAACGTATTTATAAATACACCAAGGTCTGAGGTGCACATCCCTACTAACTGAGCCACAAACCTTAACCTGCGCCAAAGTGCTATGTCAATAGAAGTAGCTGCTAAAAAAACATTTTAGAGACAAACATGATAGAGATCCTTCAGTACTCAGGTTCATGGGCATAGATGTCACGTACCCTGATTGGAGAGATTTATCACAAAGGGAGACACAGTGGATATATCTCATGCGGAGTCTATATCCACAAGGAATGAACATCGAATTGGACATCAATGCGTTCATTAGCGATTTCTGATGTCCATATATGATGATCTTCTCCACTTTCCCATCCTCCATTTATTCCTTCTGCTGAAACTATTTATATATTTGGTATAAGAATTCATACATTTGAAACTGAGGGTGTTTGGGCATTTATCCCAGGCGTGGGACTACCCCAGTATGATGGATTTAGGGTAGATGTGAGATTGGGATTAGCTCCGATAATTAGGAGATTCAAATGATCAAACTCTGCAGGCATTTGTGCCAGGAATATGAATATAGTATCTCTCTTTCTTTTTCATAAATAAGGTAATAGATTACTATATAACCTATATGTGTTCATCCATTTATGAGGTTTTGGAACAACAGTCACTTTAAAAGGGACCAGAAGTTGCCTTTGTTCCCTCTCTCTGTTGCATTTTCATTCTTTTTCCTACCTAATTTTTATATAATTTTATATACCTTTTATGCAACACATTTTTTACCAGTTATGGTCAATTAAGCATCTGATATAGATTGAGTCCTAACATGGAGTCTGGATTCAGACGATAGGAACTGTACTTAATCAGCACATCAAAATGAGATAAAGATGTGTTACGTTCACCTATCTTGTGACCTGAGAGAGAGAACGATGGAAATGTATTATTGTGTGTAGTGATGCTGTGTTTTGAAACTGTCAGTGGATCGTAAGCTTGACGGTTTACTGAGAATTTTATTATGTTCATATTTGCAGCAAGCTTGGAGTCCCTAGCAGTGCGGACTATTATGACCAATTACACTTGTTCACAAGTAATAAATAGTGTCTTTCTTGGTGACATTAATATAAGTTTGTAACTGCAGACGCCACCTCCTCCTATGACTAGCCAATAACCATTTGAGTAGGCGGGTCAGAGCAGCATTCATTTGCATGGGGAGGCGGGCTATTTAAATATTGCCGCCATGACCGTCTAGCCAATCACCTGTTGAAGTCCATAGCATGACGAAATGCGTTGTGATTGGCTAGGACGGCTGGAACCAGGAAGTAGGCGGTGGAGCTCCTGCGAGTACTCGTTCCTCATTGCGGGATGGAGATGGGGAGACGCGGTGAGCCACACGCCTCTGGAGGTCTGCAAAAGCCCTAGGATGGATGGCGTCCGCAGACACTACTTCCTTATGCTATTTTAAGTCTTTTATCTGGTAAGCGTCCCAAAAACAGGGACATGGTTTGTTTTACTTTTCTTCAATAAATAGTTGTGAAAATGATATTACACTATGTGGCGACTTTTTGTTTTCATATGATCCCTCTGCTGGAGTCTCATTTGCTATTTGAGGAGTCGTGGCTGGGGACTAGCATCTGAATGGTTCAGTGCTCTTGAAAGCACCAAAGGCGCACAGGCTGAGCATGAGAGTGCCCAGCATGTTCATCTGGTAAGAATCCACTCTTTTGGGGGGTCCGTGCACACTTAACCAACACAAGGTGGATGGTGGTGGATCCTGCAAGGAGATAGTGTCGTCCGCATGTAACAGATGATGATTAATTACTTCCCACTTTGCATGGAATATCACACATCACTTTAGTGTGGGACTCTTTAAGTGGACTGTTTGATACATTCTGACATTTGGTGTATCCCATCTATTGGTTTAATGATTATATACTTTTTGGAGCGCTACTGTCTTCTGTGAAGATTTTTGATTGATTAGTCCAACGTATTTAGTAAGAGGCATGGCGAGTTTTTTGAAGAAGTCATTTTTTCCCACAATTCTTTGCAAAATGAAGATTTTTTTTCTGTTTTTTTTCTCACATTGTCATATTAACAGATTATTTCTCACACCCAGCATATGAATACCACAAATGACACCCTAAAACACATTCTGCTACTCCTCCTGAGTATGGCGATACCACATGTGTGAGACTTTTGCACAGCCTGGCCACATACAGAGGCCCAACCTGCAGGGAGCACCATCAGGCGTTCTAAGGACATAAATTACACATATAATTTCCTGACTACCTCTTGCATTTTTGAAGGTCCTGGAGCACCAGGGCAATGGAAACGCCCAAAAAAATTACCCCATTTTGGAAAGTAAACACCCCAACGTATATTCTATGAGGCATAATGAGTCTTTTGAACGGTTTATTTTTTCCACAAGCTTTTGGAAAATGTGGAAAGAAAGAAAATGAAAACACATTTTTTTTACACTAGGTCGTCCATTTATACAATATTTCTAACACAAAGCATGTACCTAGCAAAAATTTCACCCTTAAATATATTCTGCTACTCGTTCCGAGTATGGCGATACCACATGTGTGACACTTTTACACAGCCTGGCCACATACAGAGGTCCAACATGCAGGGAGCACCATCAGGCGTTCTAAGGACATAAATTACACATATAATTTCCTGACTATCTCTTGCACTTTTGAAGGTCCTGGAGCACCAGGGCAATGGAAACGCCAAAATAAATTACCCCATTTTGGAAAGTAAACACCCCAACGTATATTCTATGAGGCATAATGAGTCTTTTGAACGGTTCATTTTTTCCACAAGTTTTTGGAAAATGTGGAAAGAAAATGAAAACACATTTTTTTTACACAAGGTTGTCCATTTATACAATATTTCTAACACACAAATTGTCCAATTTCCCAGAATATCTGTAAAATAGGTCCTCTATGTCCCTGCTCTTGAAAATAATCTTTTGTCAGTGAACAAGCTCACAAAACAAGGCAATGTAGTGACCCTTCCAAGACGACAGTTGTGCCATCACAAAAGGGGATAACTTACCCGCAAAGGCTAAAATTACAGCTGAACTGTAATGAGGTGGTTAATACTGCCAAGGAAGAAAAACAT
Source organism: Glandirana rugosa (assembly GCA_018402905.1). Classification (NCBI taxonomy): domain Eukaryota; kingdom Metazoa; phylum Chordata; class Amphibia; order Anura; family Ranidae; genus Glandirana; species Glandirana rugosa. The sequence goes on from BLSH010108124.1 coordinate 1,162,670, forward strand.
TCAAACTGCATTCACACATGACACAGACAACTTGGGCACAGAAGTCCTGACATAATACAGAAATTAATGGAGAATGACTATGCTAGTGGAATAAAAATTGGTCCATGTGGTCAAACAATGAAATGCACCAACTGTGTAAAAAGAAAAATGACAAGAAAAGCCTTTCGAAAGCAAAGTAACAGTTAACACTTAAATGGGTTGTAAAGGCAGAAGGTTTTTATCTGAATGCATTCTATGCATTCAGATAAAAAACCTTCTATGTGTAGCAGCCTCCCCAGCACCCCCTAATACTTACCCTGAGCCCCTTCTCTCTCCAGAGATGTCCACAATCCCCTCAGCCATGCAGAACATTCCTCCTAATTGGCTTCAACACAGAGTCAGTCAGCCAACCAGGGGAGAGAGGGGGCAGGGCCGGGTCTGGGCTCTGTGTCTGAGCCACACAGCTCTAACTTGGCTTGGGTGCCTCCATAGCAAGCTGCTGGCTGAGGGGGCACTCAATAGGAGGAGGGGCCAGGAGAGCCAAAGTGGGACCCAAGAAGAGGAGGATCCGGGCTGCTCTGTGCAAATCCAACTGCACAGAGGGGGTAAGTATAACACGTTTGTTATTTAAAAAAAAAAAAAGAGCCTTTACAATCACTTTAATTCATTCAGATTTTTGTGGCCCAATGGAAAAAATGGACTTCAGGAAAGAAGAGGTATTTTCTCACTTTTATAGATGATTACTCAAGGTATACTACACTATATCTGTTACACAACAAAAGTGATGTACCAGAGAAACTTGAATAGGGAATAGTATTTGGCTCAAGTACGCAACAAATTCGGCAAACTGCCGAGTGTATGACAATGGAACTGAACATACAGGTGATAACACACAGGCGAATATCAAGCATGGCATGATATTTCAAACTACTGTACCATACAACCCAGAGCAATACTGGGATGCAGAAACAATGCATGAAATGAAAACATTTGGAATTCATATTATTTTCTAATTCGAATCGCTTTTGAAATTGAAGTTTTTCGAATTTCGAATTCAAATAGTTTTCCAATTTCCAAAGAGAATAAAATAGAAAATAAAGGAATAGAATAGAAAAAAAAATAATACAATAGAAAAGAATATAGTATAAAATAAAATAATATAATAGAGTAAAACAGAACAAAATAGGATAGAAAATAAAAGAACAGAATAGAATGGAATAGAATAGAAAGGAATAGAATAGAATAAAAAAGAATAGCATAAAATAGATTATAACCATCTTCTGAAATTCAAATAGAATAGAATTAAAAAAAACATAGAATAGAACAGGAATAATACAACCATTTCCCAAAATTCAAATGGAATCAATTTGAATAGAATAGAAAAGAATAGAGTAGACTAGAATAAAAAAATAGCACAATAGTATAGAAAAAAACAACAGAAAAGAATAGAATGAATATAACCATCTTCCTATTCTAATCTATTGTTTTCTATTCAAATTCAAATTGATTCTATTTGAATTTTGGGAAATGGTTGTAGTCTTTCTACTCTATTCTATTGTTTTTTAATTCTATTCTTTTCTGTTCTGTTATAGTCTATTCTATTCTTTTCCTATGTATTCAAATTTATTCTATTTGACATTTGAATTTTAGAAGAAAGTTATATTCTTTCTATGTTATTCTATTCTATTTGTTTCTATTATATTCTAGCCTATTCTGTTCTTTTATTTTCTATTCTATTTGGTTCTGTTTTACTCTATTAAATTATATTCTTTTATTTTCTGTTATATTCTTTTATAGTCTATTATTTTTTTCTATTCTATTCCTTTATTTTCTATTCTATTTTATTCTCTTATTCTTCTTCTATTTTATATCTACTCAAATTCGAAAACTTTTCAAATTCGAATTTGAAAACTATTCGAATTTGAAAACTTTTCAAAATCAAAAAGTACTCGAAAATGTTTTGATAACTATTTGAATTCAAATTTCATCCGAATTTTCATTTAGTTATTTCGGACTTAAATTCGGCACTATTGTAATTCAGAAATTCGGATACATCAGATTTTCCGAAAAACAAAAATTTGTCCGAATTTTAATTCATAATGAAACGAACCACACATGTCTAATTGTGACTGCATGCTATCTCCAAAATTGACTAACAAGAAAAACCCATATGAACTGTGGAATGGAAAAGCCCAGAATTTGAATCATCTAAACATTTTTGGAAGCAAAGTCTATGTGCACATCCCCCAAAAAAATGTAGAAAATTGAATTCTTGCGCAAAGGAAGGTGTACTTGTTGAGTGCTGTGAATCTCAAAACGGATAAAAAATTCTACTCCAAGACACAAGCAAGGTAACCATCAGAAGAACTGTAATTGCAGATGAAACTTCATTGTGTTCAAACACAAACACTGAGGGGAATTTCACATCAGTGTTACATGAAGATAAGCAACAAAGTGACACAGAAATAGAAATTAACCCAGACAATCCAAATGCTGTAAAAGAAGAAACCAGGCCACAAGAGAATTCAATCGGGAAACCCACCAGAAGCAATAAAGGCACCCCAGCCAAACATCTGTCCTATGTTGCTCATGTAGCATTAAAACCAAAGCCAGACTTCCAACTCACGAGAAACAAAAGTGGATCAGAAGCAGGGATGGGCCCAATGTTCGAGTCAAACGTTATTTTATCTCGAACATTGGGTGTTCGTTTGTTTGTAGAACAAACTAGTGGGGCACTCGCGGGTTCACCTGTCGTTGAGCACCCCATAATGTATTGCAAGCCCCCATACATTCAGGACACACTGAGGGAACACACTTAACCTCTTGATCGCCCCCTACAGTTTAACCCCTTCCCTGCCAGTGACATTTATACAGTAATCAGTGGCTATTTAAAGCTCTGATTGCTGTATAAATGTCTTTGGTCCCAAAAACGTGTCAAAAGTGTCCGATCTGTCCGCTGCAATATCGCAGTCCCGATAAAAATCAGAGATCGCTGCCATTACTAGTTTAAAAGTAATAAAAATGTCATAAACATATTCCCATAGTTTGTAGACGCGATAACTTTTGCTCAACCCAATCAATATAGACCTATTGCGATTTTTCTTATAAAAAATATGTAGAAGAATATAAATCAGCCTAAACTGAGGAATAAATGAGTTTTTTTTACATTTTTTTTTGGATATTTATTATTGCAAAAAGTAAAAATTGTTTTTTTTTTTTAAATTGTTGTTCTTTTTTTGTTTATAGTGCAAAAAATAAAAACTGCAGAGGTGATCAAATGCCACCAAAAGAAAGCTCTATTTAAAGAGCTCTAAAAAAATATGTCAATTTTGTTTAGGTACAACATGGCTTGACTGTGCAATTGTCAGTTAAAGTGATGCAGTGCCGAATCACAAAAAGTGCTCTGGTCAGGAAGAGGGCAAATCCTTCCTGGGCTGAAGTGGTTAACAAGGAGGCCCCCAGATCCTGGCCCCCCCTATGTGAATGGGTATCGGGTACATCGTACCCCTACCATTTACTAAAAGATTAAAAACTGCAAGAGACAGTTTTTGACAAATACTTTATTAAAAAAAGAAAAAAAGTGTCCTGCGATGTAATCCACCATCAATCACGGGCCTGAAAAATAGCAAAAATGGAAAACGCTCCGCCTCCATGGGAGGCTACCCACTGTATGCCCTCTCTTCACTTTGACAGCTCTTATATAGGCAAGGCCGGGGCCACCCGGTGACGTAACTGGGTGACCCCGCCCCTTCTGACATCATGTGACATCACTTTACAGGTAGACTGAGAGGACCCCCCAGGCACTTTATTTAAAGCAATATTTTATTTTTATTGTTTCCTTTAACCACTTCAATACTATGCACTTAGAACACTTTATTACCAGACCAATTTTCAGTTTTCAGTGCTGTTGCGCTTTGAATGACAATTACGCGGTCGTGCGACGCTGCACCCAAACAGATTTTTTATCATTTTGTTCCCACAAATAGAGCTTTCTTTTGGTGGTATTTGATCACCCCTGCGGGTTTTATTTTTTGCGCTACAAATAAAAAAAGGCCGAAAATTTTGAAAAAAAAAATTCTCTATTTTTGTCACAAAACTTTGTAAATAAGTAAATTTTCTCCATCACTGGTGGGCACTGATGAGGCTACACTGACGGGAACTGATGTGGCAGTACTGATTGGCACTGATGAGGCGGCACTGATGAGGTGGCACTGATGATGAGGCACTTATATGCAGCGATAATGAGCACTGTTAGGCGGCACTGATAAGCAGCACTGACTGGTACTGAGAGGTGGCACTGATATACAGCACTGATGGGCACTGATATGCAGCACTGACGGACACTGCTAAGCGGCACTGATGGGCACTAATAGACAGCACTGATTGGCAAGCATAGGCGGCACTGGGCACTGATAGGTGGCACTGATGGGCACTGATAGGTGGGCACTGGTAGGTGGCAATGGTGGGCACTGATATGTGGCACTGGTATGCATTGATAGGGGCACTTGTGGGCACTGATAGGGGCACTGGTGGGCATATACATTGATAGGGGCTCATTCCCTGGTGATCTAGGGTGGCATCTAAAGGTGGCACTGAGTGCCATCCACATTGGGCAGTATGTCACTTACCTGGTGGTCTAGGTGGGTCTCCCTGGTGGTCGAGATCGGCTCCCTGGTGGTCCCTGGTCGGCTCCCTGGTGGTCCTGGGTGGGCGCATCCCTGGTGGTCCCTGGGCAGGCTCCCTGGTGGTCTAGGGTGGCGATCCGAGGGAGGGCTGTGCTGATAAATCATCAGCACAAACCCTCCCTGTCAGGGATACAGCCGATCGGCTCTCCCCTCATCAGGTCTGCAGACCTGAGTACAGGAAAGCCGATAAACGGCTTTCCTGTATTACACTGTGACCAGCCGTGATTGGTCACGGCTGGTCACATGGTAAAGTGCTTCGGATCCTGAGGACGTCATATGACGTCCAGTCAGGATAACTGAGCCACTTCCCGGCCGTCATTTTGCATACGGCGGTCGGGAAGTGGTTAAAAAAGATAATTTTAAAAAACTTTTTTTGCATTGATACATGTCCCCTAGGGCAGCACCTGGGTCCCCATACACTTTTTATGGCAATAACTTGCATATAAGCCTTTAAAATGAGTACTTTTGTTTTTTCATGTTCGTGTCCCATAGACTTTAATAGAGTTTGCATGTTCAAACTTTTTGCCTGTTCGAGATGTTCTGGTGCGAACCAAACCGGTGGGTGTTCGGCCCATCCCTAATCAGAAGCTTTGACAAAACTGCTTACAAGAAACAGATTTAAAGAACTGAGTTTCAAAATGGGACTAATATAAGGAGTAGTTGTTGAGTTGGGGTGTTGTAATACAGAAGTGTATTTTGTGTAACGACTACTGTACATCGGTATTTAGTAGAGATATACTCCTTAATCAGTTATTAGCAGTGTTTATAAGTTTGTTGCTGCAGCCATGGTATGCTCTATGTCTTTTTAATGAATACAGTTCCTGTTTCCTGTCTGCAATTAAGCAGCAAAGCCCATGTGGACTGTTCTGTAGGGCTATATACAGAATTTCTAACAAGTAGTAAAGAAGATACCTTTGGACAGCAGCATTGACAGTAAGGGGGAGGCTAGTGTTAGACTAGCAGATTTAGATGAACTTGACTAACAAATTGAAGCTGAACTCGAGCTATCACTTTATAAGCAGTTACAACAAACAGTTTTTTTTCCTTCCTGTCAGTGTTAAATGGGTTGCTTCAACCCTCTTACTTCTACTTTGTCTGGACAGCCTGGTCTGCTAAAGTAAGGCAAAAATAACAGACTTATTGGACAGAACACTGGGTGAAAATATAGGAGAAAAAAACTAAAAAAGAAAATGTATGCAGTCAACACATCTAAGAATTGATGAACAGCAGTTTAATCGATTTTTGTGATTTTTGGATTTAATACCGCTTTATTCTATGGAACATGTTTTGCAAAAAATGTTTGCTTTGTTGTTGGAGGATGGGATCTTTCATCCCGGGCCATAGATAATATTTTATCTTGGGGATAGCCCTGGGCTGCCAGAGAAAAATAGTAAGGCCGGCCACAGACAGAACAAATTTGTTTCCTGCAACCAGCCGCTAGCAATAATCACATGTAAAATCTGGCAGGCTGGCAGGCTAATTGTACCCAAGCAGGGCCGTCTTTAACGCAGGGCAAATGAGGCATATGCCCAGAGCCCTGTCATTGTTGGGGGGCCCTGTGCTGCCAGTGGCGCTTGTCTGTTTGCCTATCACTTGTATATACAGAAGCGCTGCTTCCGTAATTACAAGTGACAGTGCTCCTCTCCACCCCCCCGGCAGCCGTTCTGCTCTGATCCATCTGGTATACAGTGAGTGACCTATGTATGAGAGAAAAGGAGGAAGGGGGCGGGGAATCTGCACAAGGGCAGCTGCCTACAGGAATGTCCGACAACATGCTGTGACTGAATAGGAGGACACAGAAAAACTGTACTAGAATCTAGAGGGGGGAGTGGAGTGGAGTTCTGCACCGGAATCTGGGGGGGAGGAACCATGCACCCCTGCACCCACCTCACTCTGCACCCACCTCACCCTGCACCTACCTCATCCTGCACCTTGCACCTACCTCACCCTGCACCTACCACACCCCTGCACTTTGCACCTACCTCACCCTGCACTCTGCACCTACCTCACCCCTGCATTCTGCACATAGCACACCCCTGAACCCTGCACTTAGCGCACCCCTAAGCCTTGCACGTAGCGCACCCCTCAACTCTGCACTCTGTTCACAGGGTGTTTAATTTTGGATTGTCTGTGTCTCCTACTGGGGAGATTTTTCTTCACTTCCTGCCCTGGAGATACAAAAACAAGGGAGAGAAAATCTCTCCAGGATAGGTTGTGTTCCCTTTGAGTTGCTGCTCCTTCTCTTGGTTGTGTGGACCTTAAAAGCACATTGGTGAGCTTGAGTTTTTGACTAACTTGTCATATTATTCTGTAAAAATGTATTTTTTCTGTTAATTCATGATAATTTTGTAATGTCTTCTTTTATTGTCAATTTCAGTTATGCTCTTCCTAAAGAAGCGGGTTCTCCCATGAAACAGGTTGAGGTATTATTTTCCACAGTGGAAGCATTCCCAAGGAGTACAGAGTCACTCTTTGATATGATTACATGTCATGAAGTATTTACTTAAAGGAGTTGTAAAGTCTCTATGCGTTAAGGTGAAAAACATTCTGTGCCGCAGCAGCCCCCCAGAGCCCCCTTTTTCTTACCTGAACCTGATCGTTCCAGCGACGAGAATGAACTCAGCAGCTCCAGCCGCTGTCTCGGGTCCTAATTGGTTAGATTGATATCAGAAGGAGCCATTGGCTCCCTCTGCTGTCAATCAAATCCAGTGACACAGGAGCCAGGGGCGGCGCTGAGTTTTTCTGTCTGTGTCAATGGACGCAGCAGCAGGACTTGGGAGCATGTCTGCATGGGGGGCGGCTCTCCGTTGGGGCACCCGATGAAGAGGAGGAACCAGGAGCGCCGCCGGGAAAGGAGGATCGGGGCCGCTCTGTGCAAAGTCCTTGCACAGAGCAGGTAAGTATGCCATGTTTGTTATTTAAAAAAAACAAAAAAAAAACTTTACAACCACTTTAACCTTGGAGGATTTTCTGTTTCCGCAGATAACATTTATGGGGGAGACATTATATACAAATTGTATTTGTTTGGATTTAAAATGTTTTTAACATTTACTATGTTGTAATAAAGCTGTGAAATTTTGAAATTGGGTCTGACAGTGTCTTGGCACCAGAAAATTCCATATTTTCTCTTGTTTTGTTACTGTTCAAACTACCAGGATGTGCTGCCTTAAGACCTTCATGGACTTGAGCCTGTACACCTTCATGGACTTATAACTGCCAGTTATGGACTTTATTGCCAAACCATGGTCTCTAGGGAACTCTTGTTGCCTCTTGTAGATTTTCAGCCTAAATGGACTAAAAGGATTGCTTTTGTGGACTTTGTCATCTGCCTAAGGTACAGTCATTTTATGGGGCACTAGAGAACTCTGTACAGGAATGTATGTGAAGATGTAATTTGAGAACTGTTCCTGTGTTATCCTTAACTACTTCAGTAAACATCTTTTGTTATTCCTATAATCTGCTTAGTCTGAAATCTCTTAAAGGGGTGCATGAATGGCATGTCAAAAGAACAAGGCTTAGAACAAGGTGACTAAAGTTAGAGAAGATACAGTACAGAGGTCTAATAAGCAGAATGCTATCCAGAGGAAGCTATGTTGCCATTGCTAAGGACTATTGTATTTGCGTCACATGCCAAAGCAGCCAAACAGCCAGGAGATAGGTGACATGGCCAAGGTGACAATTTCTCTGGTAGTGAAGGGGTTCTGCGCCTGGCCACTTCACTAGCCAGTCTCCCACTTTCTGGGACCTTTCCCATGACACAGAGCACCTAGGGACCCAGCCTGGAGTCGCAGGAAAAAGATGTAGAGGGGCCCAGAGAAAAAGAAAGCAAGCACCGAGAATGGAGAAAGTGCATTTCCTGTATACAGTAGCAACAGTGGGATTAATCACTGGGAGTGAAGTGGAATTTCTGAGTTGGTGGAGACTGCTGCATGCTCCAATTTTTACATGACAGCGGGCCGTTGCCTGTCCTTTAGGCATTAGCAAGCGCAGTTCCACAGTGTCCCTACTAGGGTGCCTTAAGCCCCGCACACAAACACCTGATGTATTATCTTGTCAAGATGCCTCATATAATCAGACATCTTCTCCCCCTCATTCTGGTAGGTATATTGAAACTGGAAATACATCTTGGAGGATACTTAAGTACAGTGGCGACTGGTGAAGTTTTAGGATAAGGGGGCGCCAGACCCTGTCCTTCCTTTTTGACCCCTCATGCTTCTCATAAGCCACACCCATTATAGAATCCACCCACTCCATTCCCTGTATTCCACCCATAGTGTCAGGAGTATACAGCCCTGCATCACAGATACGGTATACAGCCCAGGATCACAGATACGGTATACAGCCCAGCATCACAGATACAGTATACAGCCCAGCATCACAGATACAGTATACAGCCCAGCATCACAGATACAGTATACAGCCCAGCATCACAGATACAGTATACAGCCCAGCATCACAGATACAGTACACAGCCCAGCATCACAGATACATTGCGCAGCCCAGCATCACAGATACGGTATACAGCCCAGCATCACAGATACAGTATACAGCCCAAGATCTCAGATACGGTATACAGCCCAGCATCACAGATACAATATATAGGACAGCATCACAGATACAGTACACAGCCCAGCATCACAGATACGGTTTACAGCCCAAGATCACAGATACAGTATACAGCCCAGCATCACAGATACGGTATATAGCCCAGCATCATAGATACGGTATACATCCCAGCATCACAGATACGGTATACAGCTCAGCATCACAGATACGGTATACAGCCCACCATCACAGATACAGTATAAAGCCCAGCATCACAGATATGGTATACAGCCCAGCATCACAGATACAGTATACAGCCCAGCATCAAAGATATGGTATACATCCCAGCATCACAGATACGGTATACAGCCCAGCAGCACAGATACGGTATACAGCCCAGCATCACAGATATGGTATACAGCCTAGCAACCCTATACAGCCCTTGGTACCCCATGAATGGACCCCCAAGACAAGGAAAAGGAAGGAGAGAAAAACTGAAGCTGCAGAGGGGGGGGGGGGGGGGG
>BLSH010108124.1:1172412-1183439 GCA_018402905.1 Glandirana rugosa
ATAACACACAACCATAAGTGAAGGAAGGACAAGATAGAGAACTAAGAGGAATTTTCAACCTTAGCAGCGCCACATTTTCTGAAGATGAACTGAAGGTGTTGGAGCTTGGATTGAAATATGCTCCAGATAGAAACCTAAAAAAAAAAATGTGATGTTTTTATGGAGCTACAAAAATGTATGAGGAAAATTAATTAAGAAATATTACGCAAAGAAAACGGGAGGATTGATAGAACAGGAAGGAAGTGAATACCAACACACAATACTTGGATGAACTAAAAATTAAACCAGCCCTGCCAGTTCACAGCGGAGCAAATTGGGCACCTCTTCCAACTGACGCATGCTAGCTCAGTGGAGTCTAAGGCACAAGAAAATAGTTACAAGCTCTTAACTCGGTGGTATAGAGTGCCTACAGTGCTGGCAAGGTACTATCCAGCTGTGTCAAGGCTTTGCTGGCGGGGCTGTGGGATGGAGGGAACGCTTCTACACATTTGGTGGGAGTGCCCCGTTCTGCGGCCCTTCTGGCGGAGCGTTAGGAAACATATAGCAGATGGACTGGGGATGCACCTACCGGACTCCCCTGGACACTACCTACTCCATCTTCCGACTACCTCCATGGCTGCTTACAGGAGGAGCGCTCTCCCCACCTTCTCAACGCTGCCAAACGCTTAATCCCAATATATTGGAAGAGTGACAGGATCCCGACAGAATCGGAGTGGATTGGAAAGGTGGGGGAGATCATGGCGGCAGAGGAGTGGGTGGCCACGTGCAGAGGCACATCGAAACGGTTTGACGCTATATGGGCCCCCTTGGAAGGAATATGTTTCCAACACGGCCCAAGTGGCCTCCAGCCTAGACCTGGCTCTATTAGCACTGGTTGACCCCCAGTTTGCAAAAAAAGCAGGAATAAATCCTGGATAGCTCTAGGAACGGGATGGTAGCGGAGAGCTGGCCTGGGGGGGAGGCAAACGACCCCGCGTGACCGTAGTCGCTAATATCATTTACTATGACAATATCCTGAAATGGCTGAACGAACCTGATCCGGACTATTCTTGAGGAGAGGCATGGTCTTATTACATTGCTGGTGAGCAGGTGCTGGGCATGGGGGTCGATGGGTGGCGGGTGTTTGCCCGGGGGGGATTGTCTGGCCCATAGGGACCGAAAGTCTGGGGCCGGGGGTCCCTCCTCGGGGAATGGCCGCCGGGGGCGGACCCGGGGGCCCGGGGCCTGCGGTAATAGAAGCAGAAAAGTGCAGTGAAGAGCTATCTCCTCAAGACCCCCTTTCCCTCCCCCCACCCCCTCTTTTCTTTTGTTTTTGAGTGCCAACTGGTACCGGACCTTCTTTTGCACTTCATTACTGCATTCCGTTTGATAACATAGAAAATGTTAGAAATTATATGCTGCACACTAGCTGCACTAAAATGGCCTTATATGATACTGATGATTGTGCAACCCGCGATTTGATTTATTTGCCATGTGTCCGCTCCAATGTTGGACTTACACTCATTCAATGTACGTCTTATACCCTTTGCAAACAAAAATAAAGATTATTTAAAAAAAAATTAAACCAGCCAGAAGGAAAAAGGATGTGGAAAGAGGCATGGAAGAACTAGAGAAGAAAAAAGAGATTGTCATCAGGCCAGCTGATAAGGGGGGGGGGGGGTCTGATAATTTTGAATAAATCAGATTATATTAATGAACTAAACAGATTGGTGGAGGACACAGCAACATATGAAGAACTCAATGGGAATCCCACGAACAAATACAAAGCCAAACTTAAGAAACTGATTTAAAAAGGGCCCACAAAGAAGGGATACTTAACAAAAAAAAGATGAAATATCTGGTACCAGATGCCCCAATCACTCCAGTGATTTACCAGTTGCCCAAAATGCATAAGGATCCATTGAAACCACCAGGAGGACCCATAGTGAGTGGGATTGGCTCACTATTCTTGAGAGCAGGAGAGTATGTGGACTGTTTTCTACAACCACTCACTCAACAGTATACCGCCCATTTAAAAGATAGTAAGGATTTGATGATTATGTTACAAGAGCTTGAAATTGATGAAAACTGTATCCTGGCAAGTACTGATGTCAATTCACTTTATACTAATATACAGAAACATAACGCACTTGAAGCAGTGGAATGGGCCCTTAACAACACAGAGTTAAAGTACAAACAGAAGGATTTCCTGATACAGCTTTTAGAGCTGGCAATGAGTAACAACTTTTTCTGGCACTGGAAGAAGTACTACAGACAAAAGAGGGGGGTAGCCATGGGGGCAAAATATGCCCCCTCGGCTGCCAAACTTTTTATGAGCTGCTGGGAACAGGATGCCATTGTTGGACAACACATACCTGAACTCAAGGCCTATAAAAGATATATAGATTATATCTTTATTATCTGGGCAGGATCACAGGAATCATTATAGAAATTTCTTGGCGATATCGGAAATAATCAGTATAGGATCTCCTTTACTGCAACCTCTAGCAAAAATGCGATTAATTTCCTGGATCAGGTTTTATTCAAAAAAGGCAACAAACTGGCAACCAAGACCTACTTGAAGGCAGTTGACCGAAATAGCTATATCCCAATGGGAAGCCGTCACCATCCTAACTGCCTAAGCTATATACCCAAGAGCCAGATGCGCAGGATTAGAGGGAACTGTCAAGACGAAAATGACTATGAAGAACAAGTGGAAGTGTTGGTTGAAAGATTTCAAGAAAAGGGTTATGATTTAAGAGAGTTAAAGAAAACCAAAGAACAAGTACGGAACATGAACAGAAATGATCTACGAAGCAATAAAAAGAGTAGAGATAAAGATTATGGAATAGCTTTCATTACTGGATACAACAGACAATATAAACAGTTTGAATCCATCCTCAAAAAACATTGGCATATACTGCTAAAAGATGAAGATTTGAAAAAGATCCTACCATACAAAGCACAATTTATTTACAAAAAACCCCCAACACTGTGTACAAAATTGGCACGCAATGTAGTGAGTCCCCCCAAAAAGACCTGCACCTTTTTGGACCAGGTGGGTTTTCTTAGCTGTGGCAGGTGTATCATATGCAAGACCTCCTAATTTAGAACTAGGAAGATGACACATTTCTCCTTAAACATCTATGGGGCCACCTTTGAGATCAAGAAATGTACCACATGTGCCAGCACACACGTGACTTACATCCTAGCCTTTCCCTGTGGGCTCCAGTATGTGGGGAGGACCACGAGAGAGCTGGGTGTAAGGCTACATGAACAAGTAAACAATATTAAAATGGGGTACAAAGATCACAGCCTATCCAATCCTTTTAGATTGGTCCACAATAGGGACCCCACACTACTTCAGTTTTGTGGGATAGACAAGGTAGAAGCACACTGCAGGGGCACTAACCTCAAACAGGCTGTTTCAGAATGAAACCCAGTGGCTCCATAGGCTAGGAACTATGTGTACAAAAAGAAGGAAAGGAATAGGGGGATAGTACTGGTGTTATCTTGCAATATTCTATTGTCACTTGTATATACACAATTCTGCCATGTCACTCTGACCAAAATTGCCAAACGCTATAGGATGTCCCACCACAGCCAGTGGAACTAAAGAATGGTCAAATGAGTGGCACTATACAGGGTCAATGAATACAAAATTATTTTATTATACTACAAAGTTACATAATAATTACACCATGCTAAGGGCTCATATAAACAGGGTCTAAGTGGCCCGTGATCACCCACAGATAACCATGCAAGGACAAACACTGTGTGACAATACACATGACATACAATAAACAAAAAACGTCTGGATGCCAGTTCAGGTGCACACCTAGGACAACCCATGGGAATCTCCCGTATATTGACTATCAGTACACAATGTATATGTATGGGTGTCCCAAATGTGCACATAGACCTGGTGACTCGAGTCAAGATGGGGAAGGGGGGGGGGGACCGGGATGGGAGGCAGGGGAAGGGGAGAGGAAAGGGGGGGGTGCGTGTTGGACACGATAATTGCAGCAGTCTTGGCAGATTGTGGGGGAGAGTCGTGTTGGAAGTCCAAGGTTCATGGAGAGGCCCACAGCATATGTGTTCCTATAGTTAATGCAAACTCATGGCTGAGATAAGATGTCCTACAGTCCAGACTAATCTTGAATGCAACCGCTCAGTGGGTTCGTGGTCAGCAGTTCACTCAATGTTCATTGTTAAATAACCAGGCTGCTACCATTATATTGCATGCAGAAGACTGATCCAAATCCTGCCGGCACTGAGTACTGACCAACCAAGGCCTTCACGCCAACACTCTATAAGTGTATATTCAGAGCATCACCAGGTATGCATCATACATTTGCCAGGCTGCTATTACTTCACAGTATACACACGGATAAAAGTGAGCGCTCATAGGTGTATATTGTTAGTATATAGGCAGTGTAAGTTCGCACCTGGTGCTTGCATATGCTTAGCTAGTATGTCACAGGTAATGCCTCTGATGATGACTTATAATGGCTCCGCTCCTCCAGATGATAACTCAGTTTTGTGCCAATTGCTGTATGCCATGCACCCAGCTGCCTCAACTCTCCATTATTACATTCCTCAGTGCCTCCCTGAATGCGTGCATCCCATGGCTCCCCTCTCCTGCGATTCACCATCTGAGAGTCATTTCCGAGGTGTAATGAGCGGCGTCACATGACGCTGATGACGTCAACGCGTTTCACAAATTGGAAGGTGTGTAGCTTCGTCTGGACTTACGAGCGGTTCCCAGCCCGTTCTTTTTCACGGCGTCACCACTGTGGCTGGGAACCACCCTCTTCACATCTTAAAGGAACAATTAGTGATTTTCTTCTTTTTCTTGTAAGACAGATTGCGTATTTCCAAAGCTCCATATTGGGGACTGATTTCCCCCATGATTACTTGTGAGTCAAATGGAGGTAGAAAGTAGAAGATCACCAGGAAAAAGAAAAAGAAGAAAGAAAGGAAGGAATATGGGAAATAGGGGGAATAAGAGGAGGAGGGAGGAGGGGGGAGGGGAAAGAATACACTAATTACTTTAACAAATAATATATAATATAGCTAACCCCCATCATACCCAAGCTGATCTTATGGTATTAATGTATGGCCATCTCTATTTTTATATACTTATTTACATAGATTAAATCTACTTTGATAATTCAGACATAGGGATGATGATTTTATATGCAAACATATTTGTGTTTCGGGGCGTCCTAATGTGGCGGGAGAAATACAACAGATTAAACTCTGTACTGTCCCACCCCTTCGAGAAGAGTCCTCCGCACATTATATCCCCATCAAAGTCTGTATCTAAACCCATGGAGTTGGGGTGATTATGTCTACTTTCGGGAATATGGCAAGGTATCATATATCTACATATTTACAGTATTTTTATTGTTTATACAAGCTTGTATCCTACGGTTCCAAAAACACCTGTAAATTGAGTTCTGTGTTCAGGCCCGAGGGGGCCACAGAGTTCAATTTGTATATCCAGGATTTTTCTTTCTGTAGTAAAATCCGGTTAAAATCCCCCCTCCTTGCTGATAGGTTGAGTGCATAGATGATTTTGACTGTCATCCCATCCAACTTTCCCCTATGGGCCTGTGCAAAGTGACGTGCCAGTGTTTTTTCTGGATCCTTTGCTTTAATCTCACGCATGTGTTCTCCCATGCGTGTCTTTAGTGGTCGCTTTGTTTTCCCTATGTAAATTTTACCACAGGGACATGTGACCATATAGATCACTCTCTCCGTGGAACAATTCACTAGGCCCTGGATTTGATATGTTTTTATCCTTTGTGAATCAAAAAACGTATCCGTTCTGTCCACATATGGGCAGACCAGGCACCGCCCGCAAGGGAACATCCCTTTGCTCCTGGGGAAGTCTGATAGCCAAGTCTTTTCAGTCTCCTTTGTGTACTCTGATCTAATCAACATGTCACCCAGGTTTCTGGCCCTCCTGGCAACTATTTTAGGTGAAGGTTGAATAATCTCTGCCACCCCCCGGGGCAGTAGTCAGTAATGCCCAGTGTTTGTCCAAAACTTGTCGGACATCATCCCACTGCGAACTGGGTAATTACCCTCAGGAGGGAAGAATGAAGAACTCCTGCACCTTCACACCTATTCTCTTCTCCCACTCTGGGTTTGGGTTTTAGCAATTCACTTTTCTTTTTGCTTTTCTTAATTGGCCATGAGTGTAGCCTCTTTCACGGAATCTTGTGTAGAGTTCCCTGCTCTCTTTTGCAGAGTTCCCTGCTCTCTTTTGCATAGTCCTCCCTCTTGGAACAATTGAGCTTCAGACGAAGGAATTGACCTACTGGTATCCCGTCCTTTAGCCATCTAGGATGATGACTATCAGCTTGTAGTAATGTATTGGCCAAAGTTTCCTTTCTGTACGTGCTAGTCATTAGTGAGTCCCCCTCTATCGAAACCCAAAGGCCCAAGAAGGATATTTTTTTTGCCTGGCAAATGTATGATGCATACATATACATTGTGTATTGATAGTCAATATACGGGAGATTCCCGTGGGTTGTCCTAGGTGTGCACCTGAACTGGCGTCCGGACGTTTTTTGTTTATTGTATGTCATGTGTATTGTCACACAGTGTTTGTCCTTGCATGGTTATCAGTGGGTGATCACGGGCCACTTAGACCCTGTTTTTATGAGCCCTTAGCATGGTGTAATTATTATGTAACTTTGTAGTATAATAAAGTAATTTTGTATTTATTGACCCTGTATAGTGCTACTCATTTGACCATTCTTTAGTTCCACTGGCTGTGGTGGGACATCCTATAGTGTTAGGAACTGTGTCCACGGGGATTAAATATTGAGTTGGATATCAACTGCTTTCTGGTCAATTGGTAAGGTATCTTTCAACCATAAATGATTCCAACATAACGATTTTACATATGGAGACCCAGGGCCCTCATTCCAAGGAAGATAGGTCAAAATGACCCTAATTTAGGGCCTATTCTCTTTCCTGTTTTCTTCTTATTCAATCGTTCTCTTACCATACACTCAGTCTTTAGAAATTATTAAAGAAATCGTTTTTATCATTTAATTATTAATTATGAATTAATGTTCATTTTGTAATTATTAATATTTTTTTCTATTTTTCTTTAATAAATATATTTATATTTTTCAAGTTATTATTTTTCCTGAAAAGGTTAATAAATAGGAATTGGTTTTCCTCTTATTTTTATAAAATGTTTTTGTATTTCAATTCATTTTTTATTTTTATTTTGTCAACACATATCAGTACAAATTATTGTTAACTTACGTATCTAGCATTTAATGTAGCAAAACTTCTTAAATTATTAATGCCCCATGTTTATTATAAGGTATCAGTGCAGCTCTATATGACACCAGTGGCATATTTTAAAAGATTATGACCCCGATTAATGTTGTCACCGGATCGGATGCAATGGAATTAATTAGGGTGTAGGAAGTTCCATAAGGCACCCATGCGTCTAAAGTCAATACACCTAAAAGGAAGTGATGTAACAATCTGATGCCTACACAGGAAATTGACTGTTCTCCTGTATATAAATAACGGCTTAGGAGACCGGAAGTGATGTCCTTGATGACGCTCTGTGGGTGGGACGAAGCGCGTTGACGCAGTTCCGGTCCTCTGAAACCATTGACGTAATTTCCGGTGTCTGTGGAGCGCACAGCGCCAGACAAACAGGGAGCCTAGCGTGGCATTGACTACCTGCCTGTACTCATTGAAGATTCTGTACGTTTCATCTTGTTTGCACAATAAACCTGTTTTTAGCAATACTTCACTATGTCTGCCCTTACTTTGATTGGAGGTAATTGCCTATCCCAGTCCTGAAGGGGATATCACTTTTAAAGATACCACCATTCTGGTACTACCAACACCAGAAAAAGCTTCTTTAGACCCCAGACTGCAAAGCTGTGAGTCATTTGTTTCTGGTGAGTAGCAGGAAAAGAGAAGAGTGTGTTGCACCGCACGATTGGATTGTTTACAGCACACCGCCACTTTTTCGTTTGATTTGAGCACTGAGCACTTTTGTGATTTGGAACCACAAAGAACTGGTTTATTTATTGCCGGCTTGCACATCAGTTGGAGTTAATAATGGACTGATTCATAGTACAAATGAACTGTTTGGCACAATATCACTTTATGATTACATTTTCTGTATATATAATATTTATTTGATACAGCACAATTTATATTTATATACTATTGAGGAGGGTACTACTAGAGCTGTGTTTATCATAGTTTGTCACATATTAGGAGGTTTTCACCCCTGCACATAGCAGCGGCAGAGCACCAGGCCCTCTGTTTCTTCACACATCAACGCGGGTTTATCTATATTTATATACTTATACATACATATATATTGTTTCATAGAATAAGAGAGTGTTGCGGTGCACTGCTTTGCACCACAATGCAGGACAAAACTAGGCCAATGAAGCATCTTGCCTGCAATCACATAATTACATAGCCGTCACACTTCCCATAGTGCACTGTGTCCGGCGCCCGGCCCGAACACAGTGCACTTAAAGGACTTTTTTTTTTAAAATGGCGTTTTTTTTCTCAGACTAGCTTGGGGGGGGGGGTGCCTGTGTGCCCCCTATGGATGGGCCGCCACTGCTTAAGTAGTCATAGGCAGTAAAGTCTTGTTTGCTGAATTTCAGGTTGTTGGTAACTTCTGAGGTAGGCCCCCTTAAGCACTCCTCCCCTTAAGTGATAATTTCTTTTTATGGGGCCTGGGGAATGTCCCATTCATCCAGGGCTTGCATGCCTTGCTCCAGCCATTCTTCTAAACTCTCCTCACCAGCAAGCACTGGCTATTAACCTGAAAAGACTCCTATTTTTTGGTACCCAGACTAGCCTTCTGGATGTAAGTGCAAGAGGTCCCTCGATCTGGTTTCCAGTCCAGTATAAACATTCTCTGATCAGGAACTAATCCTGTGTCGGGAGTATCAGCCACCACACTTTACTACAGTCAGCTGTTTTTCTCTTGGCACCACTTGGTGGCTGCAGCAGGGTCCACATTGGCTGTCTCTGGCTTGTTGTCTTGGTAACTCACTTGAAGAACAGAGAAATCCTGGACAATAACTCCCCATGTGTAGTGCTACCCTGAATGAGCTGCTTGGTAATGTGGGTTTTCTGTTCTGCACATTGACTCCAAGAACAACCTCAGCCTCTCTGGAACTGCTGGTTGAGTGAAAGTTACTGTACGCACTTATAGGAACACAAGTGTGGATACCTATAACTCAACTGTGAATTAGTGCCAGGGCACAAGACAATTTAATGGTAAATGAACTCAATGTATTGGTATGGGTTAGAGTAAGTGATGATTCAAGCTCAAATGAGCATACAGAAGGTAAGTTCAGGCTTAGTTTGCTAGATAGTACAATCAGTATGCCCAAGTAACCTAGAATAGAGTTCTGTACCACTAGACTGGAATTAAAGTGATTGTAAAGTCTCAGCTACTAAATAATGTTATCTTCTCTGTTTTAGGTCTATTTTAAATGCAGTATGTGTGTGTTTTTTAAAGTATAATGCTACATACCTTTTTTGCACAGCACTGCTGTGCAATCATGTGCCCTCCCTCTGCTCTCCTTCACAATCTAAGGAAGTACAGTGGGAGGGGCTGAGATTCCCTTATGGTATATGCAAGCTAGCAGAGGGAGAACATTTGACTGCACAGCAGTGCTGTGCAACAAAGGTATGTAGCATTATGGTTAAAAAAAACACACACATACACTGCAATTTATATGAATCTAAAACAGAGATGATAAAAGTATTTAATAGATTTGACTTTAAAACCACTTTACTAAAGAGGAGAGGAGGATCAGCTGCAAGGGAATAGTATTACACAGTCAAGGCAGGAGGGGCAGGGAGGAGATTGGGTTCTCACACAGAATATGGAAATGACAGGGAGAGAGGGAAGGAAGAGGGAGAGATGTAGTCATACTGAAGAGAGAGCATGATGACGGAAGGACATAAACTGACTACGCTATCAGGGATCAGCAGCCATAATAAGTGTGGTCAGATTACATAGGGGAATACAGGAACAGGCAAGACCAACAAGGGCAGGGCAGCCAATCAACAAGCGTTTCACTGGTTTGCCCTTAGAAGCCATCACAGCCATGCCTACTAATGGCATGGCTGTGATTGGCCAGTGCATCATGTGACCCAGCCTCTTTATAAGCTGGAGTCACGTAGTGCTACAGTCACATGCTCTTGGGTTAGCTGTAGGGAGAGGAAGCTGACAGCGTGAGGAAGAGATTAGAGACATTTTAAGATCTGATCCTGTATCCTGAAATAGATTACATTACTACTGCTGTGCTGTTGCTCTGAGGACAGATAGCAGAAATTAGAGATTTCACATTCCGCTGCTTTGAGTTGCAGATCAAACTCTGCATAAAACAATGATCGCTACGATCGTGCTCAACGATCAGATTGTTGGGAGAATTTGAGATTTCAAATACTGCTGCTTAGAGTTGGAGATTGCAGATTAAACTCTGTCTAACGAAACGATCGTACGTTAGTACACAACGATCAGATTGTGGGATCGTACACAACGATCAGATTGTGGGAGTAATTTGAGATTTCACATACTGCTGCTTTGAGTGATCTGACTGCACTAGGTAGAGGCTTCTGCTTAGAGGGACAGATTCTTGTTCCAAAACCAATGCCTACTCCTATAGGGCCAGCTGTTGCTGTAAGTGACACATTATTGTTCAAAAATCATCTCCTAGTTCTAAAGGGAGAGTTTCCAGGTGTTGCTTAGAGTGACAGATTCTTGTTCCAAAACCATTGCCTACTCCTATAGGACCTGCTGTTGCTGTAAGTGACACATTATTGTTGAAAAATCATCTTCATCTCCTGTGCCGTTATGTGATGAATGTTGGCCACCCAATGTATCAGTAATTACTCATTTCTCCTTCTTCTATTACAATTTGATATTATTGCTGCTGTAGCCCATGTGCACAAGTGTGTTAGAGTATTATAGTGCATACATATTATGGCTTGTATCTCTATATATGAAAAGTGCCGGT
>BLSH010108124.1:1183967-1196668 GCA_018402905.1 Glandirana rugosa
AGTTATGAGTAACACTCTTCGCTAGAGGTTTCGAAGTATTTGGCCGTGAGTCTCCTCTCGCTAGAGGAGACTCTTACGGACTCTTCAGTCCTCGCCATAAAATGGTGAGGAACTATCTCAACTCGCTTGGAGACCTTCAAGTCCAAGACGACCAGACCGGCTTGAAGCCCTGTTTCAGGTCCAGGCCCAGGCCTGCCTTGGGCTTGCTAGCGTGCCTGTGGCTTGGGGTAACTTTAGTTACACCTGGGTTTGAAAATCCGTGTTTTTACCGACATCGTTTCAGGACCTTTCGGGATCTCCCGACGTTTTCCTTCCTTCTTTGTAGGTCACTTGTCCCACCCTTACCCCCATTTCCTTCCTTTTGCAGCCCTCTAGGGCTTTCCAGGACTTTGCTACAGCCATTTTTGTGCCTAAAAGTTTGGGTCCACATTGATTTCAATGGGGTTCGGTGTCCGTGCGATCGTTCGGGTTCCGTCCGGACCCGGACCTGGACTTTGTCCCGAAGTTCGGCCAGACCAGCAGAACCTGAACTTCCAGAGGTTCGCTCAACTCTATCAAGGAGTGGTAAAATACCGCTCCTGACTTCTCAGGCATTCTCAGAGGAGATCGCTCTCCTCTGAGTGCCGGTTTATGAAGCTTTGGAGATCGCTTCTCACAATGAGTATTGAAGCGATCTCCAAACGCTGTGAACTCCACAGAGCGGCTCCTGTGACTGTAATCTCACGCGACACAGTGAGATTACAGCACTGGGAAGTTCAAAATAGTAAAGTTGATCACAAAGCAACACACATTACACACCTCATATTAAGAACTTACATTCCCCCTACACAATATACAGTCAGGTCCATAAATATTGGGACATCGACACAATTCTAATCTTTTTGGCTCTATACACCACCACAATGGATTTTAAATGAAACGAACAAG
The DNA here is from genome assembly GCA_018402905.1 of Glandirana rugosa. Lineage (NCBI taxonomy): Eukaryota > Metazoa > Chordata > Amphibia > Anura > Ranidae > Glandirana > Glandirana rugosa. The sequence continues at coordinate 1,184,895 of BLSH010108124.1, forward strand.
ATGTGCTTTAACTGCAGACTTTCAGCTTTAATTTGAGGGTATTTACATCCAAATCAGGTGAACGGTGTAGGAATTACAACAGTTTGTATATGTGCCTCCCACTTTTTAAGGGACGAAAAGTAATGGGACAATTGGCTGCTCAGCTGTTCCATGGCCAGATGTGTGTTATTCCCTCATTATCCCGTTTACAAGGAGCAGATAAAAGGTCCAGAGTTCATTTCAAGTGTGCTATTTGCATTTGGAATCTGTTGCTGTCAACTCTCAATATGAGATCCAAATAGCTGTCACTATCAGTGAAGCAAGCCATCATTAGGCTGAAAAAAACAAAACAAACCCATCAGAGAGATAGCAAAAACATTAGGTGTGGCCAAATAAACTGTTTGGAACATCCTTAAAAAGAAAGAATGCACCGGTGTGCTCAGCAACACCAAAAGACCAGGAAGACCACGGAAAACAATTGTGGTGGATGACCAAAGAATTCTTTCCCTGGTGAAGAAAACACCCTTCACAACAGTTGGCCAGATCAAGAACACTCTCCAGGAGGTAGGTGTATGTGTGTCAAAGTCAACAATCAAGAGAAGACTTCACCAGAGTGAATACACAGGGTTCACCACAAGATGTAAACCATTGGTGAGCCTCAAAAACAGGAAGGCTAGATTAGAGTTTGCCAAATAACATCTAAAAAGCCTTCACAGTTCTGGAACAACATCCTATGGACAGATGAGACCAAGATCAACTTGTACCAGAGTGATGGGAAGAGAAGAGTATGGAGAAGGAAAGGAACTGCTCATGATCTAAAGCATACCACCTCATCAGTGAAGCATGGTGGTGGTAGTGTCATGGCGTGGGCATGTATGGCTGCCAATGGAACTGGTTCTCTTGTATTTATTGATGATGTGACTGCTGACAAAAGCAGCAGGATGAATTCTGAAGTGTTTCGGGCAATATTAGTTAAAAAGGGGGATTACCGCGCTAGGCTAGATCAGCTGAGGAAGTGAGCTGCCACCTATAACGACCAAATTAATTGCGTAAACCTTTGTGTGTGTGGGGGTGGGCATCAATGCAGCCTCACCCGTGCCCATCCAATGTAGCCTGCAATGCAGAGAGAGGAGATTACACAGAGTGGGGAACTCCCGCTTACCTGGCGCAACCACTGTCATATGAAGTCCTGCTTCCTGGACCGGCACCTATGATAGACATCACCAGTGTGCTGTCTATTATATAAGCTGGTCCAGGAGGTAGGACTTTGTAATCTTTAGATCCCTGCTCTGTGTAATCCGGCGGTGCCCCCCCCCCGAGCAGCCCAATGGGCCCTGCAGGATCCATGATAGGGCCAGCCCTGGGTGCCCCCCCTTTACCTGCAGTTAGTTGGTAGCTGCGCCCCTGGCCCCTGCGCCCCTGGCCCAGCCCAGCCCTCCCCAGCACACAGTTCAGATCACACAGTGCATACAAATAAGGTCACACAGTGCACACAGATCACACAGTGCACACAGTTCAGATCACACAGTGCACACAGATCAGATCACACAGTGCACACAGTTCAGATCACAGTGCACACAGATCAGATCACACAGATCACAGAACATATCACACAGTGCACACAGATCAGATCACACAGATCACAGAACATATCACACAGTGCACACAGATCACAGTTCAGATCACACAGTGCACACAGATCAGATCACACAGATCGCAGATCAGATCACACAGACCACACATCAGATCACATCGCACAGCGCACACAGAACAGACCACACAGTGCACACAGATCACAGATCAAATCACACAGTGCACACAGATCACAGAGTACACACACCACACAGTGCACACAGATCAGATCACACAGATCACAGATCAGATCACACAGTGCACACAGATCACAGATCAGATCACAAAGATCAGATCACAGAGTACACACACCACACAGTGCACACAGATCAGATCACACAGATCAGATCACACAGTGCACACAGATCACAGATCAGATCACAAAGATCAGATCACACAGTGCACACAGTACAGATCACGCAGATCACAGATCACACATTGCACACAGATCAGATCACACAGATCACACAGATCAGATCACACAGTGCACACAGATCAGATCACAGATCGGATCACACAGATCACAGATCAGATCACACAGATCAGATCACACAGATCACAGATCACACATTGCACACAGATCAGATCACACAGTGCATACAGATCAGATCACAGATCAGATCACACAGATCACAGATCAGATCACACAGATCAGATCACACAGAGCACAGATCACACATTGCACACAGATCAGATCACACACATCACACAGTGCACACAGATCAGATCACACAGATCACAGATCAGATCACGCAGATCACAGAGTGCACACAGATCACAGATCAGATCACACAGTGCACACAGATCAGATCACACAGATCACAGATCAGATCACACAGATCACCAGTGCCCATCAATGCAGCCTCATCAGTGTCTGTCAATGCAGCCTCATCTGTGCCTAGCAGCTTAGCCTCATCAGTGCCCATCAATGCGGCCTCACCGGTGTCCATTAATGCAGCCTGATCAGTGCCCATCAATGCAGCCGCACCAGTGCCCATCAATGCAGCCTCACCAGTGCCTATCAAATGCAACCTGATCAGTGCCCATCAATGCAGCCTGATCAATGCCCATCAATGCAGCCCGATCATTGCCCATCAATGCAGCCTCACCAGTGCCCATCCAATGCAGCCTGCAATGCAGAGAGAGGAGATTACACAGAGTGGGGATCTCCGGCTTACTTGGCGCAGCCACTGTCATATGAAGTCCTGCTTCCTGGACCGGCTCCTATGAGCACCAGTGTGCTGTCTATTATATAAGCTGGTCCAGGAGATAGGACTTTGTAATCTTTAGATCCCTGCTCTGTGTAATCCGGCGGTGCCCCCCCCCCCCCGGGGCAGCCCAATGGGCCCTGCGGGATCCATGATAGGGCCAGCCCTGGGTGCCCCCCCTTTGCCTGCAGTTAGTTGGTAGCTGCGCCCCTGGCCCCTACTTCCTTCCTCCAAAGAAGAAAAATGTGAGCAGGCAGCGACCGTCTGCAATTTTGAATGTAAGTTAGGGTGGCCTGGGGGGCAATTGCCACCCTGCCCCCCAGCCCAGCCCCCCCCCCCCCCCCCAGCACACAGTTCAGATCACACAGTGCACACAAATAAGGTCACACAATGCACACAGATCACACAGTGCACTCCGATCACACAGATCACACAGATCAGATCACACGGTTCACACAGATCAGATCACACAGTGCACACAGATCAGATCACACAGTGCACACAGATCAGATCACACAGATCAGATCACACAGTGTACACAGATCAGATCACACAGTGCACACAGATCAGATCACACAGTGCACACAGATCAGATCACACAGATCACACAGTGCACACAGATCAGATCACACAGTGCACACAGTTCAGATCACACAGTGCACACAGATCAAATCACACAGATCACACAGTGCACACAGATCAGATCACACAGATCACACAGTGCACACAGATCACAGATCAGATCACACAGATCACAGAACATATCACACAGTGCACACAGATCACAGTTCAGATCACACAGTGCACACAGTTCAGATCACACATCACACAGATCACACAGTGCACTCCGATCACACAGATCACACAGTGCACACAGATCAGATCACACAGATCACACAGTGCACACAGATCATATCACACAGATCGCAGAGTGCACACAGATCACACATCACACAGTGCACACAGATTAGATCACACAGATCACACCACACAGATCAGATCACACAGATCACACATTGCACACAGATCAGATCACACAGTGCACACAGATCAGATCACAGATCAAATCACACAGATCACAGATCATATCACACAGATCACAGATCAGATCACACAGATCACAGATCACACATTGCACACAGATCACACATTGCACACAGATCAGATCACAGAGTGCACACAGATCAGATCACACAGTGCACACAGATCAGATCACAGATCAAATCACACAGATCACAGATCAGATCACACAGATCACAGATCAGATCACACAGATCACACATTGCACACAGATCAGATCACACAGTGCACACAGATCAGATCACAGATCAGATCACACAGATCACAGATCAGATCACACAGATCAGATCACACAGATCACACAGTGCACACAGATCAGATCACACATTGCACACAGATCAGATCACACAGATCACAGAGTGCACACAGATCACAGAGTGCACACAGATCACAGAGTGCACACAGATCAGCTCACACAGTGCACACAGATCAGATCACAGATCAAATCACACAGATCACAGATCAGATCGCACAGATCACAGATTGCACACAGATCAGATCACACAGTGCACACAGATCAGATCACACAGATCACAGAGTGCACACAGATCACAGAGTGCACACAGATCACAGAGTGCACACAGATCACAGATCACACATTGCACACAGATCAGATCACACAGTGCACACAGATCAGATCACAGATCAGATCACACAGATCACAGATCAGATCACACAGATCACAGAGTGCACACAGATCACAGAGTGCACACAGATCAGATCACACAGTGCACACAGATCACAGATCAAATCACACAGATCACAGATCAGATCACACAGATCACAGATCAGATCACACAGTGCACACAGATCAGATCACAGATCAGATCACACAGATCACAGATCAGATCACAGATTGCACACAGATCAGATCACAGATTGCACACAGATCAGATCACACAGATCACACATTGCACACAGATCAGATCACACAGATCACAGAGTGCACACAGATCACAGAGTGCACACAGATCACACAGTGCACACAGATCACAGATCAGATCACACAGATCACAGATCACACATTGCACACAGATCAGATCACACAGTGCACACAGATCACAGAGTGCACACAGATCACACAGTGCACACAGATCAGATCACACAGATCACAGAGTGCACACAGATCACAGAGTGCACACAGATCAGATCACACAGATCACAGAGTGCACACAGATCACAGAGTGCACACAGATCAGATCACACAGTGCACACAGATCACAGATCAGATCACACAGATCACAGATCACACATTGCACACAGATCAGATCACACAGTGCACACAGATCACAGAGTGCACACAGATCACACAGTGCACACAGATCAGATCACACAGTGCACACAGATCACAGAGTGCACACAGATCACACAGTGCACACAGATCACACAGTGCACACAGATCACAGAGTGCACACAGATCACACAGTGCACACAGATCAGATCACACAGTGCACACAGATCACAGAGTGCACACAGATCACACAGTGCACACAGATCAGATCACACAGATCACAGAGTGCACACAGATCAGATCACACAGTGCACACACATCACACAGTGCACACAGATCAGATCACACAGTGCACACAGATCAGATCACACAGTGCACACAGATCAGATCACACAGATCACAGAGTGCACACAGATCAGATCACACAGTGCACACAGATCAGATCACACAGATCACAGAGTGCACACAGATCAGATCACACAGTGCACACACATCACAGATCACAGAGATCAGGCTGGCTGCACCCAACTGGGACAGGGACGAGGTTTACCAAGTGGCACGGAGGGGCGTGGCCCAGCCCAGCCTGTTGCTAACTTGATGGGTTCAGCCATGCATGCTCACAGAATGTGACAGCAGAGATGGATGAAGAGGAGACCCTGGACTCTATGGAATCCCATGGTCAACATTAAGACACGGCTGCCATCTAGAAGCACTTCTCTGCCACGTCTTTCCCCCCATCTTGGCTGCTTCCAAATGCTCAGAGGAGGAGATCTATGAGTAGAGTTGGCTGGCTGCGGTCAGGACTGTTTGGTAAGCTGGCTGGGAGAAGAGCGAGTGGGAGGGATGTGTTCTTCATATGTCTACCTGAGATCAGACCTCCGAGGAGCGCAAATCTCTTGCTCCAGAGGCCATGGCACTAGACAGGCACTACATAGCAGAGATCTGATCATTGCACAATCCATGGCATCCACTTTGCAGAGCTTGCTGGGCTGACATGGGGCTGCAGCCAGGGGAAGCCAACGTGTACAGACTGCTGTCTGCTGCTGGATTTCCAGCCTCTTCCATAGACATGTGAGCCTTACTCAGTAGTGACAGATGGGGACACATTGTAGCCCCGGTACACCTCATAGGAAATGATTGCATGCCTTGATCTTTATTTCAATTTATATTTACATACACACATAATGCACATATGTATATTACATAGAACACACATTGTACAATGTTCTTGCTCAATTTCCTTTAGATTTACCATGAAGTGCAAGGGCCTGTCTGATTGCAATTGGGTTTGACGTCCTATTACATGGTTTTGGTAAAGGAAAATTGTATAATGTATGGCTAGCCCATAGCTATACATGCAAAAAGACATGCTATATTCAAACAAAGATATCCAAAAATAGGACATGCATATAGACAAGGGATGTAGATATACAGATCAATAGATAGATTGATGATCAATAGATAGAAAGACATTAACAGAACTTACTTATAGCTATATATTCATAGATGCAATCAAAAGTATTCAGAAATAGGGCATGCATATAAACAAAGGGATATAAAAAAGATAGAGCGATAAATAGATAGATTGATAGATTAACAGATACATGGACAGATTGACAGATAGACAGACAGATAGATAGATAGATAGATAGATAGATAGATAGATAGATAGATAGATAGACCATTGATGGATGGATGGATAGATGGATGGATGGATAGATAGATAGATAGATAGATAGATAGATAGATAGATAGACCATTGATGGATGGATGGATAGATAGATGGATGGATGGATGGATGGATGGATAGATAGATAGATAGATAGATAGATAGATAGATAGATAGATAGACCATTGATGGATGGATGGATAGATAGATAGATGGATGGATGGATGGATAGATAGATAGATAGATAGATAGATAGATAGATAGATAGATAGATAGATAGATCATTGATGGATGGATGGATAGATAGATAGATAGATAGATAGATAGATAGATAGATAGATAGATGGATGGATGGATAGAGAGATGGATGGATTGATGGATGGATGGATAGAGAGATGGATGGATGGATGGATGGATGGATGGATGGATGGATGGATGGATAGATAGATAGATAGATAGATAGATAGATAGATAGATCTGCCTTTTTAGTAAATAGGTATATTATATTATGCACACACATTTATTGAAATCATCAATAAACTATGGGTTGTTGATCAGAGCTGTTGCCTCCAATGTTTCACTCTATGACAATGAAATAATGCTGTAGTGTAAAGTGTGCACTCCCTGTGGATAGGAAGGTGCCTATAGATTGCAGAGCATGATATCTACAAGAGGAATAAATAAAAAGCAGTATGAAGAGTACAAATGAGTAATTGTGCTCCGATGTCTGATTTTCCCCCAGCTCTGTAGGCATCCGTTGACCTGGCACTATTTCCCCTGGTTCAGCACTTCTAGACTTGCTGAGATAAGCATGTCCCAGAGGTGGCACACAGACATGTAAAGCAGGGGGGATTTGCTATACATTTGTTGTTGATGCAACCGCATTCATATATTTCATGGGCTGCTGCTAGCCTGAGAGCACCCAAATATTCCTATATCTCCCTGGGCAATAATAATGCCACAATAATGGGGCTGGGGGCTGCACTGTACCCCACTATTTGTAGGGTGATACATGACTGTGAACATTCCTCTATTAGAGGGGGAAACTCCAATTAAAATGACCATCTACACTGCCATATAAAATGATATGTTATGAAAACAAACCATTTGTCACAAATCCTCCATTTGCTGGGTGTGATCACTGCTCTCCAACTGTTTCTAAGCTCATCAAGGTTAATTCAGCATTCAGGGATATGAAAGAAAAAAAAATAGGAGTGGCTAATGAGCTAAAAAAATAACTGTAACTTAAAAGTTATATTTTTGTTTTGTTTAATATTATACTTTTATATAACATAAGCAACAAATTTCACCAGGGGCCTGCAGCCAACAGTCTTCTAAGTGGGTTTGTGCAATGTTCTCATAATTGTCATTATAAACAATACCCTTTCATATCTATAGATTTCTGCATGCAGACACAATGAGCAATTCTCTCTCTATCCTAGGCGATGCAGACCCCTTCCATTCAAACACATACATTGATTCAGTTGAAATAGAAATCTCATTTTTCTCTGAAGCAGATTGGATATTAGGAGTGAACACAGGCTAGCTTGACCGATCATTAGTAAATAACCCCTTCTATCTGTGCACAGCAATCCTATCTAACCTGATGGGTGGTTAGGAGGTACTGGGCTCTAATGGTTTCTATGATATTATTTATTAATTGTTTGCACACTTCCAAAAGAAAAGCCAAGCCTTCCCCCTGTGCTTCCAATAACACTCCTAACCCCTGATAAATATCTATAGATTCTACAATTGTACAGCTGACTTTACTGCTTTACTGTCATGAAATATTATTTTGTTTCTTTAATGATTCTATTTTGTGCTTTCATTGTGGACTTTAGAACCATATTCCTAATTCTAATACTGGAGAAAGGGGTTGGGGAAGTTTGCATCTTTAATACTTGAATTAGTTAATGAAGAAATTGAGCACTCCAAACTTTCTACATCTTTAAACTCTGATCACTGTCATAACAAAAGTGGAGAGAGCCTTATGAAATCAGTCCTGTCTGTGCTCTATGAAGTGCTATGTGGGCATCTGCCAGCCTGCTCTATTATCGCTCCATTCTCCCCACAGCAGCCCCGACCTCCTGCATTGTGCCATAGGTAAGTGTCAGCCTTTGGGGCACACTCCTGTCATTTCATCGCTTCCACAGAGGGGAGCAAATCCTTCATATATTCCCAAATGACAGTCACTTTATTATTGCAATAATACATTGAGGAGCAGGGACTAATAGAGTCTATAGGGGATCAGCAGTTCATTTCTAATTTATTAACGAATTATCAGATGAGAATTGCCAGTGATCGGATTGATACATAATAACTCGATTTATAAATAAACAGGAGGGGTTTATAACATTTACATTGTTTCCGTATATTTACAGAATTAACAGTTTGTAGATGTGATAATCAACAATAGTTTACTATGTTCAGATGAGATAAAAGTGTGTAAAATTCACCATCAACAAAATAGAATTACAATATCTATTTTTAATTATAATGGTTGGATTTAATATACTCTGCTGTAATTGGCTGCCAAATATTCCAGTCTTGTATATATATATAGGCAACCTTAGGAATCGTTCTTATATTTTTTATATTGTTGTTGTGGTTAATTACTATTATTCTTTTAGTAAAAAAAATGTGTTTATTATATAAACCATTAAATGCATATCAAAATGATACATACACAAAATGAAGTAAGAGCTAGTGGTACAAAGCAGACATACACAGAAGTTGCATAATAGGTAACATTCTGCACCAAAGTGATAGCATTTATATAGGTAGGATGAATGCAACAGAAACAAACATACCTAAAATATCCTGATAGCTTTAAAGATAAGGTCCAGTACTATGGGCATACATGATCACTAATTATTATTATTATTGTATAATTATAAGAATACCAACTAATAATAATAATAATAATAATAAATAGTAGCAGTAATAATAATAATAATAAATAGTAGCAATAATAATAATAATAATAAATAGTAGCAATAATAATAAGAATAATAATAATATTAAATAGTAGCAGTAATAATAATAATAAACCTCTATACATCCATTTTTTAAAATCGTTTTTCTTCATCTTCAGTGGAAATGAATATAAGTCCAATTTCCAAATTGTAGAACCCAAACTTTCAGGTCGTTCCAGCTATTCCTATCATTACTATACAGCTGCCAACTCTCCCTCCTTCCTGCCTATCCCCTGTCCTTCTCTGTTTTGTAGGTCTGATAAAACGAAATTCATAGATATACTGCACAGCTACCAAAAACTTTTACATGGTGTTAATATTAGGCTATAATCAGCCCTGCAAATGACTCTATTGCTGTTACTAATACAAAGTGAAGTTGTCCTTAGCAATAACCCAGTCTCTTTTTGTAACATTATACATTATTGTAACATAAATATGTCTTCTGCTCACAAATTGACATTTTTGTTTCTTATTTGTTTTTATTTCTGAAATTAATGGAGATGCAGTGAGACTTGATGGATATTTGAGTTTTGCCCAGAATAATTGGTTCTGCAATGTGCCAGTCCCTCTTGTCAATCATGGAAAGTGGTGGTTTATGTTTTAAGGCATATACAATTTTCAGTTTTAATATTCGAGTACATAAATCTGTAATCAAATCTTCATCAAATCAAATCATATTTCTTTATAGGGTTCTGACCTAATTCACATAATTTCTTTTAGTTATGGTACTTAAATGTCTGCACATAATAACAGAAATAACAGAAATATTAGATAATCACACTGCCAAATACAACTGCAAAGAAAGGATATGTCACCGTTATCATAAATTACCTAAATGGAGTTGATTTATTGCAGGTGAAAATTTTCACTTAGAAAAGTGAATGTTTACTTGGCTTAGCAAGTGGATGTGAGTTAGATGTTCACATCAAACATCCAATCATATTAAAGCAAGCAATATATATATCTTTTTTTTTTTTCATTTTTCTTGCACATTTGGGTATTGAAAGTAAACACATATTGGCCTTATTCACTAAGCTTTACTCTTAAGGGGTCTGTCAATTAGCCCTTGGATGTGTGAGTTCTAAAGGCAATATGAGTCAGCTATCAAAGTTCCAATTATGCCAAATAGTAAGCAAAATGCAAATCCCTCCCAACCCCAACCCCTGTGGAAAAAAAAATTAAGAGGCAAAAAGGAGCAGTGGTCCTTAATTCAAGTTTACTTTTAGGATTAGACAAATAGATTGGATAGCTCCCATGATGATCACACTCTGCAGTACAAGATGTTTTAGAGGGTTTTTTCTTTACTGGTAAGCTGCAATATAATGTATGATTTTTTTGCTTTTGGGTTTAGATATGCTTTAACCACTTCCTTACTGGGCACTTAAACCCCCCTCCTGCCCGGACCAATTTTCAGTTTTCAGCGCTGTCACTCTTTGAATGACAATTGCGCGGTCGTGCCATGTTGTACCCAAACAAACTTGGCGTCCTTTTTTCCCACAAATAGAGCTTTCTTTTGGTGGTATTTGATCGCCTCTGCGTTTCTTATTTTTTGCGCTATAAACAAAAAGAAGCAACAATTTTGAAAAAAGAACAATATTTTTTACTTTTTGCTATAATAAATATCCAAAAATAGAAAATAAAAAAACAAATGTATTCATCAGTTTAGACCGATATATATTCTTCTACATATTTTTGGTAAAAAAAATCAAAATCGGCGTATATTGATTGGGTTGCGCAAAAGTTATAGCGTTTACAAACTATGGACATTGGTTTATGGCGTTTTTATTTATTTTTATTTTTTTACTAGTAATGGCGGCGATCTGCGATTTTTATCAGGACTGCGATATTGCGGCGGACATGTCGGACGTTTTTGACACTTTTTTGGGACCAATGACATTTATACAACGATCAGAAATTTAAATGTCCACTGATTACTGTGTAAATGTCATTGGCAGTGAAGGGGTTAACCTGCAGGGGGCAGTGAAGGGGTTAACTATGTT